>JASAOG010000153.1:1200000-1535000 GCA_030265305.1 Biomphalaria pfeifferi
AAACCCAAATGCTTTGATTTTTTTTAATAGTTTCATCAATATGGGGATTCCATAACAGTCTATATATATATATATAGGTCTGTCACGCATGGATGGGCGTAGCCAGGATTTTTTTCGGGGAGGTTTTGGGGGGGGGATTTTGTTTGAACATGTCCCACAAACCTCACGCGACGTTCTGTCACAATCTTACTAAGGGGTCGACTCCCACTTCGGCATAGAATTTCCTTGATTTACACCCGATCTCTATAACTGACTCCTAAAATCTGTCTTAGCCATCTTTGTTGAGCCACATTTAGTGTTTTTCAGTTTCGGCAGATGACTATTCACTGCACTTTATCAATTGAGCCCCGCCACTAGTAGAAATGTGTAACCTCTCTTGAATACGCTCTTGCAATTAAGTGACTGTAGTTTGCTTTAGATGGTATAAAGAAAAGGGAAGTTTTATCGTCAAAATCATCTGTTTGGGGTTTTAAACTAAAAAATCCCTGGAGTTATGTTTATTTTAGAATTCAAAACCCCATTTAGCTATGGTCGTAGAATTTAGTAACTGTAGTTTGCTTTAGAATAATTTTGAGGATAGAGGTTTTCCTCAAAACGCTCTGTAGGGGGGTTTTAACTCAAAACCATCTGGAGGGGTTTTAAACTTAAAAAATAAGCCATCTGTAGGAAAGGAATTTAAACTCAAAACGCTCAAATAATTTCAGTGTGTAATTTTATTTTTTTTTTATATTGAAGAGGTATTTTTTAGCATCAAACCACTCTGAAGGGGGGTTTAAACTCAAAACTCCTTTTGGTAACGCTCCTAGCATTTTGAGTGCGTAATTTGCTTTTTTCTTACATTGAAGATGTAATGTTCAGCTTCAAACCCCGCTTGCGAGGGGTTTAAACTCAAAACCCCTTTTGCTACGCTCATAAATTTCTGAGTGTGTAATTTTCTTTTTTTTTATATTGAAGAGGAATTTTTTAGCTTCAAACTCTACTGGAGAGGAATTTAAACTCAAAACCCCTTTGAATACACTCATAACATGTTGAGTGTATAATTTGCTTTGTTTTTAATATTAAAGCGATATTTTTGGCTTTAAACCCCGATAAAGGGGGGTTTAAACTCAAAACTGAGTCAAAACCCATTTAGCTACGCTCATAACATTTTGAGAGCATATTTTGTTTTTTTTTACATATTGAAGAGGTATTTTTAGCTTCAAACCCCGCTGAAAAGGGATTAAATTCAAAACTGAGTCAAAACCCATTTAGTCATTGGTTAATATGCATGACTAAATGCATGACGCGTAGGACGTAATCATCTTCTTTTTTGAAGTAACGTCTGTATTATATAAGATAAGAAGATAGTGTTTAAGTACAGTGAGTAAATTTATTTATACATGCGCTCAACCGGGAATAAACATGGTAAAAGAGATGGGAGGGATTAGAGCGTGAAAAAAAATGTTCCACTTTTTTTTTCAACTTATCATTCATTAATCATACATAAACATACATAATCTTTCTCTAAAACATTTTTTCGAGAGGAATTGTATTTTTAAAAAAAAAATTTTTAATGGATCTTATTAAGAAAACGAATGGTCGCATGATAATATTGATAAAACAACGAGATTTAAAAAAAATTGTCACGTGATAACCGTTGTTGATTAAAATTAGATCGTAATTTGTGTAGAAGAGATGGGAAAACACGTGACTCTATGTTGTTTGTTTACAATTGGTGAATGAGGTCCATTGTTTTGTCATGACGTGGTCAGTAACAGTTCGTTTAGGAAATGTATTTGGTCGCCATGTTGAGCCCCCACTGTTTTAATTCATGCAGCAGACGAGACGCTGAAATCAGGTCAAATATTGTCACTGAATCTCGTGTCTCCATCTTGTCATATCAATCGAACAATATTTTTTTTTCTTAAAGCGGCACTAAGAACATAGTTTTACCTTTCACTCTCGGGATTCATTCATCAGCAGAGGACAGAAATAAAATAGTGAACATTTGATACTCATGACAAATTTTGCAATATCAATTTGAAATATTAATTTGCCATCGTTAAAAACTCTTCCATTGAAAATGTTGCAAAGAAAAAAATTTAATATAAATTGTTTCGTCCGGCTTTAATGTTGTTGTTGTAAATTAATCTCAATAGAATAATTAATCAAAGACAAAGAAAAGATTTTGTCAAAAAAAACAATTTTTTGGAGAATTGAATTATCAGTATAATAATGGTAATACGAGTGTGTGTGTTATGTGTGTGTGGGGGGGGGGAGTTTTTCGTGTGTATGTGTGTGTCGTGGTGCGTGTGTTTATGTACGTGTTGGTATTTTTTATAGGAGATGTATAAATAAATAAAAATAAATTGTAAAGTTTTACGACTGGGCTGGAAGAAATCTAAAACGGTTCATTGTTCATGATGTGAGTTCAATTGTTTGTTTTTTTCCCATGACATCATTCAGGGGCAGACAAGTCAGATAAAGAGAAAAGAAGAAAGACAAGGAATGTGAATGAAAAAGTGAGCGAAACATTGAGATAGAGAGAGATACACACAGAGAGACAGAAAGATGGAAAGAGGGGCATAGAGAGAGATAGGGAGGAAGAGAGGGCAAGAGAGAGAAAGAGAGACAGGGAGATAGAGGGAAAGAAAGAGGGAGAGAGGGGAGAAGGGAGAGAGAGAGAGAGAGGGAGAGAGAGGGAGGGAGAGAGAGAGGAAATAGAGACGTGAAGAGCCCCTCAAATTTCTTGTCTAAAGTTAGAATCCTTCTCTTTCGTCTAGAATCATACAACGATATTCGAATGGACAATCTATAAAAGTTGACTGAATAGCTTTTTGGCTTTGTTAGATTTGACCTATTACTTTCAGACATTTGAATCGAAGATACCAACAGTTAAGGCCCAAACTTCTACAAGACGGGCGGGAATGACTGAGGGCTACTTCCTGTGACCCCAGAAAGGAGTGGTGACAGACCAGGCAATGAGGCCGCTATGATAATGTGCCAAAAGTACATGTACCAACGCGCAAGTACTTTGATTCTTCCCCCTCTCCCAATGTTCAGCTCTTAGGTTTGAACAAAGAATCGAGCCAGATCCACTGATTACTCCCCCTGCGGATGTAACTAGCAGGCTCCCCACGTCGTCTGGTCGAGCATATTGTTTCAGCGGCCGTTCTCCTGGACTCAGAACCCAACACAGCCGATTGGGCGCCACATCGCTACGGTGAGGTAGCAAAGGGAGTCTAAAATACTCTCGACCCCCCCCCCCCCCTTTGTCCCATAGGAGAACAACTGTAGAATGAACGATTCCATTGTAGTTTCTTTTTTTTTTTTTTTGTCAAGTTCAAACAATAGAAACTTTTGATCAGTCAAACTCAAAGGTGGTCGATTACATTGGTTCACGTTGCAGTAGCGCACTGCAAAGACAAACTCTGAAACGTTCGAACATAGTTATGTATACGTATATGAATTTAAAATATCATTATATAAACCTCAACATCTACTATATAAAGCAGAAACAAATGCATATTTATTTATGTATGTATGTATGTCCTGAATAAAAATCAAAACCGTTTGACAAATCTTGTTAACACTTGCAAGAAAAGTTCCTTAGATCATGTCCGATACCGTAGCGTATGTTTAATGTCCCAACCCTAACCGGAGGGCCCTAAAATAGAAAAAAAAAGTACCTCATAGTTCCTCTATTAAACAACGAAACTTTTTAACAAATCGGGTAAACCCGTTTACAGTTATTTCTACTGGATATGAATATGGCGGCTGAACGGGTAAACCCATTTTCATACTCCACTTTTATTTTCTTGGCAAAATAATATAAAATTGTGAACGTAACATCCTCCATGTTTGACATAGATCTAATCCAGTAGATCAGGAATACCCAAACTACAAACTAAGGTCCACAGGCCGCGGGTTATATCCAGCTAGTATTTGTATATTTTCGTAAAATATTCTTGTAATATTTATTTTATATTATTCTCAAATTTCTTGTGTTTGATTCATATTAGCGAAACACCAGTAATAATAATAATAATATTAATCTATAGAGCGCTTTTAGCAAACATAATGCTGGCTCAAGATGCTGTGATAACATTACAAACATGAACAAGAGAGCTAAAATGACAAACTATTCTAATAAAGTTTTGAACAGCTAGGTATAAATGTTCTTATTGAATGTAGTGTCGCATGTTGTCTGCCTCAGAACGATGGGGAGCGAGTTCCAAACCTTAGGTCCGTATACCGCAAAACCCCGTAAAGTGATGACAAAGTGTGACCACCTTCTAGTCGATTCTTCCTTTCACGGGAAGCCATTGGATAACATGGATAAAGGTAATTGAAGTTAATAAAATAGGTTATTAAATGAATTCCTTTCTAAAGCAGTAATTTGTTATTGTTGTTGTTGTTCCTAGACGGATTGAAGGACACGTAAGATGAAAACACTGAAACTTCTAAAACACACTGATGTCAAGATCTAGACCAGTGGTTCTCAAACTTTTTTGTCTGCCGGCACACTAAAAAAACTAAAAAAATTTCGCGGCACCCCACGAAGAGCAACAGTTGTTTTATAATAACAAGAAAAAAAAGATTGACCTGTTTTTAAGTATTACATTTAATGTGAAGGGTGGGCCTGTTTTTTGAGAGCAAATGCGATCTAATCGAGGCTCCAAAGTCGACAAACAAACTCGCATTTCATCATCTATTGCAAGAAGTCTCTCTCTTTTCTTAGACTTGATTTCAGTCAGTGCTGAAAATCCAAACTCACAAAACCATGAAGATACAAACGGAAGAATTATTTTGATTGCTTTTAAACTGATTGCAGGATATAACATCCAGGCTTTTCTCTGTAAAACTTGACTTAAGAACTGCATCGTTTTTTTTTAATCTTTGAGCTGCTCTGCTTTTTCAGTTGTAAGATTTGTAGCTTCATTGTTTCCATTGTATATTATAGCTGACCCATCAATACTCATTACTTCAAACTGTTGGAAAGTAATGCTGCAATGCTGACTGCAAGTGTGTCAAAGTGCGCAGAATTTCTGGGGTGATTTCGTTGAAGCACATTCATTGTAAGTAGGAGAAGCGAAGACACCTTTCAAGATCTTACTTTGCCACGAAGACAATTTTTCACCAAATGACTTTCAGTTTTGAGAATTCAGTGATGATGGTTTCCGATTGTCCTTGAAGACTTAAATTCAATGAATTTAATTTGTCAAATAAATCAGAGAGAAGTGTCACCTTAACCCACCTGATCTCGACATGAATAGAAAATCCAAAGTCTTTTTTTTTTTCAGCCTCCAAGAATAAAATCAGCCCAGCCTTGAGTTGGACGACACGCTTTAACACTTTCCCCTGGAGAGCCAACGAATGTTGGTGTGTTACAGGAAACATTTGTAGTCTGAATTCAAAGCTCTGAGAAATGTCGGGATGCAAGTGGTCAAGATTTGTTGAAGTTTACAACAGTTTACAACTTCAACCACTTGATCCAGAACAGACATCAAAACTTTCGGCAAAGATTTGAAGGAAAGAGCTTCTCTGTGGATCATGCAGTGAACAACTAATACATTTGGATTTTCTTGACGCACAAGAGTTACGAATCCCTTTCTATTTCCCTGCATGGAAGGACAGCCATGGGTGCAAATGCTGACAGTTTTTCCACTTCGTAGTTTGAAGAGCAAAATGTTTTCGTTCACCACTTTGAAAATATCTTCGCCTTTGGTCGTATCCTTTGCAAAATAAGAATTCGTTGACACATTTTTCATCCTTTATGAACCGAATAAAAGCTAGCAGCTGGGCTTTGCCGCTAACGTCAGTGGATTCATCAACTTGAAGAGACCACAGCAGAGACACTTCATCGTCAGTCACGTCTAAGTGTTCGCAGATTTGATCTTGTAAATCTGACGATAAGTCTGCGCGAGATAGTATCATTTGACAAGGAACTTTTTTAACAACTATTGCTAAAGCTGGTGCAATGACTGATTCAGCCTCTGTGTGTGCTTTCTTGCGTTTCGCTTATAACTGAGCTTCCTTATAACTTGCAATCAATCCCTTTTCTGGCAGCTTTAGGTAGTTGATAAGTTTCTTAGCTTGTTTGTTTGTTGAGCCCTGATGTTTTCAAAGTATTCCTTCGGTTGCACTTTTACAGCTGGATGTTTTGTTTTCAAGTGCCTCTTCAATTTGCTGGGAACAAGCTTCTCATTTGATAGAGTTGTATTGCAGATCAGACAGAATGGCAATGGAACATCTTCAGGTCCAGAAGATATGAAACCAAATTCGATGAAATCTTCTTTGTACCTTCGTTTGGTTCCTTGCTTTTCATTGAACACTTTCGCAGTTTCATTCTTGCTAACGTATTTCTCCATGGATAACAATGAATAATGCATATTGATAATTTGTTATTATTAGTATACACCTAAATAATTTACATGAAACACATCGCTTATTATTATCGTTACCAATTCAAGAACTGCTGTGCGTCTGCTAAGGCGGCCAACATTTGAGTCATTATAATAATATATTATGTATAGTGGATAATTCCATAACCTGAATAGCTAACACCCCTTTCCGTCACTATGGAGCGATCCACTACTATTACTGGTCGTTGCAAGTGGGGATGTCATCGCAACGTAAAATAAAAATTTAATAGTTGGTAGACCTGTGTAACGCTGCAAGGGTGGCGTTCTGAAAACTCCCGCGGCACACCAGCAAATAGTTTGAGAAACACTGATCTAGACTCTTGAAGTTTAAACGCCGGAAATGACGTAGGTTTTGATTATTAACTTCGAGACTTGAGAAGAGTTCGTCTGCTTACGTATCAATATTTCATCAAAATATTTTTAATGATTATAAATGAAATATTGATTTTATTTTATTTTTTTTTGTGTTAGTGCTCCAATTATAATTTATTGATTTTTTGCGAGCCTCTATCAATATTTTTGCTATTTTAATGAACAGTTTTAAATTTTAATGAAACGAAGGAAGTAGTTTAATGAAATGAAACTCAGAAACATTATTTTAAAAAAAAATCAGCGGAAAATGATTTTGAGAAATAAGCTCTACTAACCAGCTCATAAGACTTTGAATTTGGCTAGATAAAGTTGTTTGTTAACAGGGGGCGTTTATGGCCGTAAAACAAGGATGTCCGTATTAGTGTGGTAGTAAAAGTTTTTTTTTTTACAAAGATTATATCAACTCGCTTGATCTGTCTGTCCGGTCAAATGTTGTACGCTTTATTTGTACCACACCCATTCTCGGATTAAGTTGAAATTTTGCACATATATTCATTGGCATAGACAAAACATGAATCAATTTTAAAAAATTAACCAACTGTAGTTAATTAATTATTGATATTTAATTATTTTGTTTGACATTGAATAAGGGAAATAACTTCTACACTATATCTATATATATTTATATATATATATATAAATATGTGTGTTTGTGTGTGTGTGTGTGTGTGTCAGTGAGTTCTTCCCCTTAGTTAAGAATTTTTTTTTAGATTTTTTTTTTTTAAATGACTCAAAGATATTTCTTTTAAAGGGATGATGTAATGGGCTAGGCTAGCTATATCCTTAAATCTATTATATATTTACAAAGGCCCTGATTGATTGATTCTTCACTAATCCTCCCACTTGCCGTGGACAAAAATACAGTTATTACTTTTTGTGTGCCTACATCGAAACACCTATATACATTTGAATCAAAATTAAACTGATAATGTTAAAATATACGCTATGGAACATACCAACACCAAAAAGTATATTTACTGTATACACATACACACTACACTGATACACACTGATCTCACCTTTTTTGAATTGCTGACCTGCTCTGCTCCTGAGGATTTCGAGGCGCCGGCGCCCAGGAAGCCCGGCGAACTTGACACTCCCTTCGCCCCAGCACCTCCAGCCACAATTTTAGTTTCCCCAGGCTTGACTCCCTGGTCGGAACCCGACTTTGGGGGCACGAAGACACTGACATATCCGAACCTGTTTACAGACGGCCTTGCTTTATCCATGCTGGGTAGAATCATCGGACGGCCCATAGCTGGCTAAGGGAAGATCATCCTGGGTTAGGAGTTCAAGGCCACACTCTCATCACGTCAACTCGAGAATCACATGTCAAATCATTTGAGTTGCATTTGAGTTCAAATTTTAGAACATTCCAGATAGCCATTGTAGAGCTGAAGCTAAAATTGTTCTCTCTGTTCGACAGTTATAACAAATAGTATAAATCTATGTTTTTTCGAAGAGGACATTCTAGGGTTGTTTTTTTAAGGTTGTTTTCTAATAACGGATCCTAGAAAACAAAGATCTATGCGAATTATTCGACATCGTCTGCTAGGTATTATTCGACCAAACACCCAGGTAAAAAAAACAACGAAAAGTCTCCAAAACTCGGGAGAAGAAAATCAACGAGACACACGTATCTTATCTTATAAATTCTAGACGTTACTTCAAAAGAGAAGATAATTACACCCTATCTTTTTCATGTATCTATCTATAGTCGTGCAATCAATGGCTTAAACTCTGTTAATTCATTGGTTTTCCTGGCTGATTCAGGCCACACATTCTAATAATTCCATGCTCTAATGGTACTAGGCACGAAGAAGCAATGGTACGAATTTGTCTTAGCATATGGAATAAGAAATGTGCCTATATCTTTGTATCTGAGTATTGTATTAGGTTTTGTTCTGTATTTGTAAATTATGGTTCAGTGTTTTATGTATTACCGCTACTTTACTGATTAGTCTTCTGTCTGAGGGGATCTGAGATAGCCGATATGATCACTTGACTAAACGAAAGGTAACAACGGGATGGTTCGTGCAACTTATCAGAAGTAGCCAATACATTGATCAGGGCTCCCAGAAACTCATCCAATCAGCCATCTCCCTAGAGCGCAAGTCAGAGTAGGAAAAAGACTAAACAAAAAAAAATGGCTCATAACTAGCGACAGATCGTCTGATAATTAATCACGCAACAATTTCCCATTAAAAACATAATGAGGGCGAGTGAAGAGGAGAAAGAGGGACTGATAGATAGTTAGAAAGATAGATAGATAGATAGAAAGATAGATAGAAAGATAGATAGATAGATAGATAGAAAGATAGATAGATAGATAGAAAGATAGATAGATAGATAGAAAGATAGATAGATAGATAGAAAGATAGATAGAAAGATAGATAGATAGATAGATAGAAAGATAGATAGATAGATAGAAAGATAGATAGAAAGATAGATAGAAAGATAGAAAGATAGAAAGATAGAAAGATAGAAAGATAGAAAGATAGAAAGATAGAAAGATAGAAAGATAGATAGATAGATAGAAAGATAGATAGATATATAGATAGATAGAAAGATAGATAGATAGATAGAAAGATAGATAGATAGATAGATAGATAGATAGATAGATAGATAGATAGATAGATAGATAGATAGATAGAAAGATAGATAGATAGATAGATAGAAAGATAGATAGATAGAAAGATAGATAGATAGATAGAAAGATAGATAGATAGATAGAAAGATAGATAGATAGAAAGATAGATAGATAGATAGATAGAAAGATAGAAAGATAGAAAGATAGAAAGATAGATAGATAGATAGATAGATAGATAGATAGATAGATAGATAGAAAGATAGATAGATAGATAGATAGATAGATAGATAGATAGATAGATAGATAGATAGATAGATAGATAGATAGAAAGATAGAAAGATAGATAGAAAGATAGATAGATAGATAGATAGATAGATAGATAGAAAGATAGATAGATAGATAGATAGATAGATAGATAGATAGATAGAATCAAACAATACAGATAGATAGATATAATGAATGAAACCCTAGCCTTCAGATTATAGAAAAGTCGTGTGTGTTACACTAATGTAACGCAAAAATCGTGGTTAGGATTAAACCAAAGCTTTGTGGAAACACTGCTATAGGTAAGAAAACCCAAAATGTTAAGTGAATATCAAATGATATCTTCCTTAACAACTGAACCATTGGGACATACAGATTGAATGGGAAACGAATTCACAGTAATTTGACCAAACATAAAACGTTAAGCCTGTGAAAATTTTGTTGCGTAATTTTTTTTTTTGCTCCTTGGAGTTTGAGCTTTTTGATTTACCCCAAAGTGCTATTTATTTATCTCGATTCCCCATAGCAACCGCGGCGACTTGTTTACAGCCATCAAATTCTTTTTTTTTGTGTCCAATATTTTAGTGTTTATCCACAGGATTATGTCCAGTAATCCACGCGGTGTCTGGTCAGTGTATGGCCGGAGTCGCGAGGGACAGTCCGTAAGCCGAATCCCGTCTGATGGATGTGTCTACTAAACAGCCGGTAAGTTCCTGTCTCCGGTTGTATTTGTCTGAAATTTCTAGGAAATCACTGAAGATGGTGACAGTGTGTTTTACATATCACAAACAAACACACACACACACACACATACAACTATAAACGCTAACACAATGTCACAGAATACTTCACACACACAACTTTACATCCTTCACAATGTCACACAAAACTACACAAACACATACAAATTTACTCACCACAAGGTCACACAAAACTACACACACACATACAAATTTACTCACAAATCTTCACGCACAAACGTTTTCACACTCATTTCATTCGGACACAAAATTCATACACACATCATCACACTAAGAAAACGTCCACCCCACTACTTCTGAGTGCTACACACACACACACAACTTGAAGCTTACACACAAATAATAGATAAGAAAATCATCAAAATCTTGAAAGTCTTTATGCCTACGTGTTGTTTTCCTATCAGAATGTAACAAATGCGAAGGGCAGAGATGATGAATTGAAAATTGTGTTTCTAAAATTACGCAAGAAAAATTAAGACGTCAACACGAAGAGAAGGTGGCTGAGCAGTAAAGCGCTAGGCTTCCGAACCGGTGGTACCGGGTTTGAATCCAGTTGAAGACATGGATTTTTAATTGGGGAAAAATAAAGGCGGTTGTTGACTAAAATGTATAAATGTGACTTTCAAAATGTCAAAACACATCTTACACATGTATTTTATTATCTTCAAACGGATAAATTATGGTCTATTTATATTTTTTTACTGATCTTTCATTCACAAATAAACCCAGATTCACTCAAACAATTTTCTCAGCTTGGCTTTTTATTATTTTATTTCGCTTTAAGTTCAAACAAAATTTTCGATTTTTCATTCTTTTATACATTTTTTTTTCTAACCATGAAATTTTAATTCTTATTTCATGATTCTCGTATTGTTTTACAACCTGTTTGCTTTGCGGCGTGACATCGAATCGAATGGCACCCTAATACATTAAATAAACATTAGGAATTAGTGCCGCGCAAATTAACCCTGGAGGGCGGTCGTGGGTGGGCTTTGAAACGGATGAAAGTACGGGTGGTCGATAAAAAGTGCGTGAGTTTTTCTTTAGCTATTCTTTCCTTTGTTAGTTAAAAAAAAAAAGATAGTCGTCTGCTGCGAAATGCTGCCATCACTTCTCAAATATCTCTTCTTTTTGATTGTAAGTTGGGCTTGTTCACGTGTCAGACTGCGCATGGCATGCGTCGCACTCCAATGATTTCAGATCTGTTGATTCGGTGTGGAAAATAATACAGGTATTAAAAGGTATAATATTAAATAATTGCCAATATCCATTAATTGATCGTGGAATAAGTCGGTTATCACGTATTTGCGTCTAGTTATGGTTATAGCTCGATATTAAGATATAACGTCTTTCTACAGTTACATTTGGTTATCGAGGAACACGGATTATATTTACAGTCGAAGATCGGTGAATATAGACTATAGTTACAGTTAGTTATCGACGAATACAGACTGGCCATTGTTACAGTGGGATATATAGGAATACATGCTGGCTATAAATTCCGTTTAAATATCAACGAATATATAATGTCTATAATTACAGTTGAATATCAAGGAATACAGACTGACTATAGTTACAGTTGAGGAATATTGACTGGCCATATAAACAGTTGGATACCAAGGCATACAGAATGGTTGTGGTTACAGTTACAGCAACTTATTCCTTTTAACAGTAGCTGCATTTGATCAACGGAAAGGAACTCTCCAAGATTTCAGGAAAAAGAGATGACCCTTCAAGGCGCACTCTGTCAGAAGGTTTTCCATCAACTAAATGATCATTTAATCACATCCGTTGTTGTAAGACACGGATTATTAGAGACACCGCCAAGGTTCCTCCATTCCAGCGAGGCCGGAGACCTAGCACACGAGGGATTACTACGTGTTCCCATAGTGTCCCATACTAGACTGCTATTAACCGTGCAAATGCTCGTTCGGTGGAACGTGCTATGAGAGTCCTCTGGAGGCAGTGATCTATTCCAGTTAGCTTTTCCCCTAACAGATGTTTCCTTCAGGGGGTGCCGCAATGAGACTTGGAATACCCCCCCCCCCTGCCGATGTGCAGACCAACGTATCATTCCAGCCTTCGCAGACATAGCCCGTCGATAGAATTTTTATTTCAGTAAAAGTACCAGTCATTTTCTATCTTTTGGTGAACTCAAATTGACCTTTGTAGAATCACGCACAGAAAAAAAAATCAACAACTAGTATTACCTAATGAATATATTCTAGTTGGAACAGTCACTGTAGAATAAAAATCTGATCAGCAGATGTTTAGATAAACTACCCTTAGAGAACGTTAAGACATCTTGGTTTAGGTCAAACGCGTAAGTACACCCCTCAAGGAACGTTTTTGAATGGAACTCTTAAGTATTACTTTTGTTTACAACAGAAAACCTTCAAACACAGTAATAACATTGACTACACACAGAACTGAAAGAAATCAGATTGGTTTTAACCCACGGGTCTGAAAACACTGTGTCTTCATGTCGGTCACTAGCGATGTCTTGTCGACCACTAATTCAAGCCCTAGTGGGTTTGTTTTTTTACGTCAGTGTAGTAGATTGTAGACCACTTCAGCTGAATATCGATCATTGATCTCTGGTTTGAGTTACTTCTTGACGAAAAATCGTCTAAGGCTCTAGGCTACTTTATTTTTATTTTTTTGGGTGGGAAAGGGCCGGGGATGCTATACTAAATAAATTATACATAATTCTTTGCTCTAAAAGGTCAGCAGCTTTTATATTAATTTTTTTTGTCCATAAAAATAAAAATTCGACTTTTATAAGTCGCTTTTTTTAACGTTTGCAGCTTGGAGTTTGGTCCAGGAGTGTTCGGGCAGAGCCAAAACTTTGGTCCAGCAGTGTTTAGTCAGAGCCAAAATAGTTTGTAAAACCTTCATCCACTAGTCCATCTGTTGTAACAAACTTCAAATAGGTTTCTACCTGAAGTTTTAAGTTGATACCGTCATCAATTGTCACGAATTTAGTTGTAAAATTATTGATGTTGTGAAAATTATTGCTAAATTCTTTCTTTAAACAAACTTATATCAACTCTGTCTGTCTATCTGGTACATTTTTCGTACAAGTTTTTTCTCCCACTTCACATTCTTGTTTCGGGTTATTCATTTTTCCTAACAAAAATGTCAAAATTCATCTTAATAAAATAATCCGTCTAATGTACGAACTTAATAGCTCAAAGAAGATTATGCCGTAGGTTAAGATTATAAAGATCAGCACCTGGAACAGCACATATATAATCATTTTTGCCAATGTGTGTTTTAAACTTTGAATACATTGTCCTGAGTGAAAATGATGTATTGTTCCATTTTCAGATCATACCTTCATCAAATCAGAAAAAAAAAAAAAACACCCGAAAGTTCAACGGGTTTACGTGCTAGTACGGATATAACATATAATATATATATATTCCCAATAAGTGTATGCGAACAAGCTTGATCGTATGAGTAACTATCGTGTACATTAGCAGGTAGCAAAACGCGCAGAAAACATAAAAACAAATTGACTGATGCTAATATCCGCTGAGAGGTGGAGATGGCCAGAAGGGTCATACATAATGAAGTTAGATCTTCTAATCTCGACCAAGAGGACAACGCTGGGGCCGATCGCCTGACCTCCATTCCGGTAACCCCTAAGCTCTCCTTTGTTGCAAGCATTGAGTCGATGGAAGGGCCAGAGTCAGTATCTGAACAACAGGCTGACCCAAGTATATTACATTAAGTGACCGCGAAGACCATTGGCTTGACAAGGTCACCCGACCCCATGTAACAAAACTAACCGTAGAAATACGCTTCATCGATTAGACCCATTCAGATGTTAAATTAATCAAGAAAGCCATGTTTGACATCAATCGGGGAAAATCTGTAATTAAACAAGCGCTTTAATGCTAGCCAAGAGAGTTGTCTTCCCCCAAGTGTATTTTTGTAGCCTATCTGAAGACTAAACTAAAAAATAATAATAATTTACGGAATAAAAAGAAAAGATCTTATTTGTTACAAGCTGAATATGACCCGCGGGCCTTATTTCTGGTATTGATGTTAAACATAGCAAGATGCGAGAGCAAAGTTTTTTTTAAACACTTCTTAATTTTCCCACGAAAAGGAAAGTACACGTGAAAGTGGGTTTACCCGTTTACCCGATATATGTAAATGTAAAGAAACTATTGTGAAAATGGGTTTACCCGATTTGTATAATGGACCTCTTTCACCAATCGTAAACAAACAACATGATAATATTGATAAAAAAAGGAAAATTTCGTATCACGTGACAGCCTTTATGGATTGCGTAATTTGTAAAGAAGATGTAGAGACGCACGTGGCAAAATGTTGTTTTTTTATGATTGGTGAATGAGTCCATTGCATGGTTTCCTCCTTCTCAAGAGAATTTATTCTATTTTAGGGTCTTCCGGTTTTTGGGAAGGACAATCAATATAAACTACGGTCTCCACAATAATGTAAAGAGCGTACATGTAAAGTTTCATTAAGTTTGGTCAAACTGAGCCTAAGTATGCATATATATAGCTTTGTTCCTAGGCTGAGTGGTTAAGCGCTTGACTTCCGAACCTGGAGTCCTGGGTTCGAATCTCGGTAAAGACTGGGATTTTGCTTGTTAACAGTTACCCCATAATTCCCAAGTTCTCAAAGGGAACTTTACTTTTTTTTTTTACATTACTATAACTCTAAGCATTTGCAACTATTGAACTATGCATCAGACTAAATATTGACTTAAGAATTAGCCTAATTATTGGTCTAAATGTGTGTGCTTGAGTTGGCTTCCTTCAGTTGTAACGGCTAGGGTTCATCTCGTGAAACACATGTGACTATGGAACATTTTTTTGAAGAGACACTCTCATCCAGTTATATAGCAGGTTAAGGTGGCTTTTTGATAAACATGTTACCACTAATAACGCTGAGGACTTTAAAGTGAAAAAATAAATAAATAACCCGGAAATTTGTTTAGTTTTGAGTGAATCCTAAAATTAGTCTAATTACATTTTCGTTCTAAAAATATTTTTCTGGCAATACTTAAACATCCTTAAAACTACTTTTTCTTTTCTGTATCCACATTAAACTTTCAAATGTCACTGGCTTACGTCGGTGCATAAGTTTTCAATAGGTCACGCTGCCCTGAGCACTGACCAGCAAATGAACCGGAAGTAATATGTTTGTTTTAAAATGAAATTACTTGTTTTTCCCCAGTGCTCTTGTTTTGTCATAAAGTAAGGGCAGAGGAAATCACAAATTTGATTGAACATAGTGACACCAATTAATTGAGTTTCAGATGGGTTTTAAAAAAAGAGTTTGTGAAATTGAAATAGTGAAAGGAATACATAGAAAGACAGAAATGCTTCAAAAGAAACAGATATAGATATTAAAAAAAGATTGAAATAATTTGTTGGAAATAAAGATATTAAGTAAAAAAATTTGAATAGCGGTGGCTGAGCGGTAAAGCGCTTGGTTACTGAACCGAGGTCCAGGGTTTGAATCCTGGTGAAGACAGGGATTTTCAGCTCTTGGGCGCATCTGAGTCCACCCAACTCTAATAGGTACCTGACTATAGTTTGAGAACAGTAAAGGCGGTTGGTCGTTGAGCTGGCCACATGACACCCTTGCTAACCGTAGACTACAGAAACAGGAGACCTTTACATCATCTGCCCTGTAAATCGCAAGGTCTGAAAGGTAACTTTTTTTTTTACTAGTAAAAATTTTGAATAGAAAGACAAAAGTAATGTAGAACTAATAGGATAGAGAGATAGATCTTGTTTGTTATTGTTAAAAGAGTTGAGTCTAAGACACTTGGAACTCTAGGTCTTTGGAAGCTCGCACACATCTGCCAGTCTGGACAAACTTCTGTATGGGGAAGATCATCCCGAAAAGTATCCCGAACGAAGCCAACACTGTAACCACTCTGCTAGTGGAGTGCTTATGAACATAGAAGATTGTATAATTATCTTTTGTTTGTATTGTCTCGACCTTTTTTTTTTCAGGTTTGTGTTCAGTAAGACTCAGACGACGAACTATAAAGGGGACTGATTCAGCTTGTACCACCACTTCAGTCAATTACAATTTCTTTCCCTTGTTAGAGATAACAAACAAAATAATTTATTACCAATAGTTAATTAATCTTTTCTTTAAAATTGATTCTTGTATTTTCAGGGGTGACCCGTCAAATTAGCGCGGACAAAATAGCGCCGACAAAATAGCGTGAAATTTCCCGACTAAATAGCGGAAGACTAAATAGTGCAGACTTATATATGATGTGTATAAAAGTACCGGATTATTAGAAGCCTAATTTAATGTCCTGGGCATCATTTTGTTGATGTCTTTATCTTTTCCAATATTAATAGATCTGAAAAAACGCCATATATATATATATATATATACTATAAAGTAGAATGTGAGGTGTATGTATGTGACTTATAGACATCAAAACCTTTTGACCAATCTTGATAAAACTTGGCAGGAATGTTTCTTGGGTACCAACTTAGACCGTAGTGTATGTATTGTAAAAAAAATAAAGTTGTCCAACTCTATTACAGCTATAGTATTTTATGGATCTAGGCCATGGTTAACAATGTTGACATGAGAAAAGATCGAAAGGATTTAGACGTAGATCTAATTTTAAGAAATACACTTTGCGCAGATAGTTTTTTACTTTGACACATGAAAATACAAAAGAAGATCCATTGATTTCATTATATAATAAAATTAACCTTCAATTTTGTGTTTCAAAAGCATTTTTTACATAAATTAGTTCCTTATATCTGTGACTACAGATTTCCTGACGAACATTCTTTCATTAGACAATACCGTAATGAATCGCGTACTAAAAATTAATTCGTTTATAATCCCATCCCTAGATCTAAAACTCTAATTCAACTCTAAGAGGATAAAAGTCTCTTCGCACAGATAGTTTTATAATTTAACACATAAACATATTAATTAAAGTCCATTCATTTCATATTTTGATCAAACCATTCAAATTTGGTTTTCTAAAGCTACATTCGTCAAAGAAAGCTGCGAAGCCGAGTTGAGATAGGCCTAGGTCTATATTCATTCATTTATTTCGTTTAATTGTTCACTTTATGACCCCAAGCATGTAACAAAGCTATCGTTCTTTTCGTTTTTAATAGATATGAATGTATCAGTTTCAGGTAAACCCATTTTGCAAAACTAATTTAATTTTTGTAGCGAGAGAGGAAAAACTTGAAAGGATCATTAGCTAAGTTTAACATACATATAAATCCAATCCACTAGATTAGTAAACACAAACTTAGACCCGCAGGCCGAGGGTAATGTCAGGCTTGTATATATATATTTGCAGGCAGAGAACGAGAGTAGTTTAAATTTTTATCATTCCCCTTTGATTAAACTGCATAGCTTGCTAAAAATAGGATTTTGAAATGTGGTGACCTGATAAAATAGGATAGGAAAATACGAAAGTGTGTTATACTATAATCAGAAATCTGGGCGTCTTTGGCCGCAACATTGGCAAACTTAGGTGTGTCAGGATTAGTTAAGATGGAGATCTTCGGACTTACGGGCAAGTGTTTCCTGCAAAATGACTGAAAAATATGATAACATTAAATGATAAATGATAATGATAAACAAAAAAATATATTGGCTCTATTCATATTTTACGATATCTGAAGTATTTCTTTCCAAATGAATCAAATATATTTTTTTCTGCGCTATTTTGTTCGCGCTATTTTGTCGGCGCTATTTTGTCGGCGCTATTTTGTCCGCGCTATTTTGATGGGGTACCGTAGTCAGATAATAGAAGTAATTGCCCAAAATATCAGCTTGATTCGAGATGGTGCATGGGAGAAATCACGTGTACAAACTCGTTACCAGATAGACAGACAGAGTGAGTTGATATAAGCTTTGTAAATAATTAAAAACCATGATATGTTTCCTACTGGCAACTGCTACGATTAATAGTTTAACAATATCTAATCAACCCAAAATATATTTAACTTCTTTAAACTGCTTTGAGGTTCAAATCAAAACTGATATTTTATTTTTTTTTAAACTTTAAAGCACAAGAAGAAGCAGTGGTGTTCCACGCTGATACAATGATAAATAATGCATAAAGTAGCTACTTGATTGATTGATCGACAAAAGAATTATTACTACTGGATCAAACATGATTTAAGTTTGTTCCATTGGCTACGCAATAAGCTTTGGGCAAACAATAAAAGCGATACATTCTTGAACAAGAGATAAGTGCAAAAGTTAACACACAAAAATCTAAAAGAAATCGTATAGAGAGAATATTTCGCTCTTAATATTTGTTTTTTTTTTTTTTTAAAAGAAACTTTTTACTCCGCCCCATTCCCCCCACCCTCCCCGAAGAAAAAAAATCCTGGTCTAGCAAATGTAAAAATTTACAAGATTTTTTTAAATTCTAAGAATATATGTAGACATAGAAGGTGGCGTTCCTAAACGTCAATTAATTTATTAACTTTCCATATTTTAATGGCATTATTGATTTTGATAATTTATATTTCACTATCCCATTAAATTTCCTTAACCCTTTTTTTGTTGTTTTTTTTATCAGAAAATGTTATATTTGGTATAGAATTATAGAGTAATGCATGCTCTATTGTACACAGTACAATTTATAGTGTAAAAGTCAAAAGTTAATTTAATGGGGTAAAGTCAACGTTGATATCGTCGATTAGGAAAGAAAGAGTTACACTCTTTAATGATGAGGAACAGTGCGGAAATACCCGAAGACCTATAGTCAAGATAAAGATTGTCTCAAGCCAAAATTAAATTATTTTTTGTGTACTTTGAAAACTTTATCACAATGAGGCCATATAGCTTTATTTCTTTTCCCAAGTGTGAGTGTCTAGAAAAATCGCTAGTTTTCAAGAATACCCTAGTTTTTGAGCCCATGAATTCGCTAGTTCAATAGAGGAATAGTAACTATTGTAAGCTAGAACTAAAACACAAAGATCTAAAGAGCCAATGTCATACACGAATAAATATTTGAAAGGCTCCTCCACAATGACTTTGTCTTAGCCTACCGAAGTGCCATTACTCCATTCTCCGTTTGTTTTACTCACTTCCGCCTCATCTCCGGTACTCACGGACACCAATGATTTTCAGTACCCAACCCTCCAACTTGCCTTTCTCGCTTCTTCCGACCATTCCCCCCTCCACTCTGTTGACTCTACGTACTCACGTGAAAAGGTCAACATGTCTTGTCCTGAGCTTCTCCCTCGCACTCACGCACACACACATACACTTCCACAGACACACACTCACGCAATAAGAAAGGCGCGAGTAGTGTCTTGTCTGGCGCCGTGTCGACTTGAGGCAAAGTGATGTCTGGTCAGTTGTTCTAGGGGATTTCAAACACAAAGTATAATCGGACTTGAGAGGTTCTCAAAGTACCTGGTGTCTCGCCCCTCCCCTTCGCCGTCTCATACATGATTCATCTCCGGGTAACAGTCAGCTTAACACTAAGAACTATTGTAAATACGCAAGTCGAGTTAGACAAAATTACGAGGGGGAAACTAGATATCGTACAAGGAAGAGGTCAAATTCAGGTCATGTTCAAGTTTAAACATCTCTAAATAAGGTCAAGTTTAATCAGATGTCAATATTTTAATCTATTGTCAAGGTTAATCCATCGTTAACTTTATTTATTGTCAAGTTTAATATATTATCAAGACTAAGTCATTTCAAGGTTAAGCCAATGTATAGTTAAGGGTCATTGTTAACTTTAGGTCAGTGTCTAGTTTAGTTCAGTTTAGCTTAGTCTAGGTTAAGCCATTGTCAAGAGTCATTCTCAAGCTTGAGGCATTGTCAAGTTTAGGTCATTGTCAAACATACAAAATTTAGTTCATTATCAACATTAAGTCATAGTTATTGTCAAGTATTGTTCATTATCAGGTTTAATTGATTTAAGATTAGGACATTGTCAAGGTTAGTTCTATTGTCAAGTTGAGATGATTATTAAGTTTGGTCTACAAAGAGCTTTCTTGGGTTTTAATTAGGTCAAAAGTTTACTGGAAACTTAACAGAGAGTGGACACACACAAAAAAAGAATTTAAGATGTTAAAATATAAAAGAAATCAATCACAAAATAAATAGATTGATCTTATTGAGTGTTATTCATCTAATGAGAATGGACAAAGTTGTACAGCCTTGTTTAGGAGAGCGTACGAAGGATATATATACATTACATTAAACTTCATGAATCTCATTGTTTCACCCATTAACATGCGTACTGTCTATTGGCATATTTGTACTAAAATCTTCAATGGCATTTAGGTCTATGTACTGACATTTATATATTGGCATATATGTGACAGATAACAATAATAATAAAAATAATAGCTTTTATATAGCGCTACTTTCAAGCTTATAGCATGCTCAGAGCGCTATGATCCAATCTCATTTTTGGACCAGTGGGGAAGGGGGTATATAGGAGAAGGTTTTCCGTGCTGCCTTTAGGCGCTCAGTAAACACTGGGACATCTATGTAGTGACATCTATATACTGGCATCTACGTACTAGTATTTTGTCCCAGCCTTATGACTTGTACATATTGACATCTAGGTAGTGATATCTATATACTGACATCTACGTACGGCTATATGTCCCAGCTTTATGACATGTACATACTAACATCTAGGTAAAGACATCTATATCTTGACATCTACGTACTGGTATTTTGTCCCAACTTTATGACATATATCTACTGACATCTATGTAGTAACATCTGTACACTGACATCTAGGTAGTGACATCAATATACTGACATCTACATACTGGTATTTTGTCCCAACTCTTATTCACTCTTTGCATGACTTGCAAATCTATTGACATGCTTTAGTGACCGCTGCTGGTGTGAGCCCTGGTTGCTTGTTATGCCTGGATGACGCTGCTAGGTGGCGTGGCTGTACATTGTGCCCACGACCATACATCTCACTGTGTGCATCCAATCGTAATGTCCGTATTTTGTTGGGTTTTTATTTTGGTATCGTGGTCATGAATACATTCTTGTATGATTTGCGAATTTGGGAAGCTAATTGCATGACTAGTGAGAAGGATCCTAGCTACGGAATCGAGATGCTATAGACTTACAAAGAAGCTGGCTCACAACGATATTTGAGCCCCAAGATGACTCGGTAACCACTGTCAAATAAACGCAAACTAAAACTCTATGGCCATATCACATCTTCAGATCTTTCTTCAGGTAACAGTACCAGGAAAAAGAAGAAGAGGCAGAGTAAGCCATGGAAAGACAATACAAAAGAATGGACGGGATGTAATGGAAGGAGATTTTATTCAAGGCAAAAAACTAAGAGGGATGGAGAAAGATGGTCAACAGATCATGTGTGGTGCCCCAACCTAAGGGATGGGTGAATGTGAAATGATCGTTAACAATGTCCGACCATAGAGTGTTGATGACCTGGCTCGGTGGTTCCCAAACTTTTTTCTTTAACATCACACATTCTGAGCATTTAGCGGAACACTTGGTTTATTTGTTTAAGGAGATTAATTCACGTGTTAGACTACTAGTTCATTAATATAATTATTAAGGTATACTAATTAATTATTCCTGTTGTTTGTGGAACACCTAGTCTGGCTTCGAGGAACACCAGTGTTGGGGGGAACGCAGTTTGAGAAACAGTGATCTAGATCTGAAACTTCTCATACTTATGTCTCTAATTTCTAAGCTACTAGATAAAACGTGCAACTAAAGAAAGACCTACGAAATTAAAAATTACATGAAGGGTATGAATATTTTGGAAGACCCAGTGGGCCACGGGTGACCCATAACTCAAAACTACGTTTAAGTAAATGTCTACTTCATTTTTTATGTCATTTTGACCATGAATACCCAGTGGCCCATCTATGGAACACAAGGGAAGCAATTCTTATGTTACAGTTCTCTTATTACTGAATGATATCCCCTTTTGCGTATGGCTACGTTCTAGTGGAGTGAAAATCTCAGTTTACGACCGTATTAATATACAGTTACTAAAAGTTATTATTTCATAGGTAGCTTCAGAATAAGATGATGTGTCTAATTGTTAAAAAAATCTTTGAAATTATAATAAAACTAGATGACCATACACATTTTGTCACCAATAAACTTTTAGGCAGCCCCCCCCCCCCGGGCTAATCTCTGATACTCCCACAACGGCACATGCACACACATACCATGAGGATATGACAGATGCATTGTGACGATCAACACGAATCTCTTACAAGGTTTGGTTATACAAAATACTTGTATGTCTCGACATCAAGATACGTCATTTGAACAAAAAAAAAGCACGCCATTAGACACCTACGATTAGCTGTGGTACATTAATATAGTTGTAATGTAATAAGTTTAATTCGTACAATTTAATTGATTGATTATTACTTAAAAGGGAGGTTACTATGTCCTAAAGGGAAAAAAAAGTAATATCGAAAGTAATACAATAAAGAGAAAAAGCCTTAGTGCTTAATCACTTCACTCTCTTTTCAGATACAAGGCCAATAACTCAAAGGAAAAGTTAACTATTGAAAATTTCACATTCTTTTATCAGACCAGGACCCCTCCCCCCCCCCCCCCCCTACCACTTCTGTGTACGTGGGCAAGCGTGAGTTCCAGTCACGTATGCCTGTTTGTGAGCTCGGCAAATCAAGCGTGAAACGATGGCGCATGCAACATCCCCCGTGCCCTTCTTGGGTGGCCGTTGTAAGAGACCGGGTGGATGTCCCGCTCGTAATCCCCGGGGGCCTGGCGGAACTGAGCCTCATTCAGCTAAATATCACTTACTCGCGCCAATAGTTCGATGAAATTATCGATCTTCTAAACACAATCAATAACCCTAATGTACCTCCGACTAGTTCTCAAACGTTACCTTAACAATCACAAAAACGTGACTTACGTTAGAGAAAAAATAAAAACACGTTATCGTCTGCAAAAATCGTAATGATAAATTTTCTCCCTTGATAAGAAAAAAATGTAGAAATTCAAACATTTAACATTGTGTGATATATTAATAATAAATAAGATTTAGTCCAAAGGGTCAGACTTGAAGATTCATGAGGTCACTGTCGTCTTCCGGGTGATTCATAGTCATGTGACTTCGTCCTTACAGGTCACAACAGAGAGTCTTCCCCCCCCCCTCCTTTTCCTTGTCGCGCGCCATTGTTGAAGTTATGTTCTCATAACATAATCTCATTTTGTAATTTGATACCCTCAACATTGAAACGCTCACAGAATGACTAATACATTTTTTCTTCTTGCTAATAAATTTGTCATTGAGAGATTTTTTTTTTTTTTTCAAATTTTCTTTGTCATATTTAGGTAGAAAAAAAAATAGACCTGGAGGCGTAAGGATATTTCAAGGATAAAAATAATATTGTTTTTTGAGTCGTCATTTGGGGCATTGATAAGTAGGGAAGAAGAGCTTTCTTTGTAAGTGCCCTAAGTTGACGGGTGTATTGTGTGGCAAATACAAGAACAGACTTTTGATATCAGTTATCAAGTAGAGTAAGATTGACTCAGCAACTCAAAAATAGAATTATAGACTAGTTAATTCTAAAAAATGACGGTAAATTGTAAGACTAACAAATGTAATCAAATATTGACTATTAAGAAGAGAAATTACAACCAACAAAGAGTGCGTCTTCCTGAGCTACCATGTTAACCACAATCAACAGAATGCAAGTCTTTGTCAAGTACAATCAAAAGAATTATTTGTAATAGTCAAGAACAATCAAGTGAAGTGAAAGTATGGTTCCCCATTCAGACCTTACGATTTATATAGCAGATGATGTAAAGGTCATCAGTTTCTGTGACCCAAGATTTACAAGGGTGTTATGTGGCAAGCACAACGACCAATCACCTTCACGTTTTCCCAACTAATGTCAGGGTACCCTTTAGAGCTGGGTGGATCTTAACCAGGATTTGAACCCCTCGTTTGGTAAGCCTAGCTTTTCCACTCAGCCACCGCGCGTCTTATCCACGGATGTAGGCTATTAGATTAATTAGGAAAACGGTCACTTGTAGTAGGGGCATCCATGCGGCCATTTCAGTGGCCTTACCGGCCCATTTGGGTACCGAATGCCTATATAGCCAGTTCTCCCCTGGTTCGATTCCATGCTGGTTGCTTTCTATTCACATTTTCTTGTCCACCAACAAGTTAGATAGGAATGCTCAGGGAACTCAATGATTGGAACATAAAGGAGGCAGTGGATTAGAAAAAAAAAATTAAAATGTGGAGTAAGACATTGAGACAGCGAGATTTTTAGACCAAGACTAATAACTTTCTGCTGAAATGAACAGTGAACACTGACTAGAGTCAGACAGTGCAGATATTTGTAAGACCTGAACTACGCTTTGCTGACATTGCTTCCCTTATTTAGAGATTTTACCCCAAAGTTTACAAATCATTCTTTTGGGTCAATACGAATTTATTGGAAATTTAAAACAAAAATAATTTTAACAAATTGTTTTTATACTATTTTGACTATTTGTTTCTGTTAAGCAGAGAAACACTGGATCTATCCTTTATCTTTTTGGTGTTAGATTGATGAACATGCCTTCAAAAGGGAGATAATTACATCCTTCGAATTCCATGTGTCAATCTAGTCTCACACGAAACTACTACCAGTGGAATATAAGTCCTCGATATGCAATAAATACATTAGCCTTGTAACAGAAACGAGACATTTTCATTGTAGGCTAAGAACTGCAAGTAGAGCACAAAGCGGAAGTCCAAAAGATCCTTTCTTCGTCAATAAGGGAAATTTGCCAATAAGAGAATTTCCCATTAGTTAATGTGCAAGTAGAAACAGAGAAGAATCATTTAAATTTTGAAACACTCCAGGGCAGAAGACTACAAAGTAAAGTATCAGTACAATGTAGAACACTGAACCATAATTTAGAAAAATAAATAAACACAACCTAATAAAATACTAACGAATCTGTATTCCTACTCTCTATAATCTAACACACAAATCGTTTTGATAACAGTACCAGGTAAAAGATGATGAGGAAGACAAAGTGATGGGAAGGCAACATCGACTAATGCATGGGGCTGTAACTGAAAGAGGTCTGAGGCAAAAAGACAGAGGAATGGAGAAAGTAGGATGACAGATCATGTGTGGTGCCCCTACGGTTCAACAGACTAAGATAAAGGTGAAGATGAAGCTAAATTATAATAGTTAGTCTTTCTTCCTTTGTACCAATTTAGCATTGGCTGTTTCGCCTCAACAAGCTTGGACAGCAAATAACTTAGCAGAGTTAAGTCTTCAGTTAGATCGACCCGAAGTTACATGTAAAAAAGCAATTTTTTTCCCCTTGAAGGAACATCTGTAATTTACAAGATAAGATAAGTTAAGATAAGACAGAATACAAGAAAACGTTTGAAATGTTCTAAAGATGAGATAAACTAGCGGACGGAACTTCCAGTGAATAAATAGAAGGTAAGAGTTGACCAAGTTTCTGAACTCTGCATCAATCGTTAGGTGACCTCCAAAAGGTTTTCGCCCCAAGGGATTGGTAAAAGAAACAGGACACCGACGCTCTAGTTATCCAAACAGCACTGAGATACAAAAATAAGGAAAATCTAAGTGGAAGACCACAAAAAATGTGGATAATTTTTTTTCAAGAAAAAATTTCTTTAAAAAGGATAGTCAATAACACTTCCTTCTACAGGGCCAAGAAGCTGAAGTCTCGTAATATACGTTTTCAATTTTCAATAAGTCGTGTCTAATTTCAAATTGTGTATTTGTTTTCTATCGACACCTGTTTCAATATTTTGAAAAAAAAACAAATTTCGAAATCCCTATTAAAAAAACAAAAAAAAAACAAAGTTCTTTGATAAATATTGGATGCCAGAGAGATTGGAACAAATCGCACGAGGTTTCTCCGCTGCTTAATTTAAGCACATTGAAAGAAAAATCTTTTGGGTGCATACAATAGAGAAAAAAGAAACTATTTGTTATTGTTGCGGAACATATATTTTTACTTTATAATAACGTTTTATTCATAATCTTATGGTACAGAGGGATCGAAATGTTCTATATGGAGTCCGGATAACATTAATTCACAAATATGTGAAGTAACATTCAAGTTATTCCTACACGAAAAATTTCTTATAAAGACGCTCATTTAAATATCGAAATCCATTCAAACAATAAACCACAATACTCGTTCAATTCACAAATAATTTCTTACATATTCAAAATTGTAACGATAATCCATTGGTGCAGGCCCAATATCCAGAGCGCCTCGGATGACACTTTAAGCCAAATGTTTAATCCACAAAAGTCAGTTTCCGGCGAGAACAAGAATAACTTACAGAACAGCCTTTGATAGAGCTGCTCACTCTGTTGACATTACTTCATGGCTGCAGTACTCACACGGACTCCATACCTCCAACGATCACAAGACTATCACATATTCGCTAAACTCTTGTTTTCACTGTCACTGGACACCTCACGGCCTCTCTCCATTCCACCCCCCCCCCCCGTATCCATTCACTCCCCCCACCAACCTTTTTTTTCTTACACAAGCCTCAACCCCCCCTTTCTATTTATATCCCCCCCCCCATCTTTAGTTCCCTCTTCTCTGATTTTCACCGGTTCCCCCTCCCCTCCCCCACCCTTACTCTCCTCTGTTACCGTGATAGTTTCAACACTGACCTGTTGGCATCGTACGTACAACCACCAGATTCATTCATTGATTTTCATCACAAACGCCCCACCGTTGCCCCCCCCCCCTCACAGCACTTCCACCTTCACCCCCCCCCCCTTCTTTATGTCAGCCTCACACTGACATTCACTCTCTCCATCTCTTTCCACTTTTTTTTCCCTTCCCTGCATCTTCTTTCTATCAGCGCCATTCCTTTACACTGTCACCGCGGCATGTCCACAGCCTCCCTCGCACGTGCGGTACCTCCCCCCCACCCCCAACCACGCTTGCCCTACCCATCCCGGTTCCCTCCCGCTCGGTCCATTTAGTTTGTGCGGGAGGATGGTGCTCACCACGACGCGCACAAGTTTCCGCCGCTGTTCAATTTAAATACATTCAAAGAAAAAAAAAGTGTGTGTGTGTGGGGGGGGGGGTGTTATACGATAAAGTTTTGTTTGACTTTGCGGATTTCACCGGAAATACCTTACCTCCCTCTGCCATTTAACCTTTGACCTAGTTACGCTATTAAGCAAGCTGTTTTAAAATCTCGCATCCAATATCTATTCAACCTTAGGAATAAAGGTTTTCCCTCCATTCTGATTGCTTAATCATTTCGTTTTTTTAATTTTTATAAAACAATGCAGCCGAATACTGTATGTATCCATAGTAATCTAGAATTGTAAACTCAATCTTTTATTTTCTAGGTCTTTTTTTTTTTAATGAGGCAAAGATCATGCGCATCTTTTTTCAACAATTTATCCAAGAAATAAGCTAAATCAAAGGCTTTTGTTGGTCAGTGCTATTAATAAAATAGTTTATTTCTCGAACTAATTAAAATTTTTTTTTTTTAAAAAGGGAAGCTATCCTTGTTTTAAAGGCAGATGTGGAAGCAAACAAGAACTTCCGGCCACTTTGTTTATATTAGTTACACGTTTTAAAATCGTACTAGAATGTTAACTGAGCGTTTGAAGGCGAACAAAGATCGAAATTGACTATAAGTGGCTCACCCAAGAACATTAGAAGCAAAGCTTATCAAATAGTGCCTCATTTTCTTTTTGACTGCCCTAGACTTTCTGATTCCGTCTCGACAAGTCTGGGAAAGTTCTTGACCGTAATGGGGACATGCGTGTAGTACGCTCAGCCTCAGGTTCTGTCCAGGGCAACAAAGAAGACTTGAACCTCTCAAGCCCTCGCTCAAATGGAGTTTGATGATGATGATGAGGATGATGATGTTGGTGGTGTTGGTGAGGCAGATGATGTTTATAAAGTTGCTTAGCAGAGAAGCTCTGAAATAGAGTTTCTAGAACATTTCATTGTGACGCTTTCTCCCCCAAAACAAAAGCACTATCGAGCTACAGAAATGATTTCTCCTGGCGTCTAGGTTTAGAATCACTGCTAAAATAAGTCTTCGACGCTTGCGTCACTTCGGCTATTGTCTCAATTAAAACATTTATTTACATAGGCCACATTAGATCATGATATGAATTAATTCAAGGCTATATCAAGGCTATACCAAGACCACAGGCCTAGACTTGATACAAAGACATGACATAGCATTTGGTAGAAAAATGTAACACAAAAAGATGTCAGTATGGCACGACAAAAAATCTCATACATGGACATGGTATAAAGACATAAGCTAATGTCGTGACATGGGATACCGCATAATAACATGGCAATTAAAACTTTCGATGGCATGGCCCAAAGATTAAAAATAGATGACACTAAGACATATCAGAAAGACGTACCACAAAAAGATGACAAAAGGACAAAATAAAAAGACATGACAAATGACATGACACTAAGACATGACAAAAGAACTTAACACAAGACGTAAAGACACAAATCTATTCAGAAAGTCTACACCCACTGAAGTCATTCTTATTGTGAAACGTTGTTTTTTTTTGTTGTTATTTCTGCAACCTAATTTTGAATGCAATTTCCATTAAGACTTGGAGACCATAATCCCTCTGAAAAATAACCTCGTTGCTGATACTTCCGGTAAGGATTCTTCCCTTGTAATGAATGTGGCTAAAGTTGTCTAATTAGGTCTCAGGAGAGGCCCCAGTGGAACATGTAGAAATGATAGAAAAGATGAACAGGAGACAGAGGGGGTGAGAGAAACAGAAGAGAGAGAGAGAGAGAGAAAGAGACAGAAAGATTTATTATTAATGCAGTCCAAATGAACTACATAAATGAAATAACTTTCAAAAACTGTTAGGAAACAGCACTCTTTTTTGTAATGCTTCATTGCTAAGCTATTCCATCCTCTTCAAACACTACATGTTTCAAAGTGAACACTACACATTGTTAAAACACTTTTCATCTTTTTCAATGGGTTGTGTGTGTTTCAACTCAAGTTTTTTCCTGGACTATATAAAGACACAGTTTAAAATCCATTTCAATTTAAAATGTCAACACAATATCTGATGTACATGTTGACACAGATTGTGTGAGTACATTAGATTACTTGCTCAATATTCTGCACGTCATTCACTGCATGTTCTCTCTCTCTCTCTCTTTTGGTTCACTCTTTATTTTATTTCTCTCTCTCTCTCTCTCTCTCTTTCGGTTCACTCTTTATTCTATTTCTCTCTCTCTCTCTTTTTCTGCCTAATTTTCTCTTCTTCATACTATTTTTCTCTCTCCTCCTTTTCTTTCTTTCTCTCTCTCTTATCCCATCTTTTTCTTATTCTCTTTCTCTCTTTCTTTCTCTCTTATCTTATCGTCCTCTACATAAACCTTTCTCTCTCTCTCTCTCTCTCTCTCTCTTAATTTAAGCCTCGAAGCTTAGCGCACCGAGGAGTGTTGGTTGAGGTTTGGAGGTTGAGCGCCACATTGTGACATTTAATTTGTTTTTGGCACTTATTCTATACTGTTATACATAGAGGGTAACATGTAGTAGGTCAAGAATATATTTCGCTTTTTTGGACGCCATTTTATTAATGTCTCGAAATGCGTGTCTGCTAACAACGTCCTATCTGCGTGCTCTATGGAGATATTAAAATTTCATGAGAGATAATCTTTGAATTATTTCAAATTTCTTTCTTTTTTTTTTGGCCGAGTCGTCCGCTTCAAAGTCTGCCGGATAGCTTTGAATTATTAAAGATGGCTTACTGCTCATTGATGTAGAGTCAGAGAGAGGTGGAGAGAGAGAGAGAGAGTTAAGGGAAGGAAGAAAAGAGAGAATGAAAGCAGAAAAAAAAGAGATAGTGAGGGAGAGACATGGAAAGAGAAATGTTGAGGAAAGAACAAAAGAGAAAGAAGAAAAAAAAACAATAGGAGCAAGAGAACCAGTTTGAATCTATCCGAGAGAGAGACAGAGAGATACATAGACAGAGAGAGAGACAGAGAGATACATAGACAGAGAGAGAGACAGAGAGAGAAACAGAGAGATACATAGACAGAGAGAGAGACAGAGAGATACATAGACAGAGAGAGAGACAGAGAGAGAGACAGAGAGATACATAGACAGAGAGAGAGACAGAGAGAGAAACAGAGAGATACATAGACAGAGAGAGAGACAGAGAGAGAGACAGAGAGATACATAGACAGAGAGAGAGACAGAGAGAGAGACAGAGAGAGAGACAGAGAGAGAGAGACAGAGAGAGAGACAGAGAGATACATAGACAGAGAGAGAGACAGAGAGAGAAACAGAGAGATACATAGACAGAGAGAGAGACAGAGAGATACATAGACAGAGAGAGAGACAGAGAGAGAAACAGAGAGATACATAGACAGAGAGAGAGACAGAGAGAGAGACAGAGAGATACATAGACAGAGAGAGAGACAGAGAGATACATAGACAGAGAGATACATAGACAGAGAGAGATACATAGACAGAGAGATACATAGACAGAGAGATACATAGACAGAGAGATACATAGACAGAGAGAGAGACAGAGAGATACATAGACAGAGAGAGAGACAGAGAGATACATAGACAGAGAGAGAGACAGAGAGATACATAGACAGAGAGAGAGACAGAGGGATACATAGACAGAGAGAGAGACAGAGATAGAGAGAGAGACAGAGAGAGACATAGCGATACATAGACAGAGAGATACATAGACAGAGAGAGAGACAGAGAGATACATAGACAGAGAGAGAGACAGAGACAGAGAGATAGAGAGATATAGAGACAGAGAGAGAGAGACAGAGAGATACATAGACAGAGAGAGAGACAGAGAGATACATAGACAGAGAGAGACAGAGAGATACATAGACAGAGAGAGAGACAGAGACAGAGAGATATAGAGACAGAGAGAGAGACAGAGAGATACATAGACAGAGAGAGAGAGACAGAGAGATACATAGACAGAGAGAGAGACAGAGAGATACATAGACAGAGAGAGAGACAGAGAGATACATAGACAGAGAGAGAGACAGAGAGAGACGCAGCGATACATAGACAGAGAGATACATAGACAGAGAGAGAGACAGAGAGATACATAGAGAGAGAGACAGAGACAGAGAGATAGAGAGATATAGAGACAGAGAGAGAGACAGAGAGATACATAGACAGAGAGAGAGACAGAGAGATACTTAGACAGAGAGAGAGACAGAGAGAGAGACAGAGAGATACATAGACAGAGAGAGAGAGACAGAGACAGAGAGAGATACATAGACAGAGAGAGATACAGAGACAAAGACAGAGAGATAGAGAGATATAGAGACAGAGAGAGATACAGAGACAGAGAGAAAGACAGGGAGAGACAGAGAGACACAGAGACAGAGGGACAGACAGAGAGACAGCGACAGAGAGACACAGAGAAAACAACAGAGCGAGAGACAGAGACAGAGAGAGACAGCGAGAGAGACAGAGAGAGAGACAGAGAGAAAAAAAGAGACAGAGAGACAGAGACGGAGAGAGACACACACAGAGAGACAGACAGAGAGAGACAGCGATACAGAAAGAGATACATAGATAGATACAGAGAGAGACAGTGAGAGAGACAGACAGAGAGGGAGACAGAGAGAGATACACACACATAGAGACAGAGAGAGACATACACAGAGAGAGACATAGAGACAGAGAGAGATAGAGTAGAGAGAGAATGAGAAAGCTGATCGATGACTTTGATATAACAGCTCATCATTGCGACCTTAGTAGATCTTGCTAAAGCAAATCTTTTTTTCAAAACTTGACAGCCGGCTGTACATCTAGGACTAGATTTAAATATTTCAAAGGTTTTCTGCCAACCAGCCTACTCTTTAATTAGTCTCTGTTTTGGTAATAAGCAAAAGTAAATCTACTAGCAGAAAATCTTTCATGTAGATGAATCAGGTCATTTTTTCGGCAGTTTAATTTTCATAACTTACCTTAGAATTCAACTAAAAACCATTAAAAATACTTCTTTAAACAAAACAAAGACAATACCTCCTTTTCACAACTTATAGAGCGGATGTGTTCTTCTCTTTATAACTAATGACTATTAGACTTGAAAAAAGGAACATTTTTTAGCCCGCCCGATTTCCCCCCCCCCCCCCCCTTCCCCCCACGGGAAAGAATCCTAGAAAATCGAATGTATACATCTACTACACTCTACAAAATTCCAATGATATGCCTTGAGATCTAGACTTAGAAGATGCGCTAAATGGTCCTGAACACTAATGTATTAAAATCTTGAATGAATGCGGAAATAGACGAAGAGACATATAAACCGTTTAAGATGGCTATAAGACAAATTAAAATGTCTTTTCTTTTTACTTTCCAAAAGTATAACAATTAAACTAGAGTTTTCCTAGTGTTGCCTGCAAGCTAGTAATTCTTTCCCCAGCGATATACATCAACTGTTAAATTTCTAGAGCTGTTTTCGAGAATCGCGTCCACCAACCCAAGATTAAGGTTTTGGGTTTTTCAATAAAAGATTACGTAAAAATCTTCGGGCCTAAATGCTAGTAGTAAAGAAAGTTACTTCTATGTGTCTGTGTGTGTGAGATAAAGCGTGTCGTGTGTGTGGTCATGAATTAAATGTGTAAGTATGTGGGTATCTGTAAGTGTCTGGGTGTGTATGTGAATGTGTGTAAGTCTGTCAGTGTGTGTATATGTGTGTATCAGCGTGTGTAGGTGAGTGTAGATTACAAGTCAACAGTATCATGGAACGGAGAACTTAAAAAAAACAACAAAAAAAAACCCCAAAAACCAAGAAGAACAAATTCCAGGAGCAGGGGTCACAAAGATGGACAGCTCTCCCGAACTGTCAAATGAAGATTAATAAGTTCACTGTAGATAAAGAGGAACGGGGGGAGGGGCGCGCAATAATGAGGTGATCGACAATATGGCGAACTAATTTTTTCGATGGAGAGGTGAGGAGGAGGGTTAGGCACTATCAGATTTCAGGACCGTTGGGGCCTCTCCAAAGTAAAACGCTTGTCTGAAACCCTGGTCACGTTCTGTAGCTTCTCACTCAGATCAATGACTGAGTACTCTTACGAGGGTAATGGTCTGGGCGGAGGTGGAGGGCGCTGACATAAGAGGGTCAAGATGAGGAGGGTCGGGCTCAGTGACTATTATCTTTTTGTCTCTTACTAACGCCTGAATAATAGGTGCGGCGGTGGGGAGGGGGGCACTTTAAAGAATTGTGTGGGGGGGGGGGGCGAAGAGATGAAGAGGAAGAAGATGAACCGGGGGTCAACATGGCGTTTGGAAATGCCAATAGAGCTATTGACCATTGGCTGTTGCCGGTGTCTTTCAGGAACCAACAATTGGCATGTGGAAGATGTCTCACGATGAGACACCTTGGCTGCAGCACGGTCTACAATATGATAGACAGGATTAAACATGTTCGCTAATAAATTACATTCTAGACACAGAGTTATTGAAACACTAGCTTCGGTGAGCTATAATAAGGAATAGAATACATAACTCATTTAGTCAGAAAATGCTTGAAAAGACTCTATCTCTCTCTCTCTCTCTCTCTCTCTCTCTCTGTCCATACACCTACTGTTGCTGCCTCCACCAGTTGTTACTGCACCTGTTTAGGTGAGATCGAATCCCTAAGAGAGCCTACAGATAATACTGCACATCCCAGAGAGAGTCCTCTCCTAGATAATTTCGCGGCGGCCGTTTAGGTGATGACTATAGTTCACTAAACTGACAGGCAGTAATAGTCGTTGTTAAGGAATGCAAAGTACCTTCGTGTAATTCTCACTAATTTTGTTTTGTATCTGAACCTGGCAAAGCACAAGAATAATTTGAAGTAGTTGAGCTGCTCTAGGTGATTATTGGTGAACAAAAGTGTCTATGGTATTCACATTCAAACTTGGACAAGTTGTTTTTTTTTTATTTGTTATACATGTTTAAGGTGTTCCATCAGAATTAAAGATATATACTTCCTAGTCCTAACCTCCCGCAGAAAGACGGGGGATTGCAACGGGCAGGGTATGAACCCGAGACCATCGACAAGTCCGAACGACAGTCCAGTCCAGCACCAATATTGCATGACCAGGCAGACACCCCACCGGGCAGACACTCCAACCAGGCAGACACCCCAATCATGCAGACACCCATTTATATTTATTATATACATTTGTATACACAGTAAAGTTCATATGATGAAATCAGATTACAAGTTTAAACTCAAAGACTGTAGGTAATGATCTAAACGGGTGCCGATTCTCTATCTCCGTCTAGATTCTAGACTATCTAACTAAAAATGAGTCTCTTCTAGACTATCTACCTAAAAATGAGTCTCTTCTAGACTATCTAAAGTAAAATGAGTCTCTTCTAGACTATCTACCTAAAAATGAGTCTCTTCTAGACTATCTACCTAAAAATGAGTCTCTTCTAGACTACTGTTAAGTCTGAGCAAGACCAATCGCTATAGAAGGCCGCAACACTGACCTGCGACGTCGCAACCTTGTGGGCAGTTTCGACCAACAGCTCGTTGCCACGTCTTTCAGACCTGTGTTCAGGCCTTCTATGACGATCGGTCCCAGTCTGACCCCCAAAGAGACTATACCCTTGTCTCTTAGAGTGCTGAGACTAGCTCTTCCTGAGACTGAAGCTTAGTTTTTTTTATAAGATATGGAACGCGTTACGAAAGGGATGGTTACACATCTAAGAGTGTGGACTAGTCCTGGTCACTAGTGAAGTCCAGATGACCAAGCTTTGAAGTTCACGGATAAGCTTATGTTGCTCCATAAAATTCTCCATAGTCGGACTCTTGATGGAGAGCGGGAGAAGAGAGGATGCTAGAATGAGGACAAACTATAGCCTCTTTTAACAACCAAAAAATGTGTGCTAGCTAATCTAACAAGCAAAACATTATATTTAAAATGCTTTTAAAAAATGATAGAAAAAAAGGCAAGATTAAAATCTATGGCTATGTTATAAGATCTTTGGGGCTAACAAAGACCTTCCTTCAGGGAACAGTACCAGGAAAAAGAAGAGGCAGACAGAGAAAGCGATGGGAGGACAACAAAAGAATGGACGGGCCTGCCATTGAAGGAGGTTTTAACTAAGACAAAAGACAGAGAGGAATGGAGAAGCACGGTCGACGAGTCTTGCGTGGTGCCCCAAAGGTCCAACAGACTAAGGGGTAGGTAAAGGTTAAGGCAAAGTGTAAGTGTATCAATTATTTCACATTGAATCGTGTAATCAATTTGTAATAGATCTAGAATAACAAGTATAAATTTGTGCGATTGGAATTATTTTATTATTGCTATTGTTTAGCGCTAGCCCATGCTTTTAGCTTACCCAATGCGCTGTGGTCCATTCGCTTGTGTGGACTAGCTGGGGAGAAGGTTAACGTGATGGGCTTTTCATTTTCAATTTTTGTAAAAGAAGTTGCCCCTAATAGAATTCAAATGCATGGGCTCAAGCCTCCTTGGTATTATATGGTCTGCTTTGTGGTAATTGAATTCACTAAGCTAGGGAAGTGCAAATGAAAATAGAAATAGTAATCTCTTGTTAGTTTTAAATTTTTGGGTGACGACCTAATTCTCAACATAAGGCTTGTCTCCCTTTGTTAGTATTGTATCTATTTAAAACAACCATTAATTGATGAAAAAATTGGTCAATTTTTTTTTCTTTTTTTTTTCTTAAAAAAGGGGGGGGGGGCAATAGTTATTTGTGCCAACTTCCATCTTGAACCGAGAATGGTAAAAGTGAGAGACATATCGTGTATAAATGTGTAGCACACAGGGCAAGTGAACTTAGATTTGTTACAAACCAGAGTCCTAGACTTTTTTCTTTTTTTTTTTTTATATTTTAGAACAATAAAGAAAGTAGCAGTCAATAGTACTGTATCTATGTCTATAGATATATTAATAAAATGTCATGAAATGGGGGGATGTTCAATGATTGTCTTGGAACTGACATGGTGTTATTTGAATGTTCCTCAAGCACTGGCGGATCCTATTTTTAGATTTTTTCTCCTCCCCCTCCAGTAGTATGTTGGCCGATTTAGTGGGGTGGGGGAGGTGGCGATGGCATCAATCACACCCCTCCCCCCCCCACCATAAACTTTCGAGTAGGGGGGGATGTCCAATTTATTTGTAGAAATCACAGCTTGTTAACAGAAACAATTAAATATCTATATAATTAAAACTTGTTATTGATATATTAACTGATCTTTATATTATGTCGTTCCACTATTAGCCATTTGGGTGGGTGGGGGTGGGTGAATACCACAACTGCCCTTTTCTCCTAAACCCTTTTGAGTGGGGGGTCCTATTTTTATTTAGAAATCATAGTTTCTGAACAAAAGTAATTGAATTACTATGTAATTTGTATGTATGGTATCTTAGCCGCTTTGGTGAGGAGGGGGGGGGGGCGGTTATTTCTACTGCCCTCCCAACTCTAGCTTTGTGAGTGGGGGTGGGCGGTCCTATTTTTATGGAGAAATCATAGTCTGTGAACAAAATTAGTTAAATATCTATATAATATAAGGTATATATTGATGTATAATGATGTATATTATGTCGCACACAGACTCTGATCTCCAATTTTATCATTAGTAAATATAAAATGAAAAAGGGTTGTACTAGGTGGAAGGGGCGATACATGCAATCGCCTTCCCCCTATCGGACAAACTAATACTTTTTTTTTATTTTTTTATTTTAGTTAAGAAATTACAAAATAAAAAAACAAATGTCACTAATACAATCTATATAGGCTATAAATTAAATTCTTGTATCGACTCGCCCCACCCCCGATTCTTTAATGCCAAATGCAATCATTAGAAGAAATTAAAAAAAGGAGAGAGGATTAACGTTTTCTCTCTACCGCCCCCTCCCCTTTCCAGACCAAAACATGACGTTTTACAGAATAGTTAAATATGGCGATAGAGTTTATGTAGTTTCACATTAATGTATCATAGTTATTTAAAGAAAGACTTTGTTTTGAAAAATTTAGAATTCATACGAAATTTTTCATTATAAGAGTAACAATTGAGATGAGTTCGAAACCCAAATATTATTTTCCTAGTCACCTTTTTCCAACCTTTACTCATACTGTTATTTTTTTATTGTATAAAAAATTTTGAGACTATAACTCACAATATATACTTGAATCCTAAAAATGCAAAAAATATTAGAGTAGAACCTAATTGGCCCACTGAATTATCCCTCCCACTTATGAAATTTTTTGTTTAGAGTTTTGAATTATAATTCTGTAACAAAACAAAGTTACAAACATGCCTATTGAACAAAATGTATCACTTACAAAGATTTTGTTTAAATATTATTTTTCGAATATTTTTTTTCGGCGTCGATCCTCAAAGAGTTAATCTAAATATGTGGGGTATCTTATCTTTTCAAGGAACAAATCGGTTGCATTTGCAATGTAGCGAAGATCTGTAAATTCATATAAGAATATTTTTCAAGTAAAAAATTATTCAAAAGGTCCTTTTATAAAAGGATGAATGACGAGATGTAGTTGTCAGGAGAATGCGTTTCTGCTGTGAAGAATGTAAGAAAACGCTTTTGGCGTCAGGGCTTCGCCCCGGACCCCGCTGGGGGAGCTTACAGCACTCTCCCAGACCCCTAGCTGTCAAAAGTAAAGTCTCAACATGGCTGTTATTATTATTATTATTAATATTATTATTATTATTATTATTATTATTATTATTTGAATATTTTTTTCGGCGACGATCCTCAAAGCCCTAATCTAAATATGTGGGATATCTTATCTTTTCAACGAACAAATCGATTGTATTTGCAATGTAGTAAGGGCCTGTAAGTTCAGATTAGAATATTTTTAAAATAAAACATTTTCAAAAGGTCCTTATTGAATAGGATGTATAATGAGCTATAGATGTCAGGAGAAAGCGTTTCTGCTGTGAAGAATGCAAGAAAGCGCTATTGGCGTGGGGGCTTCGTCCCGGACACCACTTGGGCAGCTTGCAGCGCTCCACCAGAACCCCTGGCTGTCAAAAGAAGGATCTCCTCAACATTGCTTTTTTCCCCGAAAGGTTGAGAAACACTGCGCGTTTATGCTTATTGTTAAAGTTTGGAAAAAAATCGCCCCCACCCCTCTCCATATGGTTATGTACATTAGTCTCCTCAAGACCTATTTGTCTGTATGTACGAAACGATTAATGACCTAAAAAAGCTTTACCTTTAATGATTATTGGAAAGTAAATGTAAATGTTATGAAATTTGTATCCACCATGGTGCTATTAAATGTCCTAGTGTCACATTTTTTTTATGTTTCATTTTCATGAATAATTACTGGTTAAAATGTTTTGCATTTATTAACAACTACAGGAGTGATACCAACATAGTATTATGTTTTTAAAAATAAATAAATTGAAATAAGATAATGTAGTATCATCTTAAATTCTATGTAGGTGTTTCTAGATTACGTCCAGGTAACTTAAGTTTATGTAGATCTTTGCGTACATAGATATTTAGGTTATGGCTAAAAATGCATGCATTAAATAAACCCAACTGTCCTGTGTAATGAAGAACATTTTTGTGTCTGTTTTGTTCTTTTATCAGTTTCTCTTTTCTGTCTTCATCTTTCACTGATACTTTGTGTCAAATAAAACTGGCTGACGTCCGATTCATCAATTTAAAAAAAGAAGTAGATGTTTCAAACTTATTGGTGGGAGTAAATTAGAGGCAGAGGAGTAAGAGAGGGGGAAGAGGAGAGAACGAGAGAGAAAGAAAGAAAAAGTTAGTGACATTGAAAGAGAAAGTGAGAATGTGAGAAAGTGAGAGAGAGAAACAGAGAGAGAGAGAGAGAGAGAGAGAAAGAGAGAGAGAGAGAGAGAGAGAAATGATACAGAGAGTGAAGCGAGAGAGAGAGACAAAGATATAAGAAAAAAGATGTGTATTAAAACATAGCCAATGAAAAAGAGAGACAAAGAATAGAAAGAATGTGTGTACAATGGAGTGGCGTATCATTTTGTTCAAGATAGCCTCAGGAAAAAAAAGTCCATTTCATTGTCAGAATTGACCACAGCAGTTACTTAATCTGGTTCCTATTCCTTGAAGCATTTATATTTGAAGTATTCATTTTCGTAGATTCTCTGAAATCCCCTGAGTTCATTTTTTTAAAATCTCGTTGGGCTTTCAACTTTGTAATAATCACTGTTACGACACGAGAAGGAATTTAGCGTGAAAAGTTATCTATTTCATAAAAAAGGCAAAGTTTTGACTTAGAGACAGTCAGGTGATTTTAACGAAACAAGACCAGGATTTAAAGGGGACACAGGAGACTTTTGGCAGCTCTAGAATAAGGTCTGCTTGAGTTTCTGAAGTAGATTTTTGAATAACACGACATTCGACAGTTCCCTTCTTTAAGTATTACACTTTTTGTTCGACATCGTTTATGAGCCGTCGACTACTTTTGTATTGTTGGCCTTTCGTCTTTGTTATTTCGTTATCTGAGCGTTACCTCCGTTTAGACGTATCTGCAAAAGACAGCGCTGTGGCGCCTAAAATCACCTACGAAATTTATGTCAAGTAACAGCGTAATGAGAAATGTTAAAGGAATGAATAGCGCTAAACAAAAATAATTTGATTAAACTATTTCTAATCGCACACAGATGTATTGGTGTTGGTGTAGATCTATTACAAATTTAATTGCATGAGTGGATCCAAACTAATTGTTACCTCTACACTTCATATAAGCTTTGCTGTTGTTTATTTGTTTTTTTTTCTTTTTTGGAGTATTTTAGTTTTTTTTGTTTGTTTTTTTCTAGTTAAAAATATTTACATTATACTTTTGTACATTAAAGATAATCCGTTATTTGCATTGACACTTATACGCCTCCCATTATTAATTATGTTCAATGTGATGCTCAATTAACTCTCTGTCAAAAGTCATCCTTCAAGGTACAGTGGAGGGAGCACGAAGAAAGGGTCGTCCGAAGAAAAGCTGGATGGACAATGTAATAGAATGGACCGGCCTCTCTCTTGATATCCTACTCAGAACAGCTGCTGACGGGAAAAAAGGAAGGAATTTGGTGTTACTCGAACTGTCACACAACCCCTACGACAAAAGTCAAGGGATAGATGACTGTTAACTAGCCATGTGGATCTATCAACATGGAGAGAGAGCATAAAGGAAGGATTGTATATGCCATACACAACAGCAGCAGAAAGAAGGGTGAAAATGCAACGGCACTTTTGAATACATATGCCCAACCTGCGACCGCAGCTGTGTATCAAGGATTGGCCTCTTGAGTCACACAAGAAGTTGCCAAGGGAAAAGATAGTCACTTGAGACGTAAAATGCCACAGACGTATAAACTAGCCATCATTGTGTTTAATGAAATGATATATTTATTTCAAGAGAAATATCAACTGAATCTCGGATTCATTACCGGGACGTATTTTTTTATTGTCAATGCAAAAGACGCGAGAAAATGCCACAATTAGCTACAGAAAAGATATGTGCCAAGTTTTATCAACTCATTTGAAAGAACTTTAAAAAGAGCCCTATAAAAAAGGTCAACATTGCCCATTGAAGTTGACAACACTGACCGGCCAACTTAATCATTGTGACAGCAACAAGCCGAAAAAAAATTACTTTAACCGTGAGTCACCGGCCATAGCGTCATCACTTCTGGTGGCATTGCCGAAGGCTTCACGTCTGCTGAGAGCCTCTTCCACCGGAAAAAAAAAGAAATTGAGTTTAGAGCGCGCGTTTCACGCCAATATCTTCTACTGCCCAATCGCTATTGGAGAACTGACGAATCCTCAAACATACATAAAAAAAGACATATTATATATTATATATATTTTATATATTATATTCTTGTATATTAATAGACTAACATTAAACACCTGCTGCGCGTCTAAAGAGAAGCGGTGATGAGTAAGGTGATTTTTTTTTCAATTTGACTTCTTTAAAAATACAGGAATACAGGTCTAATAGAAAGCTTTTTTTTTTTTGCGAATTGTGGTATTTAGATTTGGAATCTGTCAAAATCACGCAATAGAGTAAAGCTGATAGGTAAACGGGATCTGTGCACATTTTTATGCTAGTTTAAGAGCCCTCTTGATTCATGAGTCAGTGAGTGGTATTTTACAAATGTAATATAAATACTAGGATACATTTTTCAAAGCGATAAATAACTTCTGATAATATTTGCTTTCTTCCTTTTACGTATCTCATTCCGGTTTAAATCACCATTAAAAATAAGATTACAAAGAGAGGAGAGTTTTTGTTTTCACACAAACTCTAACCTACGGGCCTATTTTCCCAACCATTTTCTTTTGTCTCAAAATTCCCTATATATTTATTTTTTTATTATTTTTTTTTAGAGATTCGCTATTTTAACTTTGGGGACATTTCCGCTGTGCTTTTGTCGAAAATGGGAAGATAACTTCATCAAGACATTACCAAGAGGTATTGCCTCCCTTTTATTTAGGCGCATAAGTCCTGGCTTTCGCTGTGGCTCCTCTCCATGTTGGCTTTTTGCAAGGAGCGGAGAATAAAAACCAAATGGGAAGAAGATATGAATCGCGCATCCTGACACGTGGTGACAGATCATCTTGTCATTCTTTAAATTGTGACAAACGTAATTCAGTGGTAATACGTCAGGAGAGGAATTGTCAAATATAATTGCATTGAGGGAGACGATGTGGCGTGTCTATCTCTAGCAAGTGTATCGTGGCGTTTTGGGGAAGGTTCATAGGAATTCAATTTAATGACGTTGAAGATGTTTTCATGGCGACATATACTTTGTCAGATGTTTTCATGGCGACATATACTTTGTCAGATGTTTTCATGGCGACATATACTTTGTCAGATGTTTAATATCGATTCGTTTTCTTATATTCTGGGATGTTTATTGTAAAAAAAAATAACTCCATGATTTTCCACACTTTGGGCTTCAGCCTTGGTTCTGATATTATGAAAAGATATCTTTTAAAATATGTGTACAATTTGACTTGTTTGAAATGATCTACAGCTCTAACAGAAAGTCTAAAATCTGCCGATATTCGAGCTAATGTTAAGAATCGCTCCACTAGTTTCCACTTCTCAATGTTTTGTGTCCAGAGCTCGTCTGATACAGTTATCTTTGCATAGCTTTTAGTTTATTTTAAACAGCAGTTCGCTAATTTCGATGCATTCTTTTTTTTAAAACTTACAATAAAAACATACAGACTCAAGACTAGTGATTCCTAAGGTGGTCTATACAGACCCACTAGGGATCTACGACGACTTTTAAGGGGTTTGAGTTAGTAAACAACAAATTAATTAGGGGTCTATGAGATGTAAATAGTGTTCTACAATAATGGATCTCAATTAAGCAAGTGGTTACTTGAATTTGTATTTCCCATTCATCCTATAACTTCACACGCGCATCGGAGTTGAGCCTTAGAGAATCTTTTTTTTGTTTTCCTCTTATCCGATAGAAAATTTATTTGCTATAACCTATTTAAATAGGGTTGGTCTAGCGTAACTAATATATAACATGGCCGAAACTTAAACGTCATGAAGATCTGGACAATACAATGTAGACATTTAACTTCGTCATTGTCAATCAAGCCATTGCCTATGTGCATTTTACGCAACAGTTTTATGGAACTACGCTAGGAAACCACCTAAGTCATTTGAGACGATGCCACCCTAATAAGATGAAAAATTGAAATACTTTCGAACGCTGAAAGATAAAGCTCAGAATTGCGACATTAGCTAGCAGAGTGTCTGCCGAATACAATAAAACGTGGCAGGGGTCGGTGAGACAAAAAAGTTGGGAACCACTGCGCTAGACAGTCGCAGTAATCGGAAGGAGATTTGGAAAAAAAAGTTCTCAAAATTTCACGAGAAACGTTCTGTTATATAATGAATTATGACTCATACTAAAAAGAACTCTATAATGTCATCAGAAGAACAGATTGCTTACCTAACAGTCTTTGTTCTAAATACGCTTATGCCAATATACTGAAATTCTGAGAATGATTTAGAATGACTGATCCTGGTCGAAACACGAAACTTTTAGTCCAGACTTTAGGTGACAATGAGGGCGTGCCAGAATCAGAATTACGGCCAGCGCTTTTCAGGCTGGGCCCATGCCTTCTCAATGCAATTATGACCATTGGTCATTTAGGCACGTCCCAGGGTGAGCTCAGCCTTTCCACGGATTATTTGTAATCAATCGTAAAGGAAATGAGCCCCAATCAATTATAAAACAGAAGAATGGATTTTTGTGTGTAGGATAAAGTAATTATTCTGTTGGAGAGAATCCTTTTTTGTTTCTTGTTTTCATTCTTCTGAATATTCCTTGTTGTTTTTGTCTATGTGTATGTATGCACATAAGACATCTCATAGCACGTAATTGTAATAACAAGAAATAGTTAAGACGTATATCTGCATTTAACACTAGATCAAAATTCTTATATACATCAGAAGTCTTTATTTTCTCGTTCATCGAAACCTCTGCATTAGGTCAAGGTCACTTGCTGCATGGGTTTGATGGCTAGGGTCTTCACTTCAACATTGATTGTCCTCCTTGTTGGCGGCTTTGAGCTCATCTTTAACGTCTGGCTAATGGTCTCAGTGCTCATCCATTGGGAAGGTCTACAAGACTGTTTATTTTATGTACATCTGCCAAGGTTCGAATCCATGCGAGCTTTATGTCTTTTGTAACGTCTGGCAAACGACGATGCCGGCCATGGTCATCGCCATGCTGGTCATACTTCTGACAAACATCTTGTTCAACTTTATTGCCGCATGTTTAATTTCCATGAGATATACACGAGTCTACGCCATTTTATATGGCACCTTAGGGATTTTAGGCGTGTTCGTTCTCATTTTATTCCCCGTCAAAGTCGAAGTCCTTGGTACCACTAATGGATATCTGCAAACATGGATGAGCAATGGCTACTACACCTTCATGGACGCTGTTTTCTTGATGCTTAGCCTCATTGGTCAGTGCTACTATATGAACTATGAGAGATATCCTAAATTTAGACCAGATCCACTTCGAAGTGAGATAGAGATTAAGCAAATGACTAGCAGAATCGATCAACAGGAAATAGATCTCGGAGATGTATAATCTTTGTTTTACTTCAAGATACTATCAAGCATGTGATGTGGCTGTGTAGCCTCCTTTGGATCATGTTTTATCGTCGCCCTTACAATCATTCTGTAAATCCTCCGCTTGGTTCCAACATAGCAGAGAATCGTGGTGACCGTGTTTCATTCTTTCATAGTTCCGAGACATTTGCTGATTGATTGAATTGAATGTAACAAATCAATCGGGATAAAAAAAATATCATATTTGCAAAAAAAACAAAGTAATTGTATTGTACAACCGCCAATATTAGTAACTCGTTAGGTCTATCTAGTGTCATTTTTTTTTACTAATTGTCTTTGTGGATCGTCTTTAACTAAATCTCTGTTCACACATTGGCGCCATATTTGTCTTTTACCATCTACGTCACGTTGTTCGGAGTCTCGACCTAGATCTAGCTACGACAGGCTCTAGTAGGGCAATGAATCTTACCTAAAACTGCAATTCGGTCTTTGGGCAGACTGCCTCTATAGCCTTGGTCAGCAACCAGGAGACCGAAACTCCGATATAAAAACCTGTATTTCACAGCCGTCTAAGACTTCTGTGCCACTGCGGACTGCATATAGTGTAAAGAGTGGTATTGGCCTGCGCAGGCTGGAGGTAACACAGTATTAATTAATAAGTGTCATCTCATTTACATAAGGACTTTCTAGCCACTTTTTTGATTTTACATAATGAATTCCATATCAGGAATTATAATGTTGAGGGTTGACTTGACTTCAGCTTTTAACTTTCACATGACCCTTCAGGTCTGAAGATTCTTAAGACCACACCTAACCTTCTGCAGGAATCCAATGGGTTTCACAGGCGTGATTGGAACTCGATCATCGATCGATCATCGTAATACGAGGTATATACATCTCGACCAGGTAGTCTATACACCTGACAAGCAAATTTACAGCATTATGTTAATTATAATAAACTCCGAACAATATATTCTCTTTCCATGTAATTTTTTTATTTGACTGAATTATAAACTATAAATAATCTTTTTGGAAAGTGAATAAACTATTTTTCATACAATAAAAAAATTAAAAGTATAATCTGAGAGATTTCATCAGTTTTAGCCAAGATAAAAACCTAAATCCTGCCCTTCTGTCCATTGACCAAGAAAAGGCTTTGATCGAGTTGACCATTCTTTTCTGTTGCAGGTGTTGAGTAGACAGTTCAATTGTAGGTAGTAAGATTCCTGACCCAATACCTTTTGTTAATTTAAAAGCTTACGCAGACGACACAACGTTTTTCCCATGAAGTGAGAGCGATATATTCAATATTTTGGACAAGTTTAAATCTTTTGGACTGGCTAGCGGGTCAAAAATTAACATAGGAAGATCATCCATTATGGGGCTGGGTAAGTGGAAGTTTAAATATACTTGACAACTTGACAGTAGTGGACAGAATCAGGATATGTGGTATAGTTTGGAATAGTAATCCACTTTATTATTCCAAAGACCAGTGGGATAGTATTGATAATAAAACTTGTAACTTTATTAAAATGTATAAGCATACATCGTCTACCATTTTGGGAGGGCGATTTTGATTAATAATGTGGTCATTCCAAGGGTGGTCTATATGGCGAGTATCATAGAACTTCCACCCAATTTTTTTTTCAAGATGAACACAATAATTGGAAGCTTCATTTTTAGAAACACAATTAAATGTATGGCTGCCTGGTCGTGCGGTTTGCGCGCTGGACTGTCGTTCAGATTTATCGATTGTCCAGGGTTCAAACCCTGCCCGCTCCCATCCCCCGTCGTCCTGCGGGAGGTTTGGACTAGGAAGTAAACTATCTTCAACTCTGAAGGAACATCCGAAACATGTTAAACATTTTACAAACATAACACTTTGATCCAAGATAAAAAAGTTAATGTACAGGATGTTCGAGTTAAGATCAAGGCGTTAAGACTTTAGTTCGTGGGACAGATAGTCAGAAATCCTATAAAGTTCCCATTGGAAGTGTATTATTATGGAATCAGAATGAGGCGATTAGTTATATTTCAGAATGATACCCACATTATTTAAGTGCACGTGTACATCCATTTTATAGATCGATTTCACGAATCCTTTTGACTAATGAACACTTCATACATAATAAGCTCAAGGAAATTGATACGGCACTAACGTACATACTAAAGGAGAACTTGGGTCTCATAATCCAATGGAGAAAGGAAAGAGGCTAGAACAGAGTTTAGGGATCCCTTTAGACATCTTCATAACATTGCTTCCAAGGCTAGAGAAATAACCTATAGGCTCATTTTGGCATGACACTTAATAAGAACATGAAGGTCAATATTTTAGAAATATGTAAAATATGTAATAGTTCAGTGGAAGAGAAACATTTGTTTCTAGATTGTTCGTTGTTTTCTAAGGTAAAAAATACTGTTAAATAGTCTGTTAGATGCTAATTGTGACTCAGATGTGGATGTAGGTTTTGCTATCCAAATTACGTTTTTTAGTATTAAAGTAGTGGTTTTCTAATTGCAATTGTATTTGACTTAACTCTTTATCTCCGTAATTATTTTCTGACATAATTGTTCATTTTTCACATTTGTACATTCTACCCTGTCATGATTAAACTTCAATAAGATTTTTGTTTGTAATCAGAAAATTTTAGTTTTGGTACAGAATTATAGAAGAATGCATGCTCTTTTTATGCAAGATAAATTAAAGTTTATAAAACCAAAAATTAATTTAATTTCTATGGAGTCAAATCAACGATACTTGCGTTAATTGGGGAGAAAGAGTCAATGGAATTATTTACATAAAATAAATGTTGTGCTTGTATCGAAATGTATTTTAGGGACTGCGCCTTCTGAAGTCTCCGACACCTTGTTTTTGTAGCTCTGTTGGTTATGTACAAGCTAATTGTGTGTATATATCTTAGATGATGGTGTGTATCTCTTTATGTTTGGTATGTGGGTGCGGTCATGCATGTTTTAGTGTGTAATTATTGGTGTGTATTTACCTTTATTCTTGGTTAGTTATCATTTAGTTGTTGATATGCTAATCCTTGTTACATTTTTCTGTCTCTGATGGTCTCAATAGTTATGTAGTATATCTTTGCTTCTAAATCATAATTTTAGTATTATTATTATTGTAATTTTGTAAAGTAAGGCTTTGATCCATTGGAGGTGTTACATAGCAAAAAAGGTTGGGGAGGATCGTGGAGTTTTATTTGTACTAGAGACCACTTGGAATTAAATACTATATAAAAATTACTCACAGATACTATATTTTATCTTTTCAGTCTGTGGTGATTCTAACAGAACTTCGGGACCTCTCGGTGTCAACTGGTGGAGATTAGTTGTTCGGGGACTTCATTGGAGAAAAAATTATCGCCAGACCAGACAATTTGTAAAGAATAATCAGTCTTAGATTATATTTAGTCCTCTAAGCTCCTTATGAGCTCACTGCAATGCTGTTTGGCCTCAGTCTTGGGTTGACGATAAGTCAACAACTGGAAATCGTACCGGTCTGTTCTATTGTGGAGTTCCACAACGTGATGTCCAGGAAGATTGTTGATTAGCCCAGCTTAAAGTGTTGGACATAAAAACATCAGATCAATAGGGCTTCAGGCTGATCTGTCAGCTGGTAAACGATCCAACATGTTTGTCTTGTGTGTCATTGTAAGTGAAAGTATAATCAGAATAAATCACAGAGACAACAAAAAATCGAATAAACCAAACCTATCTTATATATATATCTATCTAAACGTGTCATGTCCTGGTATTAGTGAAGATGTGAAAGTACTATGTCAAACATTTACACTAATGGGTTCGTGATTCTAGTTCATATCTTAGAAACATCGCACACCATCAAAAGGTCTTTAGAAATATCTTGTATAGAAGTACTTTGCATGGTGGGCTGGTACTAGCCAGTACTTAATACAATTCAAAATTTTAAAACAAAGTGTGCACAGTGTCACGTGTTTCTTATGTTTATTTGACTTGCAGATCCTGATGCTATAAACTTGTGACATATGTGGGTTCGGAGGTGCCTTGATATAGTTCAAATACTTTAATAATCAATGAAGTAACAAAGTGCTGATATGTTTTCTTGAGTTTTAATTATTTAAAACTTGAACTTGAAACAATAAATGTATGTACAAAGATATATAAAACAGATTCAGGATTCAGTGAAAATGACCAATAAAATGAGTAAATATTTACTTTAAAACTTAGCGACTTCTAAGCCTAACTTTCTAGCTCTCTCTCACGTCTCAAGCTAACACTCCGCCTTTTATATCTTTCTTTAGGATAAAGAACAGTGACAATTCAATACCCATCCTTGACCCGTTTACATTTAATTTTTCTTTTAATTGTTTTTGTAATTTAACCTATGTTAATTTTGTTTCCCTGCTGTAGCCTTGAACTAAGTTTTAATCGGCATCCTTTTGGCATTTAAGCGTGGGTACGCTAACCTGATTTGAGATAGGTACAATGTCCTCATTTTGTAGACAATGAGGTGTCACTAGGGACGTGACACACAGAGTATTAAATCATCAGGTGGAGTCCAACTACTAACTCTTTTACTACTTCGCCCTTAGAAATAAGTATCTGTAACGAGTCTACCCTCGCGGCTTGTGGCACCTGTGGAATTAGGGCTATTGAAGCTGATAGATGAGCAGCTGGAACGCAGCTGATGATGGGTGCGGCTGGGGTCCAGCTGTAAAGGAAGCACGCAAAGGCGGTGTTCTCTATCGCTACCCCCCCCCCCCCAAAACGAATCATGTTCGCCAGATGAGGTAAGGTTTTACGAGTGGATTGACAATGTATAATTACAGATTTCTAGCTTCGAACGCGATCCTCGTTAGTTAGACAGCCAAGTTGTTCACAATAGTGTAAACAATCATGACAGAAATATAATTTCAATTTTTATTAATTCTTCATAGTTCTTAAAAGAGGTGTAAAGCAATTATCATAAAATTAATAAGAGACAACATATGTACCGGAAGCTCAAAATGGGAACCAGTGAAATCTGCCCATGTGGAGTGTCACCAGAGAATGCTGACCATGTCAACTGTTCTCTTTAACAAGAGGGCCGTATAAGACACTGGCCCCAAAACATCCCAAATAGAAAGAAAACTATATGGAGAGCTCCCTGATTTGGAAAGCACTGCGCAGTTCATCTCATATATTGGTCTAGTCATTTGAACTCTCCAACATAACAATGAGAACAAGGAAGAAGAACAAATTAAGGGCCCGACTCGGCAATAAATAAATGTAATTAAATTGTTAGCCCCGAAATAGGATTGTACTAAACAGTCCCAAAATAAGAACTAGAACAGCAAATAAAGAAAATAGAATTCTTGGCACTGAGTCTAAAATATAGTTATAAACATCTCTTGTTTTATATGTATACAAAATGATGATATACACAGACAACTCGGAAAGGAAAAAAACAGTAAAATAAATTAAATCGTATACGATAGTTCCTTGTTTCATTAAGGTCCAGGAAACAGCTTTACCAGCAAAACATAGGCGAGACTTTATGAGCATATTATAAGACAAGAGATAAAAATGAGTCTCTGGGCAGGAAGTAATGTCGGGTTCTGGTCCAAAGGGTTGTTGCCCTTAGAAAAGAATTTCCTAAAAATAGGATAAATAAAGTAGAACGGAGAAAGCGTACATTCATATTTACGCGAGTGTGGGAATTGCTTGGCGTTCAATCGCGAGCAGCGCCTCAGAAGATATAATTCAATGTTTTGAGATGAAAGGACTTTGTAATAATGAATGCAAGGGAAACGGGTTAATGCAGGTGTAAGGCCGGAGGCGCGAAGCACTAGAAGGGGGAAAATAAAGGTAAGAGTCAGTGACCTAGTTTCTTTACCGATCGATTTACGGGGAAAAAAACGTGCCCCTGAAAACAAAGAGGTTTTCAAAAAAAAAAAAAAAGTTTTGGTCAGGCAGGGGTCATTTTTGGCTGTTCGTGGCCAATAAATAATGCCCTTTCCGCCCCTCTCTCCCTGTCTCTACATGTCCCTACCCCTTCCTCTGTTGTTACTTTTCCGGGCTCGTTACCGCGCATGCGTGCTTGATTTGACATCCGTAATGGCCTGTTGCTTTTCATTCTATGGAGGGCTGAACATATTCACAGATTGTAAATGCAACCTTCCGAAAAAAAAAACATGGCTGAATATTTGGTTTCTAAATATTATTACAAGCTTTTATTTAACGTGCTAGCTTGGGCGGTTGGCGGATCGAATCAAATCTTGCAATCGATTGGCTTTTATTTTTACCTACTTTTATCAAAGCAATTGTATCCAAATCGAGCCCAGAACTACTGTCATGGATTTTACAGAGGCATAAACCAGATGTATGTTTGAAAATTCTATAAACAAACGCAAAAGAAAAATTGTTTACTTGTATTCTTGAGACTTCGGCATGATCCAAAGACCTAAGAATTCGGCATGATCTAAAGACTCACGAATTTGGTCTGATCCAAAGACTCAAGATTTGAACTGATCAAAAGACTCAAGAATTTAGGCTTGATCGAAAGACTCAAGGCTTCGGCCTGATCCAAAGACCCAAGAATTTCGAGACTTAAATGTGTAATAGGTGTAGACTACCAATAATAAATCTATGCGATAAGAAATAGTTTTACCAAAATGGTTTTTGTATAGTGCAATATCCTGCTTTCTCGTTATGTTATGATCCTATCACATGTCTGGACCAGTTAAGGGGGGGAGGGAGAAAGGGGGTATATGTGTAAATGTTACCGTGATCGCTTTTTAAATATATTGTATTTAAAAAAGATAGTACGACTTGAATTGGAACTCGAGGGCTAAAGCCTACTCAAGCCAATACTCTAACTACTATGTCATTGAAGTGCTTATGAAAATAGAAGAATTCATAACTATCTATATTTAACACGACGACCTAATTTTTTACATAAATTATAAAGGGGACTTATTCAGCTTATACAGCCACATCAGTCAAATACAATTTCGTTCCCTTGTTTGAAACCACACAAAATAATAAATACTATTACCAATAATTAACTAATTAATTGGTTATTTTTATTCTTGATTTGTCAAGAGTAAGAAATAATTGTGCAAAATTTTATCTTGATCCGAGATTATATTTGTTGATTTTTACCATAGAGACACAGATATAAGCTTTGTAATAATATATGCAAAAAAGCTCTAGCTTTTATCATTAATAAAAAGATATATATGTGTATATGTATATATATATATATATATATATACATATGTATGTATATATATATATGTTATGTATGTCTCTATATATATATATATGCATATATATATATATATGAATATATGTGTTAGAAACAAAATTCCAAACCACATGTAGCAATGACCCAAACAATTCCTGCCACCCTCATATCCCTTTTTTTCAGGATGCCCATCATCCCCCTTAATCCCCCGTCATCCACGTCAATCCCCCGTCATTCCCCAATTTTGATAGATCTCTTTCTCCTTTTCACAAGTCTGGCTTAAAAAAAATATGTCAAAGCTTATTGTTGTTTGTTCAAACATTATCCAATCAGCATGTCTATTGTCATTCAGCCCGGAATCCCAATATGGCGCTGTAGACACTGGAACAAAAGCATAAATACAAAAAAAAAAGGGGGGGGGGTAGTGCCAATGCGATTATTTTTTTAAACATTTTGTTGACAGAAGAATACGATTAAATAAACATGTCACTTTTTTTGGGGTCAGTTTTGACAGCGAGAGAAAGAAAGAGTGTCAGAGAGGAGGATCGTAAAAAAAAAATAAGAAGAGAAAGAGAAGGAGAGTCATTTTCACGTCAGGATATGAAGACCTGACAGAAAGAATGCACTGTTCTAATTGACCCGGATGTGGAAACACGAAATTAATGGCGGGACTTGGTAATCCCGCGTGTGTCAACAGGGCATATTAGGGCAAGAGCATTTAGTTGAGATAGAGAGAAATAGAGGGTAAAAAGGAGTGGGCATTAAAGATTAGAGAGAGAAAGAGAGAGAGAGAGAGGAGTGTGTTTGTGTGAAAGTAAAAAAGAGGAGAAAAATAAAACTAAGAGACAGAGAAGAAGTAAAAGACATAAAGAAGGTAAGAGCGGGGTCCAGAGCAACAGGGAGAGAAAGAGAAACAAAGAGAAAAAGACTAAAACAAAACAAAAGAGAGAGACATAGAGAGAGAAAATATCAAAGTATGGTTGTAAAAAAATATTTTGAGATATAAATGTCAATGACCATTTTTTGTAACGATTGGTGTCAACATTTTACACTCAGGATTGACATTAAATACTGAGAGAAAAATTTCTGTTCCTCCACCCGTCTATGAATGTGAATCTTTGGTGATTGTTTTCTAGGCCGCACTTGCGTCTTTGGGAAAATGGTTTAATAGAAACCTTCATCTTCATTTTTATAATAAAGGGGGAAAAAGATAGATAGATAGATAGATAGATAGATAGATAGATAGATAGATAGATAGATAGATAGACAGACAGACAAACAGACAGACGGACGGACAGACGGACGGACAGATAGATAGATAGATAGATAGATAGATAGATAGATAGATAGATAGATAGATAGATAGATAGATAGAGGGGGGTTCGAGTTTAAAACCCCTACCAGAGGGGTTCGAGTTTAAAAACCCCTACTTGGAGTTTTGAGTTTAAAACCCCTTACCAGGGGTTTTGAGTTTTAAACCCCCTACCTGGGTTTTTTGCAGTTAACTCCCCCTCTTCTATATAACAAAACAAAAAAAAATGCAAATGAAAGTCCCCTAATTCCAAGCGCACATTTAAAAAAGATTTTGATTTTAAAACACGTCTAAAATTTTCGATAAACCCACTCTTTAATATATAAAAAAGCTAGTTACGCACTCAAAATGTTATGAGCGTAGCTAATTGGGTTTTGACTTAGTTTTGAGTTTAAACCCCACTTCAGCGGGGTTTGAAGGTAAAAAATACCTCTTAAATAATAAAAACAAAGCAAATTATACACTCAAAATGTTATGAGTGTAGTCAAAGGGGTTTTGAGTTTAAACTCCCCTCCAGTGGAGTTTGAAGCTAAAAAGTACCTCTTCAATATAAATAAAAGAATATTACTCACTCCAAAATCTATGAGCGTAGTCAAAGGGGTTTTGAGTTTAAACCTCCCGCCAGGGGGGTTTGAGGATAAAAATACATCTTCAGTGTAAGAAAAAAAGCAAATTACGCACTCAAAATGCTATTAGCATTGCCAAAAGGAGTTTTGAGTTTAAACCCCCATTCAGAGGGGTTTGGTGCTAAAAATACATCTTCAATATAAAAAAAAGCAAATTACACACTAAAATTATTTGAGCGTTTAAAACCCCACTAGATGGTTTTGAGTTTAAGATCCCCCTACAGAGCATTTTGAGGTGGAAAACCCCCAACAGAAGATTTTGACGATAAAACTTCTCTTTTCGATATAAAATCTAAAGCAAACTACAGTCACTTAATTCCAAGAGCGTATTCAAGAGAGGTTACACATTTTTACCTGGAGTGAATAGTCATCTACCGAAATCGAAAAACACTAAATGTAGCTCAACCAAGATAGCTAAGACAGATTTTAGGAGTCAGTTATAGAGATCGGTTCTAAATCAAGTCGACCCCTTAGTAAGATTGTGAGAGAGCGACGCATGAGGTTTGCGGGACATGTTCTCCGACAAAATGAATTACGCATAAGAAGAGTTGCAATGATATCCTAGTACAACTTGACGCCACTCATTCATGGAGGTCCTCATGGTAGGTGGGAAGAAGCTTCAGACATTACCAGTGACAGATTTTTATGGAAACAGCTTGACGTCAAATGCTCCGAACGGCGCGGCAGGGGTCTAAGTCAGTAAGAATAGCACATTAGGTTTTTGAAATAAAACTTTTTAATAGCAGGAAAATGTATTGTAGATACCTCAGAATATGTACTTTGTTGGTTTTCAATATTAGAAAAAAAAATTCGCCCCCCCCCCCGAAAAAAATCCTAACTACGCCCATGCATCGTACGCCATTGTACACTAAGGACACATCTTAGCAGGACTTAGCACACTTATATTTGCACATGATCACACAGATGCACACATTTAGACACATACACAGGCACCCCTCAGTTTTAATGATCGTTCGCAACGTTTTATCAGCATCAAAAAGGAGTTTGAACATTTTATGATAAATGATTCCTTCTAACTTTAATTTCTTCCCTTACAGCGACGTTCCATTGTCTTCGACTTTTTGTCGCTGTTGAGATGCAGCCATTAAATTTTAGCGCTGCGACATTTGACGTTAATTTCAAACACGAGTTTAAATTAAGAAAACACCAACATTTCCAGGCTGCAACATTTTTTGTTTGTTTGTTTTTTTAATGCTGCAGTTTATGGCAGTGATGTTTGTCATTGTTGTTGTTGCAATGTTTTTATTTTACAAGGAAATGTAAGTTTTATTTAGTTCTGGTGTTTGAGCTTTTGTTGAAATTTCTGGTGTGAGTTTATATGTGCATTCGTGTCTGTGTGTGTGTGCGTGTGTACCTACTTCCTCGTTATGTTTCTCTCAATTCATTGAAAATATTCAAAATTAAATTTAGTTTAATGAGATCAAATTGTCGACATCTAGACCTGTAACTTTACGACATACACTTAGCTAGACTTTTGACTATACGACAATTGATCTGTTACAACTGTAACGTTACGTAATCGAATATGCTAGGCCTGTAACTTTACCACCTATGATCTGCTAGACTTGTAAGTTTACGACATTGTATCTGCTAGACCTGTAACTTTACAACATATACTCTGTTAGTCCTTTAACTTTATAACATATGCTCTGCTAGAACTTTAACTTTACGATCTATGCTCTGCTAGACCTTTAACATTACAACATATGCTCTGCTAGACCTTTAACTTTACGATCTATGCTCTGCTAGACCTGTAACTTCACGACCTGTGCTATGCTTGACCTGTAACTTTACTGCATTTTATCTGCTAGTCCAGTAACTTTATGACATATGCATGGCCAGACATTACGACAATATGTAACATAACTGCTTTCACTTTGCGTGATATTCTCACATTGTATTTCCCAATGTTACTCCAGTATGACATGTTTTGCCGCCATTAACCTAGTTAGCAATTAGTTGTTTCCCTTTCCCTTGTCATTATGTCAATACGATGATTAATAATAGAATATTCATATGGTAAAAATATAAGTATCTTCATTAGGCAAAATTAATGCCTATTGGAGATTTGGATACATTCAGGGAAGTCTATATATAATAAACTGTTCGGTGTATCCAGTGTAAGGAGTGGGGAAGAATTAATGTGCGAAGTAGAACAAACTTTATAACGATGTTTGTTCAATTTTCAACACTGGGGAATCAAATTGTAAGCGCTGAATAAAGAAATTGTAAAACTATTTCTAATAGCACATATTTATTATTGCGAGAAGATTGTATAGTTATCTTTTTTTTTGTTTCAAACTTAGTTTAAAGAGACGATCTATAATTCAGCTTATACCAACTGTCAATTACAATGTTCGAGATACCAAACAAAATACTTAATTTCGAATAGGTAGTGAACTAAATGTTGTCTCGTCGTATTTCATGTTTGTTTTGACTAAGACTCAAACGACGACATATAAAGGGGACTTATTAAGCTTATATCACTACTGCAATCAACTAAAAAACTAATTGGTAAATTTTTTTCAATTCATTCTTGTGTTGTCAGGTAAAAGAAATAATTATGCAATTTTCAGCTTGATCCGAGATTGAGTGTCGGAGAAATAACGTGCACAAACTTGTTACCAGACAGACAGACAGACAGATAGAGTGAGTTGATATAAGCTTTGTGAAAATCAATTTCTGTTGAGAACAAAGTTTAATACATTACATCCAAGGGTCACAGAGACTCGGTGAGTATGGGGGCTTTCTTTTCCCTATTCACTATCTCAGTGGAAACAGTTCCCAAATTGTTTTTCTTCCTTTAGATTGGAAGTGATCAAATAAGCAAATTCTACCTTTGGTAAGTGCTATTACAGAAGGGGCAGAGGCGTCGATTCCTTTCCTTTCGATTTCCTTTTTTACATCGGGAGGGAGAATGCCTGAGCCCTGGAGATAGTCTTGGATTAATTCCATCATGTATATAAGTGGTATATAAAGCAGGCTCTGTAACTGAGTGGTACAGCGCTCTGCTTTCGAACCCTAGCGTCTTGGGTTCGAATCTCGGTGAAGACTTGGATTTTGAATTTCGGGATCTTTAGGGCGCTCCTGAGACCACCCAGCTCTAATGGGTACCTGACAGTTGTTGGGGATGTAAAGAAGGTTGTTCGTTGTGCTGGCCACATGACATCCTAGTTAACCACAGACACAGATGACCTTTATATCATCTGCCCTATAGATCGTAAGGTCTGAATTAGGATCTTTTCGTTACTTTTCTATAAGTGGTCTCTTTGCTTGTAAACACAATAGTGTAAATTTCTCCTTTATTTTGTATCTTAGTTCTGTGTTTAGACGTGAGATAGGAAACTGTAGGTGTTTTAAGACTACAGAGCTCCAATGTTGGGGATGTGGTTTAGGGGAGCCCATGACATCAATACTGTTATGTTTACATTATGCCCGTATCACCACGAACAGGGTGAGCTCAAGCAATACACATGCGTATCCTGAATCGCGCGCGTGTAATACTATTTTTAGCTTTCGGATTTTCCCGATGAAGGCCTTGACGTCTTTAAGGTCTATTTTGCGTACCTTGGAACGTTTGATGTCATGTGGCCGATGGCAAAAAAGTTAACGAATAGAAGGAAAGAGAACAGAGGAAAAAAAAGACAAAAGAGAAAGAAATGAAGAGAGAGAATGTTTACGTTTTCTACACACACACACATGACATTAAACTAGAATTCTGGTTCAACGGGGGGGGGGGGGGGGGGGGGGCATTCTTTTGTTAGAATACGGGGAAAACTAAGACGTATTTATTTGATATCCTTTCATAGTGTTTCATTAGCTCCCTTCTCTCGCAATCCATTGCTAGTTTAAAAACAATAAAAAACGGCACAAAAACTGTAAGGTGAACAGAAATGGCAAGTTACACCAATAAGTGTTGTCTTGTAAAACATGGTCTATTGGTTAGGACAGTGTTTCCATAACTTTTTTCCTTGAAGGAACACTTTGCACATTTTGAGTTAACATTTAACACTTCGCTTAGTTTTTACTAGTGAGACTAGCTCACGCGATGGTCATATGGTTAATTATTCCAATAGTTCGTAGAACACCTTTCAGGACTCGAGGAACACAAGGTTCCGTGGAACATAGTTTTGGAAAAGCTGGATTAGAACTTTATCTAGGGAAACGTCAACGATAGGGATGTAGACAATTGTTGGTTTCATTGTTTTAATGTGTTTTAATACATAAGTTCTTGTAGTTATAGATCTATAAGTCATACATTTTAATTCCTAAGATTAAGAATGGGTTCAAAAGTTCACGTGATAAGGCAGACCCAGTTGCGACCTACATATTTTGCAACATCTAATGCGGATAAAAACGTTATTCACCAGGGGTCTATTTATGTTTTTTTTTATTTGTTTTGTTTTCTTCTGCGCCTGACTTCGGAAAGGATTTTCTTTGTATACCAAATCTGTTTGTAATGTTAGAGAGAGATGCAGTTTAAAACAAGGTCATTGTCTTTGGAAGAAGCCTCGTCCTCCAATATGTACGAGCCCTGAAATGATTGTGAAATATAGTGGTGGAAAATGTGAAGGAGCTGAAGCCTGGTTGAAGATACAGGTCGAGTTAACTCTACTGACTCCAAAGGTTAACTTTGGGTGCTGAATGTTGCCATGGTAACTTGGTCGTAGAAAAACAATGTGGCCTGCTCGGTGGTTTAAGTCCTCTACAAAACTTTTGTATGTTTCAAATTGTCTTCACCTTATACTCTCAATGTGTACCCCGGTGCTGCTAGTGTATGTTACATGCTATGTACAATGCAATGAGCGAGGCCAAAGTTTCGTGTTACTTGATCATGAGCTCATACTGCCTGGGATAAGTTGAGACCAAAAGAAAAGACTAAAGGGACCGGGGGTGGTGCGGTGGACGCTTGCAGATCAACGGAAATCATTACATCCATGAATGTGACTTAACTCCATCGCGTGAGGACCACCGATCAAACTGGGCACATTCCGGCCCACTCCCAACTCCCTCTCCTCCCTCCCTTGGTTCCTGTAACTTTGTAACATTAGCAGAGACACCGTCATCTTCCTGAAGTTTTTGATTGGTTAGAATATGTCGCCATCTTACACCTCCCTGCTCAGGATTGCTGGTCAATCCATTTTTTTCCCAGCAAAGAAATAAAGTGTGTGTGTGTGCGTGTATGTGTATGTTTGTGTGTAAAAACTGAGAGTTTGTGTGTGCGAGTCTTTGCGCGTATCATCAGTTCTATTCTCATTGAGCTTTTTTTATTTGTCCTCCCTTGTAGTTGACGTGTCTGTCTATGAATAGTTAAAGCAAGAATAAATCAAAATAAGTGGATCTGTAATGCTAAAGAAAAAACACTTCAATATGAACGTATATTTAATGAGTTAATTCATCAATTTAAACACTCTAAAGTAAAAGTACGTTTAAAAGTTTTTAAATGATCATTTAAATGATTTAATGAAGCAATTTTTATCAATGACGTAATTTATCCCGGCAACACAATTTAAGCATTTTTTTTTCATAATGAATGCCCCGTGGGTTTTTGGGCGATGTAGTCATGTAATATAACCAACCTTATAACAGATCTAAAAAAAACATGTTAGTCAAATGGTGTTGATTTTATAAAAAGCATGCATTCATAAATACATAGACAGCTGGTAGATTGCAATTTGAGATATAGTGTACAATTATACGTATGCAATATGTACAGGGCCCATGAGTTAGCTGTCGACCCAAGAAACAGATTAACTTATCATTATCTGCTTCATATGTCGCAAGGTATGAAATTAGTAACACTTACTTACTTACTTACTTACTGTCTTACTTACTGTCTTACTTACTTACTTTCTTACTTACTTACTGTCTTACTTACTTACTTTCTTACTGTCTTACTTACCTACTTACTTACTTACTTACTTACTTACTTACTTACTTACTTACTTACTTACTTACTTACTTACTTACTTATTTACTTACTTACTTACTTACTTATTTACTTACTTACTTACTTACTGTCTTACTTACTTACTTACTTACTGTCTTACTTACTTACTTTCTTACTTACTTACTTACTTACTTACTTACTTACTTACTTACTTACTTACTTACTTACTTACTTACTTATTTACTTACTTACTTACTTACTGTCTTACTTACTTACTTACTTACTGTCTTACTTACTTACTTACTTACTTACTTACTTACTTACTTACTTACTTACTTACTTACTTACTTACTTACTTACTTACTTACTTACTTACTTACTGTCTTACTTACTTACTTACTTACTTACTTACTTACCTACTTACTTACTTACTTACTTACTTACCTACTTACTTACTTACTTACTGTCTTACTTACTTACCTACTTACTTACTTACTTACTTACTTACTTACTTACCTACTTACTTACTTACTTACCTACTTACTTACTTACTTACTTACTTACCTACTTACTTACTTACTTACTTACTTACCTACTTACTTACTTACTTACCTACTTACTTACTTACTTACCTACTTACCTACTTACTTACTTACTTACTTACCTACTTACTTACTTACTTACCTACTTACCTACTTACTTACTTACTTACTTACTTACCTACTTACTTACTTACTTACTTACTTACTTACTTACTTACTTACTTACTTACCTACTTACTTACTTACTTACTGTCTTACTTACTTACTTACTTACTGTCTTACTTACTTACTTACTTACCTACTTACTTACTTACTTACTTACTTACTTACTTACTTACTTACTTACCTACTTACCTACTTACTTATTTACTTACTTACTTACTTACTTATTTACTTACTTACTTACTTACTGTCTTACTTACTTACTTACTTACTGTCTTACTTACTTACTTTCTTACTTACTTATTTACTTACTTACTTACTTACTTACTTACTTATTTACTTACTTACTTACTTACTTACTTACTTACTTACTTACTTACTTACTTACTTACTTACTTACTTACTGTCTTACTTACTTACTTACTTACTTACTTACTTACTTACTTACTTACTTACTTACTTACTTACTTACTTACTTACTTACTTACTTATTTACTTACTTACTTACTTACTTACTTACTTACTTACTTATTTACTTACTTACTTACTTACTGTCTTACTTACTTACTTACTTACTTACTTATTTACTTACTTACTTACTTACTTACTTACTTACTTATTTACTTACTTACTTACTTACTGTCTTACTTACTTACTTACTTACTGTCTTACTTACTTACTTTCTTACTTACTTATTTACTTACTTACTTACTTACTTATTTACTTACTTACTTACTTACTGTCTTACTTACTTACTTACTTACTTACTTACTTACTTACTCACTTACTTACTTACTTACTTACTTACTTACTTACTTACTTACTTACTTACTTACTTACTTACTTACTTACTTACTTACTGTCTTACTTACTGTCTTACTTACTTACTTACTTACTTACTTACTTACTTACTTACTTACTTACTTACTTACTTACTTATTTACTTACTTACTTACTTACTTACTTACTTACTTACTTACTTACTTACTTACTTACTTACTTACTTACTTACTTACTTACTTACTTACTTACTTACTTACTTACTTACTTACTTACTTACTTACTTACTTACTTACTTACTTACTTACTTACTTACTTACTTACTTACTTACTTACTTACTTACTTACTTACTTACTTACTTACTTACTTACTTACTTACTTACTTACTTACTTACTTACTTACTTACTTACTTACTTACTTACTTACTTACTTACTTACTTACTTACTTACTTACTTACTTACTTACTTACTTACTTACTTACTTACTTACTTACTTACTTACTTACTTACTTACTTACTTACTTACTTACTTACTTACTTACTTACTTACTTACTTACTTACTTACTTACTTACTTACTTACTTACTTACTGTCTTACTTACTTACTTACTTACTTACTTACTTACTTACTTATTTACTTACTTACTTACTTACTTACTTACTTACTTACTTACTTACTTACTTACAGTCTTACTTACTTACTTACCTACTTACTTACTTACTTACTTACTTACTTACTTACTTACTTACTGTCTTACTTACTTACTTACTTACTTACTTACTTACTTACTTACTGTCTTACTTACTTACTTTCTTACTTACTTATTTACTTACTTACTTACTGTCTTACTTACTTACTTACTTACTTACTTACTTACTTACTTACTGTCTTACTTACTTACTTACTTACTTACTTACTGTCTTACTTACTTACTTACTTACTTACTTACTTACTTACTTACTTACTTACTTACTTACTTACTTACTTACTTACTTACTTACTTACTTACTTACTTACTTACTTACTGTCTTACTTACTTACTTACTGTCTTACTTACTTACTTACTTACTTACTTACTTACTTACTTACTTACTTACTTACTTACTTACTTACTTACTTACTTACTTACTTACTTACTTACTTACTTACTTACTTACTTACTTACTTACTTACTTACTTACTTACTGTCTTACTTACTTACTTACTTACTTACTTACTTACTTACTTACTTACTTACTTACTTACTTACTTACTTACTTATTTACTTACTTACTTACTTACTTACTTACTTACTTACTTACTTACTTACTTACTTACTTACTTACTTACTTACTTACTGTCTTACTTACTTACTTACTTACTTACCTACTTACTTACTTACTTACTTACTTACTTACTTACTTACTTACTTACTTACTTACTTACTTACTTACCTACTTACTTACTTACTTACTTACTTACTTACTTACTTACTTACTGTCTTACTTACTGTCTTACTTACTTACTTACTTACTGTCTTACTTACTGTCTTACTTACTTAATGTCTTACTTACTGTCTTACTTACTTACTGTCTTACTTACTTACTTACTTACTTACTGTCTTACTTACTTACTTACTTACTTACTGTCTTACTTACTTACTGTCTTACTTACTTACTGTCTTACTTACTTACTTACTGTCTTACTTACTTACTGTCTTACTTACTGTCTTACTTACTTACTGTCTTACTTACTGTCTTACTTACTTACTGTCTTACTTACTTACTTACTTACTTACTGTCTTACTTACTGTCTTACTTACTTACTTACTTACTTACTTACTTACTTACTTACTTTCTGTCTTACTTACTTACTTACCTACTTACTTACTTACTTACTTACTTACTTACTTACTTACTTACTTACTTACTGTCTTACTTACTGTCTTACTTACTTACTTACTTACTTACTGTCTTACTTACTGTCTTACTTACTTACTGTCTTACTTACTGTCTTACTTACTTACTGTCTTACTTACTTACTTACTTACTTACTGTCTTACTTACTTACTTATTTACTTACTGTCTTACTTACTTACTGTCTTACTTACTTACTGTCTTACTTACTTACTGTCTTACTTACTTACTTACTGTCTTACTTACTTACTGTCTTACTTACTGTCTTACTTACTTACTGTCTTACTTACTTACTTACTTACTTACTGTCTTACTTACTTACTGTCTTACTTACTTACTTACTTACTTACTGTCTTACTTACTTACTTACTTACTTACTGTCTTACTTACTGTCTTACTTACTTACTTACTTACTTACTTACTTACTTACTTACCTACTTACTTACTTACTTACCTACTTACTTACTTACTTACTTACTTACTTACTTACTTACTTACTTACTTACTTACTTACTTACTTACTTACTTACTTACTTACTTACTTACTTACTTACTTACTTACTTACTTACTTACTTACTTACTTACTTACTTACTTACTTACTTACTTACTTACTTACTTACTTACTTACTTACTTACTTACTTACTTACTTACTTACTTACTTTTTTACTTACTTACTTACTTACTTACTTACTTACTTACCTACTTACTTACTTACTTACTTACTTACTTACTTACTTACTTACTTACTTACTTACTTACTTACTTACTTACTTACTTACTTACTGTCTTACTTACTTACTTACTTACTTACTTACTTACCTACTTACTTACTTACTTACTTACTTACCTACTTACTTACTTACTTACTGTCTTACTTACTTACCTACTTACTTACTTACTTACTTACTTACTTACTTACCTACTTACTTACTTACTTACCTACTTACTTACTTACTTACTTACTTACCTACTTACTTACTTACTTACTTACTTACCTACTTACTTACTTACTTACCTACTTACTTACTTACTTACCTACTTACCTACTTACTTACTTACTTACTTACCTACTTACTTACTTACTTACCTACTTACCTACTTACTTACTTACTTACTTACTTACCTACTTACTTACTTACTTACTTACTTACTTACTTACTTACTTACTTACTTACCTACTTACTTACTTACTTACTGTCTTACTTACTTACTTACTTACTGTCTTACTTACTTACTTACTTACTTACCTACTTACTTACTTACTTACTTACTTACTTACTTACTTACTTACCTACTTACCTACTTACTTACTTACTTACTTACTTACCTACTTACTTACTTACTTACTTACTTACTTACTTACTTACTTACTTACTTACTTACTTACTTACCTACTTACTTACTTACTTACTGTCTTACTTACTTACTTACTTACTGTCTTACTTACTTACTTACCTACTTACTTACTTACTTACTGTCTTACTTACTTACTTACTTACTGTCTTACTTACTTACTTACTTACTGTCTTACTTACTTACTTACTTACTTACTTACTTACCTACTTACTTACTTACTTACTTACTTACTTACTTACTTACTTACTTACCTACTTACTTACTTACTTACTTACTTACTTACTTACTTACTTACTTACCTACTTACTTACTTACTTACTTACTTACTTACTTACTTACTTACTTACTTACTTACTTACTTACTTACTTACTTACTTACTTACTTACTTACTTACTTACTTACTTACTTACTTACTTACTTACTTACTTACTTACTGTCTTACTTACTTACTTACTTACTGTCTTACTTACTTACTTACTTACTTACTGTCTTACTTACTTACTTACTTACTGTCTTACTTACTTACTTACTTACTTACTGTCTTACTTACTTACTTACTTACTTACTTACTTACTTACTTACTTACTTACTTACTTACTTACTTACTTACTTACTTACTTACTTACTTACTTACTTACTTACTTACTGTCTTACTTACTTACTTACTTACTTACTTACTTACTTACTTACCTACTTACTTACTTACTTACTTACTTACTTACTTACTTACTTACTTACTTACTTACTTACTTACTTACCTACTTACTTACTTACTTACTTACTTACTTACTTACTTACTTACTTACTTACTTACTTACCTACTTACTTACTTACTTACTTACTTACTTACTTACTTACTTACTTACTTACTTACTTACTTACTTACTTACTTACTTACTTACTTACTTACTTATACTTACTTACTTACTTACTTACTTACTTACTTACTTACTTACTTACTTACTTACTTACTTACTTACTTACTTACTTACTTACTTACTTACTTACTTACTTACTTACTTACTTACTTACTTACTTACTTACTTACTTACTTACTTACTTACTTACTTACTTACTTACTTACTTACTTACTTACTTACTTACTTACTTACTTACTTACTTACTTACTTACTTACTTACTTACTTACTTACTTACTTACTTACTTACTTACTTACTTACTTACTTACTTACTTACTTACTTACTTACTTACTTACTTACTTACTTACTTACTTACTTACTTACTTACTTACTTACTTACTTACTTACTTACTTACTTACTTACTTACTTACTTACTTACTTACTTACTTACTTACTTACTTACTTACTTACTTACTTACTTACTTACTTACTTACTTACTTACTTACTTACTTACTTACTTACTTACTTACTTACTTACTTACTTACTTACTTACTTACTTACTTACTTACTTACTTACTTACTTACTTACTTACTTACTTACTTACTTACTTACTTACTTACTTACTTACTTACTTACTTACTTACTTACTTACTTACTTACTTACTTACTTACTTACTTACTTACTTACTTACTTACTTACTTACTTACTTACTTACTTACTTACTTACTTACTTACTTACTTACTTACTTACTTACTTACTTACTTACTTACTTACTTACTTACTTACTTACTTACTTACTTACTTACTTACTTACTTACTTACTTACTTACTTACTTACTTACTTACTTACTTACCTACTTACTTACTTACTTACTTACTTACTTACTTACTTACTTACTTACTTACTTACTTACTTACTTACTTACTTACTTACTTACTTACTTACTTACTTACTTACTTACTTACTTACTTACTTACTTACTTACTTACTTACTTACTTACTTACTTACTTACTTACTTACTTACTTACTTACTTACTTACTTACTTACTTACTTACTTACTTACTTACTTACTTACTTACTTACTTACTTACTTACTTACTTACTTACTTACTTACTTACTTACTTACTTACTTACTTACTTACTTACTTACTCTGAGATCACTAATATTTTCAATGCGGTCCTCAGTAAAAAAAATGTTTGCCTACCCCTTTCATCGTTTCACATAACGTTTTTTTTTAACATTGTAGGTCCCCGGAGCAAGGGTCGAAACTTATCAAAATATATCATGCTAGTGGCCACCTTTCTAAACAAAAACAAACCGTCTACATATTTGGGTATTCGTGTAATGTGAGAGTTGTGGTACATTCCGGAAAATAATCACCTGGCGCGATATTGAAAAAAAAAAGTTTATGAAAGGCTGAAAGGTATCATAATTAACTTGCCCAATGCCTCGGTTTCAATATCGGCTAAGCCCAATTCAAATACACACTTGAAACATCCAATGCCCATTTCTCTCAAGATCAGTGGACATCCAAGAGAAGATCTCCTCGCGTCAATTTATAAAGGGTCTCGCTAATTAAAAATCTCATGAGCGGCACTTTAAGATCGTCTGCAAATATTTTTTTCCAAACAGTGATCTCCTCTTTCCCAGCATAAGCCGGAAGTCCATGTGCTGCATGCTGAACCGCTCGGGTGGACAAAACACCGGAAGTTTAAAGAACAAAAGTGAAACAAGAAAATGTCACAGAAGCGCGTTTGTTTTTTAAATATGCTTCAAAGCCTTCAAAAAGAAGACAGACGCCCACCCTTTCCCCAAGAACTTTAAGATGCTCCTGTCTTTGCTACTTTCAGGCATGTGCGTTCTAATCACTGGTCACCACCCCGACCTGCCTCTTGCATACCAGTCATACCCCTCCCCCATTTTTAAGACAACCCTCCGCCTCACGTTCCAAAACTCGTTTCTTTTTCCGCATGTCCCTTCCAAAAATCCTCCAAGCCCCCCCCCCCCCACCCACCCACCCCTTACGGAATGACTCACTTTCCATTATTAAACCTCGGGGACAGGCGACTTGGGTCTCGTGCGACGATGTCATCGTCTTCAGTTGGAGAGGTCGCACTTCGACGTTAGTCTTTGCCGCATAACTTTTTTTTTTTTTCATGTGGCTTCTATAAATATTTAAATATATGTCTGAACGAATTAACGGAGTCATTTAATTAAATATTAATTGTTGTAAAATATAATTATTTTGTTTAATAAATGTGTAAAATTATTAAATGATTAATACATCTTTCTGTTTAAAAGTTATAGCCACTGCCAATGATGATGCACTTTCTGTCTGTTTCCAGATCAAGCAAGCGATTTTGGGATCGATGGATCTAGAAAAAGCTTTTCGTTTCTTAGCCACCCTTCATTTTTCGAAAAACAATAAACAAGCTGGTAGCCATGTACAAATTTGAACCTATTAAATAGCCCTAAGAGTATAAATCACGTGATACATAGCATAGTGAGGCATACAAGGCATCAACCACGTCATACAAGGCATCAACCACGTCATACAAGGCATTAACCACGTCATACAAAGCATCAACCACGTCACACAAGGCATCAATCACGTCATACAAGGCATCAACTACGTCATACAAGGCATCATCTACGTCATACAAGGCATCAACTACGTCATACTAGGCAACAACTACGTCATAAAAGGCATCAACTACGTCATAGAAGGCATCAACCACGTCATACAAGGCATCAACTTCGTCATAGCATAGACCATGTAATATAGAACATATACCAGATTATACGGAGCATAAGTCATGTGATACCGAGGATAACCAAAGTTATACAGAACAGAAGGCTGACAAATCCAAGTGCTAGACTGGTGGATTGAAAGGAAAGTTAAAATTTAATGTTTTCTTTTAGTTTTCAAAGTACCTAAGGAGATGCAATGAACTCGAAATAGGGAAATATTTTATTGATTTCAAACATTTTGAATTCTGCTTACTTTAAAACAAAAATAATGAACTCAATAAGTTGAATGACAATGTCGAAACGGCAAAGTGATGGCTCGCCTTGTCTTCGAGAGACCACTGAGAATTCACCCCTCCTCCTTCCACACAGACCCACTTTTTCACCACGCACGCAAGCAACAGTGTCAAGGAGCATTCCTTCCTCCCAGGGGAGCCTTGAGCTGTTTTATCTGCCACATGTTGATCTGCCTATGAGATGGCGTAGGACGCCTTGAAGGGTTTGGGGGGGGGGGGGCGTTTCGATCTTTTTTTTCTCCTTCCCTCGTTCGGTTGTGTTGCCCCAGTTCACAGAATGGAAAGAAGACGAATATTTCTTTAGGACTAGCGCTTCAGTCTTAAGGTTGATCTTCAGAAAATGAGAACCCTGGCCTTTATGTCTTAATAAGTCTTTGTGATGATTATAAATGGCATTATGTTGTACTGACCACAGGATCTGACATATATAAACACTTTAGTTTAGATTCAAGACTAGACCTCTACAGAACTGGCAAGGTCAAATACACACAAAGCTTCCTTAGAAAACAATTAAAAAAAAAAAAACAACGAGTCCAAAAACAGATTGTGACGAAATGATGACGTCCTCTTGTAAAGTCTGCTCCCGTGTGTCATGGTCAAGAGGCCGGATCTGGGAGGTTTTTGTTCTGGCTTTTGGCGCTTAACTAACACAGCTGAAATTAAGATAGATAGATAGATAGATAGATGTATAGATGGATAGATAGATGTATAGATGTATAGATGGATAGATAGATAGATAGATAGATAGATAGATAGATAGATAGATAGATAGATAGAGGGGCATTTTTTTCCAAATCGATTTCGTTGTCCACTATGTAATATATTTATTACTAACGACGAGCAGTTTCGAAGGGTCAAATAGGGTCAGATCGCACCGCGTGACGGGCCAGAGGTGTCCAGTAGGCCTCAGTTTGAGTATCACTGGTCTACTTGACCTATGACCTCTATACACGTTGTTAACACGTTGAGTTAGTAAGACTACTGAAGTAAGCATCATGCCATTTCCTTATATTGCTTTGTTTTCTGAAGTGTTGATCAAGGTAAGCCAGACATCTACCTACTGAGCAAAACCGCGGAGATATTTTGCCAAACGTGAAATCTACCAGCCGTGGGGAGAGAAATAGAGGAACAGCGTGAGGTTTGGTTTTCCATAATTGTGTAGCGACGTTTCTCGCTAATCACAGACACGGTAATTAGAAGAAAAAAATTTACTCTATTCATGGTTTTACAAACCTAGTTTTGGTTCAGTTTCACGACTTCATATATAGGAAAGTGCGAAGTTCGAGCAGCCCCGATTTGCTAAGAGGTTCGAACAGTTCACTTTTTATTGCTAAAACTTTTGTATTTGAATGTTTACCAAATTACTACTATATTGCTACTGCGCATGCACCTTTTCTCTTCCCTTCCTACACATACTATTTTCTTTTCCTTGTAAAGGCTAAGTTCATGGTGAGGTCAAACTCAGGAGGTGTGGAGTTATTCTTTTTTACTACCCGGTAGTGAAGGAAATGGGTAATGTGCTTAAGGCTATTTTTAAGTCTGATTGCTCATCAGCTTAAAGAGACTATTTGAAGTTGTGGAGGGTGGGAAATGGTGCAATAGATGGTGTTCTTGCGCTGGAGTAAAAAGAAAATGACTTTATAGTAAAAGTTAAATATTAAAACATGTTTTTATATATATTTTCTTTGATCTGTTCGAACCTTCCATCAACCCGATCGAGCTTACTAACTGGGGAAAAATCCGCTCGAGGAAAAGTACGCTTGGCGATACTTACCCTACACCTCTTTGACTTCGTATTTAATTTTAACTAAGCCTAGTGGTACATTAAATCCAATCTATTTTTATAGAAAAAAGGACGAGGAATTCAGAGATACTATCAGTTTTTTCATTGGTCAGACCGTTACGGTGCTATAAAAATCCAAACTTGAAAATTGCTGCCAGCGGGCTTAATGCGCTCGAACTTCGCACTTTACTCTAGTGTTATTTCAAGAAATCTTTATTAGTTATGAATCTTATAAAGTGGAAACTAAAATTTTCAATTTAAATTCTTTATGATTTATTATATTTTTAGGTTAATCACTTTTTAATACTTGTGAATTATGAGAACTTACTAATAAAAAAAATAAAAGAGGCATATAAAGCCCAAAAAGAGGCCCAAGGATTCCTATGATGATAAAGCTAAAATTGATTAGCGCAAATTCTGAGGTTTCCTTTAACCCATAAAGTGCTGAACTGTTTTACAATGAGTGCAAACACTAGTCTGATGTTTGGAGGCTAAACTACCACACGCGTTTTAAGGGCTAAAAAAACACAAGTCTGAACAATGATAACCTTAATCTTTGATAACATAAATGTTACTTTTTTTTGTCTTGTTTGTTTTTGAAAATATAATTTCTACTGATTAATGAAAGCAAATAAATGCTATGTTCTATGTATAATAAAAATACTTTTTTTAAAGGTGAATAAATCCGCACTCACAACTATATCTCAATAATGTAGAAGCTATTTCACTTATTTGATGTAAATAAAAAAATATTTCTAATAATTTATTAACGGATAGGTTAATTTTTATATTAATTCATTCACAAAACAAGATTCCATTTTTAAGAAATTAACCAATCAGTTAATTGACTATTGGTAATTAATTATTTTGTTCTTTATTTCGAATAAGGGAAAGAAATTGTACTTGGCTGATAAGGTGGTATAGTTTGAATTAGTCCCCTTTATACTTTATAGAGAGAAAAGTTTGAAATTATAGGTAACGTTTACATAAAACCTTGTTTTCTCATAAGCACTTAGCACTTAGTTTACCGGCTTGAGGAGCCTTTAGCACTCGAGTTCGAATTCAGGTAGTTCATCATTTTTTTATAAATGCATTTAAAAAGCAGATACCCAGATACCCTCTGCTTTCTTCCTTCACCCCTTTCAAACTGGTCCAGACAAGTGTTAGGATCATAGGTATGGCGTATTGAGAAAGCCAAAGCATAATTTTGCGCTAAAAAAAAACAATTGGTAAAAATATTTGTAGTCGAGCAGATTTATTGTTGTTAGTCTAGATCTATTACAAATTTAATTACACGACTGATCCAAGCTAATACACACTTAATATAACCCTTTCTTTGTAAAGTATTTTTTCATGTTTCACTTGTTTTATTATATTATCAGTTTTTCTCAATTTATATTAAAAAAATGCTACAATTGCCACACATTTTAAAAAAAAAAGACATTGCTAAAATATAAATATTTTCATGATTCTGATGGCTGAGCATGATCATTGGAGTAGCAAACTAGATCATGTTACCAATAAACAAATCGCTTCCCGCGCGGGTATTTCCCCCTCAGCGAAGTGGTGACACGTCGTATAACATTCGCAGGACATATTCTTACAAAACTAAATACCAAATAATAGGTCATCAAAAACACTATTATCCACGTGTGAACACAATCAAGGCGACGCACCTTCTTAGAAGACCTAAAACCCGTAGGCACTAGTTGGGAAGATGAAAGTAGCTTGTGACTGACCTCTGGAGAAATAGCAAAGCCTGCCACTCTATGCGCCAAGTTAGTTTAAAGAATTTCTGATTTGTGACAAAATTCGGCCTGTGATCGAGAATGTATGAACATTCGCCAGACTCTCTGAAGACATCAGAACGACAGAGTATTTATCAAATACATTTCATAAATCTCTGATGTCTATAAAATTTATTGTAAAAAATGTAAATATTTTCATGATGTCTTTAAAGATCCTCTTTAGGTAGTTTACACATTCTTATCTACTTCTTATCATCTTATATAATACAGACGTTACTTCAACAAAGAAGATGATTACGTCCTACGCGTCATGCATTTAGTCATGCATATTAACCAATGACTTAAATTCTGCCAAGTCAGTGATTTTCCTGGCTAGCTCAGGCAACCCATTCCATGCTCTAATAGCACTAGGGAAGAAGGAGTATTTGTACAAATTTGTCCTAGCATAGGGGACAAGGAATGTGCCTTTATTTTTGTGTCTTTCAGAGTATTTTATCAAATTTTGTTTTTGTATTTGAAGATTATGGTTCAGTGTTTTAAGTATAATTGCTACTTTACTTTTGAGTCTTCAGTCCTGAAGGCTTTCTAAATTTAGTGATTTTAATAGAGGTGTTACTCTGGTTAAGTGTGAATATTCGTTTGTTATGAATCTCACTGCTCTATTTTGTGTCTGTTCCAGTTTCTAAAGGGGTCTCAAACGGAGGATGCATATTCTATTATTGGCCTAACCAAGATTAAATAACATTTTAGTTTTATGTTCTTATTTGATATATAGAAATTTCTTTTAATAAATCCTAATGCTTTGTTTGATTTTTTTAAATAGTCTCATTTCTCACAGTCGTCAGAATTTCGATAACCTGCAAAGAGAGATAATTCATAAAGAAAGATAAATTTCGAGCTCAGTAGTTTTAAAATTAGCCTTGTTTTTTGTTTGTTTTTTTTTGCAAAATCACCGGAAGTGGATGTCACCATTCCCTGCAGTCATTCACTACATCCGGTAGGTCTGTGATAGAAATTATTTCAAGTTAAGGTTGACAAGTGTGGGATATCTTAGGTAAGGAGACGGAATAAGATCAGGGAAAGTTTGCTTGACGATGTCAGGTAAAGAGATAGAGAGGTGGTGAGGGAGAGAGAAAGAGTTTGAGTGGGCACAGAGAGAGAGAGAGAGGAAGAGAGTCAAATAAAGAGAAGATAAAAGGGGAGAAAGATGAAGGAAAGATACAGATTCAGAGCTTGAAATAAGGAGATAAAAGGAGAGAGAAGGAGAAGAAGATAGAGTAAGGGGAAGAAAGGGAGAGAAGGAGAAAAAGAGAAATGGGGGAGAAATGGGGAAGGAGGCAGTGTGAGAAAGGAAGAGAAAGAAAAAGAAAGAAAGGAAGAGAGAGAAATGTTGAGAGAAATAGTGTAAATGTTAAAAATATAGAAACAGAGACTAAGAGAACAAAGGACGTACAAACGTACCCTGAACAAAACGTACACTGAACAAAACGTACCCTGAACAAAACGTACCCTGAACAAAACGTACACTGAACAAAACGTACCCTGAACAAAACGTACCCTGAACAAAACGTACACTGAACAAAACGTACACTGAACAAAACGTACACTGAACAAAACGTACACTGAACAAAACGTACCCTGAACAAAACGTACCCTGAACAAAACGTACACTGAACAAAACGTACACTGAACAAAACGTACCCTGAACAAAACGTACACTGAACAAAACGTACCCTGAACAAAACGTACACTGAACAAAACGTACACTGAACAAAACGTACACTGAACAAAACGTACCCTGAACAAAACGTACACTGAACAAAACGTACACTGAACAAAACGTACCCTGAACAAAACGTACACTGAACAAAACGTACCCTGAACAAAACGTACACTGAACTAAAACAAAATACAGTGATCTAAACCTACACTGAACTAGAAAAAAATATACTGAACTAAACCTATCTGTACTAAACCTACAGTGATCTAAAGCTACACTAATTCTAAACTGAATTAAAGCTACACTGAACTAAACCTTCACTGAACTAAACCTATACTAAACTAGACCTAGTCTAAAACTAAACCTACACTTAAACCTATGTTCACAAAAAGAAGATGAAAACAAATTACGTAGAATAGCACCAACAAATGAATTTCAAAGGGCACTAAATCATGAAAGATTTTTTTTAAAAGAGAGATGAGTCATGTCCTCCTAGTTAGCCCTTGACCTGTTTGAAATGAAGCATAAGATTGAAGAGATCTTGAGGCGGGAAACAGAGACACATTTCCCCAATATTGTCAAATTAAGTCAGCCATGTTTGCACCAATTGTTTCATTTTAAGATTGTTGTTTTTTTTCTTGGGGGTGGAGAAGTGAAAAAATGGTGTCAGAAGCAAAGGTATTTTTAATGTTTGATCCAATTTTCAACAAATGTTTTGGAACGCTTTTAAGTAATGCAGACTTTCTTTCATCTATCTCTCTGTTACGAGTTTCGTTGATGATCTGTACCTTATTTTAGTGGGGTGTGGTGGCCGAGTGGTAAAAGTATAGCCCTTTGCTTCCAAACCCAGGGGGGTTCGATGTCTCTGAATTAGGAAAATCATGACTTTTCGGGTGTCTTTGAGTCCATCCGTCTCTAATGAGTAACTAGTGTTAGATTGGGAAAGAAAAAGAATTTTCGATGTTGTGCTGGTCACATAACACCCTAGCTAACAGAATAGGCTTAGATCATCTGCCAAATGAAAAGTAGCTCTGAAATGGGACATAATTTATATATTATATTAAAATATAAAGTTTAAATATCTTCATATTAGCATTTTATCAAAACATACTTTGAATTTCTTAAATGTACGCTTCTTTAATACAAAACACAAACCCAGGTGAAGAAATAGAGGAAGACATTAGAGAAGAGGAATCAGTCACTTCATGGAAGGAGCACATCCTTCGAGCAGGTGTTTTACAATTCATCTATTTAGGTTGCACTTTCATCGGCAAAAACATTTAAAAATCGGCACCCTGGTTCTCGAAAACGGCTCTAACTATTTGCCTAGAAATTCGACAGTTGATATGTATCTCTGTGAAAAGGTATTTGACCACGCTGGGAAAACTCTTAGTTTGACCGTTCTAATTTTACAAAGTATAAAAATAAAATTAATTTCAATTTGGCTAGGGACTAGAAAATCTTTATTAGAAACAGACGATACGTCTTCGGGTATTTCCGTGTTTCTTTTCAATAAAGAGATGAATAAATTAATATTTAGACTAAATCTTTAAGAAGTCTATATTAATTACAATATTATAAAGCCCAGTTGATTTATACATTAGCTTAATCAAAGATTTTTTCTTGGGGGCAGAGACAAGAATAAAGGAATGGGAAGGAGTAAAATATTTTTTTTTTTCCAAGATATATATTTTAAAAAAAAGAACATTTAGAAAAATACAATATTGTTAAACCTAGTGCTGAGAACGATAAAACCGAAATAATTATTTTCATTTCAAGATGTTTAGCGCGAATGTGATTTATGTTACGCAGTATTTCTGTTTTATTTCCAGAGCGCAATCCATTAACAAACAGTCACGGGGCGAAAGAAATTGTTTCGAATTTCAGTTTCCTGTTGATAAAATGTGGATTATCTTCTCGAGTTCAAATAGCTAATGGCCCTAAGGTTATGGATTTCATTTATTTTCAGAAATCTAAACAGTGTTTTGTCAATGCTGTCTTTCCCTTAGTATTTGGTCACTAGTTCTCTCCCTTTCTCCAAACGGACGTCTTCCGTATGCAAACCCAAACAGCTTAAGTGGCTTTCTTTCGGGTAGGGACCATTGGACCATTTCAGGAGATAGTCGAAGCTGCTTATGTTTTTGAGTGAGTTCGACGCCATGGGGAGGGGGCGGCTTATTGACTCTGCCTCGTGAAGATCCTATTTGGTAATTGCCGGGGTGAGCCTTTGGAGGGATGTCCGGGCATACTAATATAGTCATGTCCGCACATGGGTTGTTAGTGAGATACACGGGGGGGGGGGGGGGGCGAAAGAAGAGGAATGACTGAGGATTAAGAGAGAGAGAGAGAAAGAAAGAAAAAGAAAAAAAAGGGACACAAAAACCGAAAGATGAAGAGTTAAATAAGTAAGATCAGTGTTTCCCAAATTTTTACCTTAACGATCATTTCGCAAATTCTGAGTATTTAGCGGAACACTTTGTTTATTTTCTTTAAAAGAGATTTATTTACGTGGTGGCCTACTGCTTAATTATTCCAGTACTAGGTGCAACACCTATTCAGGCCTCGCGGAAAACTAGTTTCCACGGTGCACTGTTTGGGAAACACTGAGTTAGACAAAAAGGTCGTCGAGATTGAGGAATAAAACAGTAAATGGGAGAGGGAGAGAGAGAGAGAATGACAGAGAATGATACACATGAAATAAGGGGGGGGGGAAGCTAAACAGTGTTAGAATCGTATAAAATGCCCTAATCAATAGAGCCAGAAAAACTTGTAATTCGCTTTATAAAAACTTTTTAAAAAGAAAAAAAAATCTATAAATTCGGCTTTCATGCCTTTATAATGCAGTTTATTTTTGTGTGTGTTTCTGTATCATCTTAAAGATCTAATATCTATATCAACAACTTTTGTGTGCGAAGTTGAGATAACAAAGAATCATCATCATTGTCTTGGCCCTGAGGTAACACAAACTGCACCTACTTCTTAATGGTGCGTACTTATCAATAATGAAAAATATTTTATTATTATTATTTTAACTTAATGTAATCTCATCTTTACCTCCTTTTGAATTATTTCAATTTTAGCTGAACACATTTTGCTAAAAATGAAATATCTTTGGACACTTTTCTGAAAAAAAAATGTATCGAGCATAGGCCTACTCTATTAAGAGTTCCATACAAGAAACTGGCCCTAAAACTTCCTATAGAACAAAAACTATATGGAGAACTGTCAGATCTGGAAACCACTGAGTGTTCGTTGCAATTGCCACGAACTACACAAATGTGAGAACCTCGGATTGAAAAGACATCCGGAAGTGGAATGACAACGCCTCGAGGAACAAATTGAGGGATTCAGATGCTTCGAACGCATCGGCATGTCGGCGCAGTTATTTATCTCAGGCCGAGATATTGACAAGCTATAACTTGATATCTAGACTAATTGGTTGCTTCCGTGGTTCTAAAAAAAATCACATTAAAATTTACCTTGAGAGCATGGTACGTTAAACCAAAAAGAAACATGAAATGTTTACTAGTAATTTAACTATATACATATTTGATGGCCTCGCTTTCGCTTTGTTTCTATTTTTATAAAGCCAGGCGTGGTGACCATGACTACAAACAAAGAAGATGCATTCACTCAGAAAGTTCTACAACTTCAAGTCATTTTTCTAATCCATTTTTTGTCTTTTTGTCTTTTTGAAACTGGAGTAGAAATTCCATTTGGACTAACAAAAAAAAATTTAAGTAAATATTTAAAAAAAAAAAAAAGCTTCTCTAGTATTGTTAAAGAGAAAAAAAAATCTAGGTCAAGTGCGCTTCTCTAGCAATGACTTTTTTTTTTTTTATATGCCAGTCTTTTTTTTCTCTCTTGACCCGGATGCTAATGAGATGCCAAGAAGAATCAACAGACAAACATGGCGGTATATAGAACAACTAACTGTTGATGATTGAAGAAGTAGTAAAAGTGGAGGGGGGGGTTAAACCTTGGCCACTTGAAACTTGATGTGGGTCATCGATTTTCCTCCCTCCTGTCCTTGCGCCCTCGATACTAATCCATGCGCCCCTTCTCATAGATATTGTAATATATTGTCTTCTTAGGCGCCCTAGTCACGTGATCTTACTGTTGCCCATCGAGGTTGTGTTCCGTTGTGGTGGCGCCTAAGTTAAAGAGTTGGGAGGGGGAGTGGAGCGGCTGTGGAGTCAATATGAATGGAGGAATAACATATGGGCAGACGTGAAAATGGTTTTGCGCCAATAATAAGTCAAAGATTTAACTCCAGATTTGGATGGTGGACGTTTTGTGACATGTTATGGCCGCGATAGTCCGATTGGATCTTTTTTTTTTACAGCCCTTTGCTCTTTCATTACCTTTTGACATCTCCTTTAACAACTCTACTCTCTCTCTCTCTCTCTATCTCTATCTCTTTCTATCTCTCTCTCTCTCTATCTCTCTCTCTCTCTATCTCTATCTCTCTCTATCTCTCTCTCTCTATCTCTCTCTCTATCTCTCTCTCTCTATCTCTCTCTCTATCTCTCTCTCTCTATCTCTCTCTCTCTATCTCTCTCTTTTACTCTCACTCTATCTCTCTCTCTTTCTCTCTCTCTCTCTCTCTCTTTTACTCTCACTCTATCTCTTATTCACACACACTTTCTCTCTCTTTTATACTTTCTTTCTCTTTCTCTCTTTCATTCTGTTTCACTCACTTTCCCATTCTCCTTTTCATTATCTCTCTTTTTCATTCTCTCTCTCTCTCTCTGTCTCTTACTTTGTCCTTTTCTCTTGTATGTTATAAAATCATTAAACAGATCTTTGAGATAATTATACAAATATTCAAATACCCTCTTTTCATGCTATGGACGTCACTCCTAACATGACTTTGTTGCTAGAGTTTTGTATTTTGTTGGGTTGCATTTTGAAGTACAAAAAATCTCACGTCTCAACAGTGTATCGTGACTTCCTCATTTCGCTCATAAACTCAAACTTGGTCACATAAAATAAGTAAGAATTTGACTTGCTCTTGACTCTTCTCACCATATCATCGGATAATGTTTACTTATAATGTGGACCAGTCCTTGCGGTTTAGTCACTACAGACTCCATGGACCAGACACTGTTGTCCATAGACTGTGGCAACTTTAGTCCCCCGCTGCGGTGGCATTGATAGACACCAGCTTTCCCATGAATACATCGCTGGGTTTCAATGTAACACTTGTAAATAATAAATCGGATTTGAACGATTTCAAAATAAAACGAATAACTCCTCCCCTCCCCCCTGTTTATTCGCTGGATCTCACATTTTGCTGCTACTTGTTTTTGACACAGTAAACAGAGTAAGGCCATCGATGGTTTGTGTCATCTGACACTAAATTAAACTTAAATACTGTTTCCTTTTTTTTTTCTCAAAAGAGGATTTTGAATAGATTTTTTTTTAATGAACTACTTTTTTGTTTAGATCAGGGGTTCTCAACCTGTGGCTCGCGACCCCTTTGAGGTCGATTGACGATTTGCCAGGGGTCGCCAAAGACCATTTAAAAAATGGATTGTTTTTGTCCACTCTCCTATTGCTGTGTGTGTATGCGGCAGAGTGGAGGATTATAAAAAGGGGTCGCCGAGAACAAAAGGTTGAGAACCGCTGGTTTAGATGGAAGTCAAAAACATTGGAGATATTGTTTCCAAGTAATATCAGGGACATAGAAGTACGGCACTGCTCTAGACCTGCCACAATATCGGAGCGCGTCCAACTTAACAAAACGTAATGAGGCCGGAATAATCAAACAGAGGCATGAAGCCCCCAAAACGAGGTGAAAGCCAAAAATTAGGCAATAGCCTCCACCCCACCCCCTCCACTAAAAAAAAATTGGAGATTTTCACAAGCAACTAAACAATGTCAAGGATGCTAAATTGAACTTCCATGTTGCCTACTAGATAAAAACTTTAAACAGATGAGCTAAGATAATTTGATTTCTGAAGTGCAAAATGTGCACAAAAGATTATCATTGAATTTTAAAAAAAGCATAGCTTCTATTCTGTACACCGGATACACCAAAGAGCTTGCTAATCATGGATTCATCTCCATGTATGAAAATCTGTGATAAAAAAAATCAGAGAATGTCTGCCATTCCGAAAATTAAGGATAAGTAAAGTATTTCCCATGACCACGCAATCCCTGCATATTTTGTCAAATCAAATGCTTTAAGGTCATAGCTGGAAAGATAAACTTGTTTTGTTTGTTACTGGTGTATTTTGAGAACATTGAGGAATCACGCAGTAAGGTCGTAACCGACAATTGTTTACAAGTTAGTTTTAAATTAAGACGACTTTAGGAAGTTTCTACATGTGCTAAAATAGCTTAGATGGTTCTAGCAAGAGTCACAACGTACATTGGGCTAAAGTAAATAAGTAGAAGTATGGACTGTTTCGGGGCCTCAGTGACTGCTGTAAATTTATACCAAAAAAAATGTCTTTAATTATAACGTGAGTTTATCACCATAGTGTTTTCAACTTCTAGATCAGTGCTTGCCAAACTGTGTCCGCGAACCCTTGTGTTCCACGAGGCCTCAAAATGTGTTTCAAAAAATAGTGGAATAATTAACCTGTCCTGAAGATAAGCAAAGCGTGCCACTAAATACTTGCAATGTGCGAAGTGTTCCGTTAAGTAAAAGTTTGAGAAACACTGGTCTTGATTTAATGTTTTATATTTATGTTAAAAGTATTTTTGTTTGAGTTTACACTTTAAACAAGTATGTCCTGCAATACGGTGGTGCTTGAATGACCAGACATCATTTAGTGTGCAGGACCAGGTATTTATCTTACAACACTGTCTCGACCACACAATCCCATTGTTACATTAGCAAGCAGAGAAGTGGTAAGAATGGACTCACTGAAAGCATTGGTTCCCAATCTGCATATATTTGGCTCAGGCTATTATCTTATTACACATGTCCCTTCATAAAAGAAGATAATTACGTCTTGAGGGTACACATTGATTAATCCATCTAGAATCTAGTCGTTAATTTGAGACTTAAACACTGCCAATGTCACTGGTTTTCCTAACTAATTTCAAGTACAGCATTTTATGCTCAAATGGCACTGACGCAGAGCACATGAAAATTACAAAACGCACATATTGACACACACACATACTGACACACAAACAAAGATTTACAAAATGGCAGCACTTATAGTTAGGACACTTCCAATTCTCATCAATTTCCACGAGCGTTCATGTCGAGTCAACTGACCATTACGGATGTCCAACGAGGTCAGAAAAGCTACCGTGACCAGAGGTCATTACTTTCACAAATTAAACTAGAAAAAGAGCGGCCTTTCTCCTCGGGTGGTCATAATGTTCCAGTGTAGTGTAAAGTGGACAGTACGATGGGTCACACGCGGGGCAGCTCAACGACGGCAGCGGTAGTTCGGACGTTACATCAGGACAAGATGACGATGCGCTGTGAGCGGGCACGGTCAGTTTCATGGGTCATCAATGTTTAGTTGTAACGGTCACCAAGGGGTCACTGTAGAGATGAATCACAAACATTCGAAGTTCTCCATTATAGTAATAATACAAATATTAGCTCATTACTGGACGAATGAAACAGTTATAGAGATAAAGCTTTGCTGGAAACTGAACATGTACCCTAACGGTTGGTTTCAGCGATTCGATCCCGATATACATTAATCAAAATGTGTAAACGTCTCAAACACGTAATAAGAATGCCTTGTAAATTTCGGACGTACATTGAGATATAAAGATTGTAATGGCCTAGTCCCCCCCATCACCACTACACAGAGAGGCGAGGGATGACAGAGGCTAGATTTGAACTCGAGACCATCTTGACAAGGTCTGAGGCGCATACCTCACGCCCAGGCAGCCATCCATTAACTCAGTATATAAGACTATTTAAATCCATACAGGGATTCACTTTTAAGGATTGAATGTTGTAACAATAATAATAATATAAGGCTTGTCTTCTAATTTGAAGATTAATGAGGAATGCAGCATTTTGAATGTTGTATTGGTCCAATTGAAAGAATACCATTGAGGTCAGATTAGTGAGATTTCACTGAGAATTATAAAATAGTCTGGACATTGTTTTAAATCACAAACCTACAGAAACAGATTCGACATCTAAGAGTCTAGACCGAAACTTATGAACCATGAGCTTTCTTCATTTCTTTCACATAGTGAAGTCTAAATGAACTTTATCTTCTCAAATATTTGAAATTTCAATTATTTCGTAGTTCACTTGAGGGTATTATTTCTCCTAGGCTATCTTTAGACATAGTGTCATTTCGAGACTAAATTTAAATTTTTAGGATAAAATGCAGAGATTACCAAAAATAATTTATTATCAAATTAAGAGACTAAATATGAATAACCTTGACACGTGTTATTTACATGGATGGGTCAAAGTTTTACACAACACACCTTCTGCCTCTTCCCAATAATATGTTGTTTTTTTACATATATTCGCCTTCACTGTATCAATTATTTCATCTTCAGAAAAAAATGTTCACACCACTTTTTGCTATATCAATTTAAAAAAATTAAACTATATAGAAATATTGGCCTCTGTGGCGTGAGCACTATTACTATTAGCATGAGTCTTATAAAATTTATGGTTTTTCTCCCAGGGGCGGATGAACCAGATGACGCCTTCTAAGAAGGGCCACTAATCTCCCGCGCCTCATAAAACACGAAAGTGTCCAGCAGTCTCTCAGCCATAATGGCCCGTTGAGATTTGGGGGACTATGTTGTCACCTTATAATAGTATCAAGTCTTGACACTAGGCATTATGGGAAAGGTTCTTTTACTGTCCTAGTCCTTTCGGGACCTTATAGCGACCAAGACTTTTTTTTTCAATTTATCCTCATGATAATTTTTTTTCAAGTCTAGATATATTTATATATTATACGAATGACTTACAATAGCTTTATTTAGTAGAATATATGAATTGGGTCAGTTATTGGGTCACGTGTTGATCTATATTTAGAACAGCTCACACGATTGATTCTATTTCCGGTTGAAGTGAAAGATAGAGGCAGAACTAAGAGGTATATTACTCAACGAGTGAAGTAATCACAAAATCTTTACTTTATGTGCTGCAATCCATCGTATGAAACCTACCCCCCCCCCTCGAACTATGATTATAAGCAGTGGTCAATATTATACGAGAGGAGAGTGTTCTTGAAAACATAAATGTATAGTAGTCTCTTATTGCATGCATAACGTTTGGCAGACTTCAAAACAAATATTTGAGGAGCTTTTTGTATTTGTCATAGCGTCCAACTATTGTACTATTTCATTTTTTTTTCTTTCCTGTTGGTCAGTCCACAGATTTTGAAATGTAAATCTCAACCTGATCCATTCTGTCCTCACGTAACTGTGAATATATAGCTATGAAGAGTTCCCTTTCTCTCTCTCTCTCTCTATGTCACTCTATGTCATTGTTGGGATAAGATAGAGTCCTTGTGGTAGGTCTATGTCATTGTTTGGATAAGATAGAGTCCTTGTGGTAGGTCTATGTCATTGTTTGGATACGATAGAGTCCTTGTGGTAGGTCTATGTCATTGTTTGGATAAGATAGAGTCCTTGTGGTAGGTCTATGTCATTGTTTGGATAAGATAGAGTCCTTGTGGTAGCTCTAGGTCAATGTTTGGATAAGAGAGAGTCCTTGCGGTAGGTCTAGGTCACTCGTAAGTGTTTAGCGGAGACCAGACAACCTCGAAGGTTTTTTTTGCCGTGTGCTTTGTCTTTTGGTATACTCTCCGGACTGTCGTTCGGTGTTCTCGAAGATCCCTGGTTCAAAAACTGCCCGTTACCATCCCTATCCGTCATGCGGTAGATTTGGGCTAGGATGTTAATATTTTCAGAACCTGAAGGAACATCCGAAACATGTAAAACATTTTTATAATCAAAACTCAAGTTTCTTATTCGAACTCAAAGCGTTCTTGGTCTTCCTGAAAATCCTGAGATTCGAACTGGGGGTTTATGATTTATGATACATGCACTTTACCTCTTGGCCACTCACCCAACATGTATTTAGCAAAACATAAGGCTTAACATAAATAATAAATAACTTTAAAATTTCATCGATGTATACAGTTTTGTTGAAACAAGACAAGAACTTTAAAAGATGCCACCAAGCTATCAACACTGAAACTATTACTCAGCTTAAGGTAATATCAAGGATAATGATACGATTAGGATAATAACATAATTAATGTGCACTCTGTTAAAAGCAATATTCATACATGCTAGTTTTTTTTTCCATAGCTGTGAAAGATTTATTAAAAATTTGGTATAAAAAATAATTGCTTACATAAAACACAAATTAAAAACCTTTATTTTTCTGGATTAAAAGCAGAGATTACCAAAAATAATTTATAATTTTTAAATTAGAGTACAAAAATAATTTGATTTAAATTAGAGTACAGCTTAGCTGTAGAAAAAAAGAATGAATGAATCATAATGTGCATTGTGTTCGTGCTTTAAATTAGCGAGAGTTGTGGACGCATTAAAATATTCTTGAAATAGATTGACGGTTTTCAAAACAAAGAGTGACTTCCTTTGAAATTTGTTAAAGTTTCTAAGTCACGTGATAGTAGCCTCGTAATCATAGAGCGTTATATAATTGACCTAATGGAGCCGACACTCAAAAAAAATAATATTAAAAATGACTCATTGCCCTCGTGAATTGTTTTCTTTTTATTTTTTAATTTACTAAGACCTTTGACCTTTGTTATATTAACGATCTTGTTCACGAGCTCTGTATGACCTTTCCTTTATAAAGGTGAAGGTCAAGTTTCTATGTGGGCTAAAATGAACATAATGTGCATAAACATTTTAATTTATAATATATTTTTTTAATGCAGTTTTTTTTTTTCATCGCGAGTAGTCTCCCGTAATTTATAGTATAATGTAAAGTCAAAATGTTTTTTTGTTTTTTCTGGTAGATAGAGAACTATAGCAATTAGAAGTGAAGAGAAATATATTTCATTACATATAACAGTGAAGCGGGTTGCAGCAGAAAATCTTGAAAACAGCGATAAGGACTAAAAACTGTAATATATAAATGAGAACCTTTTTTTGTAAGATCTAATCGCTTTACTCGGGAGTTACATTGACATTTTAAAATCCAAGTGCGAACTTTTTTTGTACAAATCTTATATAAACTCACTCTGTCTGTCTGTATGGTAAAAAGTGTCTACCACACCCCTTTACGAATCAAGTTGAAACTTTGCAAAATTATTCTTTTGCGTAGACGAGTCATGAATCATTAAAAAAAAGTAACCAATTAGTCAATTAACTACTGGTAATTAACAATTTTGTTTGATACCAAGGGAAAACTACTCCTTCAGTTTTCACAGATATGGCTAAATTGGGTGGGTTTAGTCACCTTAAATAAGTATTAACGCTATTTCTCCCTCACGCATTCACCGATTAAGTTGATATTTCAATTATTTATTGTACCTAGCAAAATAAACATCAGATACCCAATTAGTCAACTAATTATTGGTATTAATTAATTTTTTCATATCGAATATGGGAAATAACTTGTACATTATTGATAGATATATAGTTTTAAGGGCGGAATTCTTCCCCTTTAGATAAGCTTTGGTGGGGGGGGGGGGGGGGGGGGTTAGCCTAATTTTTTACTTAATTAATTAATGAAAATATGACCGAAGCTGTAACATTTCAAGTTAACTCCAGATCGATACTACCAGAAAATATGAAACATGAAAAACATGGAAGCAAATCCATAAATAGAAAGTTTTTGGGTGTGTTCGGTGTGGGAGATATAGTAGCATTGACAATCGAAATATTGTAACAGGGGCGGGACACCAAAATGAAGGGGTGGTCGGAGGGGAAGGGTAAAAAAAATATTTTCTGTTTTGACCTAATTTTAGTAGCTCATCCATTTCAGTGCATAAAAATGTAATTTATATTGTCTTCAAGTGCTTTATCATTTTATTATAAATTCTTTTGTCATATTTGTAAGACTGGCTCTTTTTATAATTATTAGAAAAAGCGCATTATTTCCAACTAAACAAAAAGTAGAAATACGATTGTAAACCTAGAGTATTATATAAAACTGTGTAGCCATTTTGTTTCCCTACAAGATTAATCTATATTTGTTCAGCCAATGGAATAGCTCATTTTAATACAATTTTTTAAAAAAAATCAGACTTTGTCGAGATATTTTGATTTTCTGACGTATTTTCTATATATTGACCGGTGAATTTGTACTGACCAATCTTGCTAATAAACATTCAAATCTTTTAGCCTGTAGCGATTGTAAGTACTGTGTTGAAAGCTCTGATTGGTGGGCTATTTTTAGATCGTACTTCCGGTGGAGAAACTGTAGACAATTCAACGCTTGTTTCTGTGTCAGAGCTAGACGTACTGTAGATGTACATTGATTTGAATCTTCTAAAGTGTATTTTTAAAAATAAAATACAATATCTCAAATATAAAAGAAAGTGTAGATCTAGCTACAGAAGCACTGACGCGTGCAATATGGTCCACGAATAAGAAAGAAAGAAGTGAGTCTATGTCTACCTCTACGTTACGATTGAAGTTTACAAAAAGATTTGATATTGTTTAATGAATATATTCATATATTAACTTTTTTTTTTCTAAGTTGTGTCGTTTGTAGCACAAAATAGTTCCTATTATTTAGTTGGCAGCATGTCCTCCTCGACATTGTCTATTTTGTCTATTTGTTTTTCCCTTAGTTGCCATTACATCGCCCCATTTCTTCATATCGTTTTATCTTCTTTTTCTAGTTTTGCTACAGTTTTATTGCTTAAAAAACCGGATTCTAAAAATCAAAGTGTAGCCAAAGAGCTGATTACTTTGATTAGTGCGAAAATAAATAACAAATGTACATATTAATGATATAGATGACCAACCACCTATTGTCAATATCATATACTAGAAACTTATTCATTATTCATATTTAAATAACCAAAATAAGAATAGCGATATAACATACAAATAGTTAAAAAATTAAACACCAATTTGTGAGACTGCTGGAAGCTTAATTCTATACAATCTAGAAGATTTAAAAACTATCAACGAAAAACTACATACAATAATGTACATACTATAATCTATTATTTTTTCCTCCTCTTTTAGGGCCTCTCTGCCTCTAATGTGTATCATATATTTCAGAGATCATAGAAATATAGTTGCAAGATTGCTGTGATGGTGTATAATACTGTAACTACAGCCTAGTGTATCTACATTACAGGAACAAAGGATAATTTGCATATTGTCTATTCTAGATGAATTACGTCAAGTTTTACGTTCTTAGTTCCATGTGATATCGGGTAAAAAGTTCAGATAGAGGTCTGCACGATGAAATACGAAACCATCTCGTCAACTTCTGGCTCTGTGTTTGGCAGACGACGTCTGTAACTTGTGTGCAATAGCCTGCGCTGAGTAGTTTCCCTTTAATATTTTACCCCGCTAGGCAGCGCGTGTTTCGAGCGTCCGCTTCCGCCCTGACAACTCGATACTCACCCCCCCCCTTTTTTTTTCCCGATTCCTCTTCTATTTTCTTCATTACTACCCAAACAGTGATTCTCGTCCTGTTTGAAATGAAGGATACCAATCCCTACAGAAATGTCGAGAGCTAGATCTCCATTATGACTAGTTGTGAGATCCCAAAGTTTAGAAATATCAAGGGCAGACTCAAAACAAGCAAAATAAAAATAATAAAAAAACCGTTGAAAAAAAAACAAAACAAAGCTTATATAAGGGGAACAACCGTATAATTACTACAATATCTTTCAATTTTGCATAACTCATCTCCCCCTTTATATATAACAGCAAAATAAATAAAATATCTACCACAAATCAATTAACTAATAAGTAATTATTATTTTTTTTTGGGGAATTGATTCCTATGTTGTCATCAACAATAAATGACTGCAAATGTTCAACTGGATCCGAGAATGGGGATAGAGAGAAACAATTTGTACTAAAGTTTTACCAGACAGACAGAATAAATTTATTATAAGCTTTGTCAAAACAAGATCTAAAGAAAGGCGAGTATACTGTCGGTCTGTGCATTTAGTTAATAGATGTCTGTTGGGACCTACACATACACATGTCCAAGAAGGTACACAACACAATGACTTACGAGGACCTCCCAAAAAATACACATACACACACACACACACATTTAAAAAATTAATTAATTGTTTGGTCAGCCAGTCGTAGCACCAGCAACCACAAAACTTGTTCTCGTCACGTGAGAACCAAAAACTTATGTCGAATGGATTGCAACATTTTCAAATCATTGAAAACGAGAGACTCGGGCTAAGGGAGTATACACTACAGACGTCAGAGCATAGAGGTGCAGGTTAAGAGTTAAGGCTATATTGATTTTACTCTGATAAATCGGTCACAAGGGAGATGTCAGTTACTGTCAGTTATTGTTCGTAGCATTAAGTAAATATTTTTAGAAGCTGTAGGGAAAGGGTTAAATTTCAAATTAAAAATACGATCGCCACTGACACAAAAAAAAAATTATAAAAAATCACTAAATGAACCAAGTAAATGTCTCCCCGTCCTTTCACGTGTCTCGTCCCCCCCCCCCCCACCCCAGCCCAGCCCATCAGCGTGGTTTTATATCTCATCTAATGATTAAAAATAAAACACGTTTCAAATGACACAAATGATGAAGTTTGTTTTGTCCACGTGATATATCAGTGACTCAGTTTCTAGGTGCATTCATAACAAAACAAATGACATGTCTGACAATGTTTCTTCTGTAGCAATACCAAAGTCTAGAAGTTTGATGCGTAGAAGTCTAGTAGACAGAACTCTTAGGTAAATTTGTATACATATTATTATTACTATAGCTTTTATATAGCGCTACTTTCATGTTCATAGCATGCTTTTGGTCCAATCTCACTTGTGGACCGGTGTGGGTGGAGGGGGTATCTAGAAGTTGGTTTTCCGTGCTGCCTTTACGCGCTCAGTAAACACAACTCTGCCCGAGTCGGGTGTCGAACCTCGACCCCCCTTCTAGCCAAGCCAATCGTACTTGGCCTCTCGACCACGCTTCCCACATATGTCATTTTTATGTTTAGAAGTCTTGTGTACAGAAGTCTAATGTATAGAAGACCACTTCAGAAATATAGTGGACTGACCTCTGTGTAAACAAGTATAGTCAACAGTGTAAAGAATTATAGTGTAAAGAAGTGTAAAGAAGTCGAATGTAAAGGAGTCTGGCGCAAAGAAGTCTAGTGTATTTTAATTTAAGTGAATTTTAGTTTCTTTTCTCTTTTTGGAAAGGTCTTGAAAAAAAATTGTAACTAATGACACAAATGACGCCATTTCCTTTTCTCTCCTTCACCCACGCCTCCTTAGTGGTGTGCTCTATCAAGTATTCTGATTATGCTTAATGTCTGCACCGGATCGCGAGTCTAAGCAGTTAAATAGCAAAAAACGAGCCGAGCTCTAGAGCCTTTGACCAAAGGAAAGAGTGTCCACCTATGGCCATGTAATACAGTTTAGTTCTTAGCCGACCCCTCTGTTTAAAGTATCCCATCACACGTTTGGTGCGCGGGGTCAAGACTGGCTTGAGTCACACATGTTTTTCCATGAGGGAATCTTTCGTATTGATACACTTTAAAACTACTTTAAATAGTAGCGTTGTACACCAGGGCTGTGTAGTGATTCATTACTACTACTATTTATCAACTTCTTCGTGGCGCGAGGAATGGTGTCAGCAAAGATGTAAACTTGTGCCAATGGTGACTTCCGGATTCGCTTTTAATTCATTTATGAACAATGATAATTACCCACAATTCACTGTTTTAAATTTCCCTCCAGTTTAAAATAGCATCTCATCAAGTTGCTTTGGAAACTAGGAATATAATTTATTTTGCGAAGTGCGATTTTTTTTTTATTGTAGTCCAATAATATTTTAGGGTAAAAGCTCAAATAAGTTGTGTTGTTTTTTCCCGCTGTAAAAAAATATGGTGGAGAAGGGGTGATGTAGGTCTGCTTGGCCTCACCTCTCCCCACGCCTGTCTAATTTTTTGTTCTGTTTTGTAACTGGACTAACTCGAGAGCAGTAACTGTCTCCGTCATTGAAGTTACACATTTGTCTTACCCCCTTGCAGACACACTGAGAAGCCCCGAGAACTTTGTCTCAACCCGGAACCACATTTCTGTGTCACGTGACTTCCTGTTTCAAACGGAAGTTAAATTTTAAATTCAATAGTTAGATCGCGTGAGGTGCTAGAAAAAAGAGAAAAAAATTGGAAAAAAAAAAGGGAGTTGACAAATTACTTTATGTCACTTTAAAAAACAACTTGCACTAGCTTGAGTTTTTTTAGGTACGTCTGGAAGCATAACTTGAGACGAGTTCCGGTATGGATGTGTTCGGACTCATAAAGTAAGGTCGCGTTGTCTGTCTTATTAAAAGTTGTGTACACTCCCTCGAGGTATTCTGGTGTTAACGTCTAAAGAGTGTCTAGAAGCGAGATTGGGTAGGTCCAACATTAAAAAATTTAAAGGAGCGCACACTTGGACTACTTCACCGGAAGTAAAGGGGGACAGTTGCAAAATTTGTTGTGCGTCTCGGTATGCTCGTTTCTTTTGGAGTTATGAGACAAAAACTCTTCAACGGTTTAAGAGAGTTAAAGTAGGTTAGGTCAGAGTAGAGGACGAGCAGAAGCACTATCATATATCAACAACTTGCTGTAGTCGTGGGCTCATCTGTAGATGCATTCATGGTAGGTATAGCGGTCTAGCGTGACATAAGACAGTGAGAAATGGAAGACTGCAAAGGTTGAAGAAGCCAAACTCTCTGTGTCTTGTGGGCCGAGGGGACCAAATGTTCGACTAACGATCATTCCCTTTTTGTATGTCTCTGTACTTCCCTCTCTCTCTCTCTCTCTCACTCTCTCTCTCTTTCTTCTTTGGTGGTGTATGTATACTTTTTAGCGGCCCCCGTAAGGGGAAAAAGCCGCTATTAGGTTTGTGCAAAATGTCCGTCTGTCCGTCTGTCACACTCAGATCTCGAAAACTAGAAGAGATATGAAAAATATTATTTCATCATTAAATGCGGCTTGAAAAGTTTAGGTGCAACGGCTACTTTTGGTTTTCTAAAAGCAAACCGTTTAATTTATAAAATTAATTATGCAAGCGATTTTTTCATAAAAATACACCAATTCTAAAACAATTACGTAAATGTAAGGGAGGCAATCTTCCAATATGCTAACAAAGATGGACAATTTTTTTTGTATTTTTAGTATCACTAAGTCAAATATATTTATAAAATGTACAGGAAATGTTTACAACAAATATAAATAATAGTTAAAGATGTTTTTTCAGGTCAACTAGCTGCTAAAATTAATAAACTTTTAATGTAAATAGCATTTAAATGCTAAATAAAAAATATCTATACTGATGTATTTTTAATTAACTATAAAGTTGTTCCGGATATTGTTTTATAAAATATAAACAACCGACCGGGATCGCGCGTTACGACAGTGGACTACTTATACACTCTGACACTACGTCACTATAGTTTATTTATCAATGTCAATTGTACCGAATTTTTAACCTAAAACAAATTTATGTCAAATAATAATTTTTTTGTTCATAATATCGACAATATGTTATTTAGGATATTAAAATAAGAAAGGAATTTACAAGAAACGATTATTGAAAATCACTTTTAGACTTATTTTACAGTTAATTTACTTACCGAAACGTAATAAAAGTTGTTTTATCGGTAAAGAATGTTTTTTGTATCGAAAAAGAAATCGACCTACATTACCTTAATTTTCTTACAAATCGTCGCCAAAAATAATCCGAATTTTATATGAAAAATCTAATAACGCTAATAAATGTTTGAAATCCCTCTTTAATAAAAGAAATAAATTTCTCATTTACGAAAATTGGTTGTTCCGGATTTTTTTAATGAAAAATAGTTTAACACCATTTATGTAAAATCGCACTTCTTGCTAAAATTTTAGAAAATTTAATTATTGTTAATATTATGCTCCAATTCTTAAGGAAAACAACTTCCTAACACCAAAGTATGATTTGAAAAAATCTTCATAAGTCTATGGTACATCTAATTTCCATAACAAGACAATTTCGTAAATTTAATTAACGGTATTTGATTAATCTGGAATTCTTATTTTCTCTCTCTATAAATATATAAACATCCGGAACAATCTATTATAGACACTTAAAACTATTACTATGTTTCGGAAGGGAAATTAAATTTTAATCAGATTTTCAATAGCTATTAGTCTTTTTTTTCTCGTTATTAACATGAAGGACAGACAGACTGACAGACAAAACAAAATAAAGCGTCTTTAATCCTTTTATATATATATATATATAAATATATATATAAGGTCTAACTAGCCCATCAAATGAAATGCTAAAAGATCTCACTCGGTGCACCAATGTCTATGAACACTTGACAAGCTGCTCGTATAGATGGCATTTTTTAGTCTAACTAGGCCGTGTGACGTAGTGGATATTTTTCCTTTGACGTCATACGGAATAAATTCTTTAAATGAAATGCTAAAACATCTCGGTGTAGTAATATTTATTAAACCTCGTAATGTGACTCATATTTTAAAAAGACATAATAGCTAGATTTAGATCTAATTTAGATTTTTTACACTAGATCTAGATTGTTTTTCTTACACTAGAGCTAGATTTTTAAAACTAGATTTAGATTTAAGTTCTAATTAAAATCATTATAGAATCTAGATCTAGAATTTCTTGGTTGTTGTTTTACATGTTTCGGATGTTCCTTCAGAGTTGTAGTACAAACCTCCCGTAGGACGACGGGGGATGGAAGCGGGCAGAGATTGAACCAGGGACCATCGATGAATCCAAACGACAGTCCAGCGCGCAAGCCGCACTACCAGACAGCCATGATTTAGACTAGATCAAGATTTATAATTTAAATTTCTAGGCTTAAAGTGTAGATTTTTATTTCTAAAGTCTAGATTGTCAATATGTCAATATTGCAATGTTATAAAATACTAAAACTAATCTACTATTTTAAGATTTCATATTGCAATTAGTCTATTAATTGATTATCTAGGGTTTTCTTATATAAATGTTATCTAAATTACATCTACATTCTCCCAAATATATATTTTAGATCTAGATCTAGTAGATATAGATATTGAGAGTGCTAAATTAGAAGTTTTATTTAGGTAGATCTACATCCTCATTCTAGTTCCATTTAAATGAAAATACTCGATACCAAAAGATTATCTAAAATCGCTCTTCTGACATATTGTACATATCCGGTAGTTGTCATTCCGTAATGTGTAGGTATATTATCAATAGTAGGCTAACAGTTTGTAACCAGTTTGTCATTAGATTAAGAGCAATGCCTGGTCGAGCGGTTAGTGCGTAGGACTGATTATCTCTACTGTCTCGGTTTCATACCCTGCTTGATGCCATCCTCTGTGGACCAGCGAATATGCGGATCCGACAGGGACCCGTCTCCCACCGGGGCCGCCTCTGAGTTTGTGTGGCAACACAAACTCTCTTTGTAATCTTGTTATAAATATCTCTAGTTTTCTGTATCTCTTGACGTCAAACGCTCTCTCTCTATCTCTGTGTGGCGGTCTATCTCTCAAGTTCTCTTTGACTCCTGTATCTATCTATCTATCTATCTATCTATCTGTCTGTCTGTCTGTTTGTATCTCTATCTATCTCTCCCTCCCACTCTCCCTGCGGCAGTCTATCTCTCAAGTTCTCTTTGAATCCGGATCCCTAATCTCTTTCCTTCATTAGTAATGACGCTATGAAACAAATATAATTATCGGCCCAATCATGATATCCAGGATAACTACTATAAGACATGATTCTGTTACGAGACATGTACGCTGCATTAAACAGAATTTCAAACAGAACTTTGTGGACGACATCCTTCCCTGCATAGTAACATTATTTTGTACACAATTCAAAAAATAATTCTTATAGAGTGGTAAGACTTGAAAGTAGATAAAGGTTGGAATTCTGACACTTACTTTGGTTCATTCTACATTAGCCCTAAACATTACAATTATTCCTTTAAAGTGCAACAAATATTGCTATGAGTGTGCTCTGTGTGTGTGGGTGAGTGTGTGTGCGTGTGTTCTCCAGTGTTTTCATTATGGAGGGTCCATTTTATACTTGTACGAATTACAAAAAATACCACTCGAGCTAATAAATTACTCAGGATGCAATTTGGCAGAGTATTGGAGTTGGCAACTATCTCCACAGAAACGGTGTCAATGAAAACTTTTTCATGACCATATTTTTTACCCTATCTTGGGTAAATTAGTTTTCTGTGTTTGTCTCCTCTGGCGCTAATTTCGAGGCACTTGAAGCAAGTTCTAGAACATTTCAACTCAATCATTTACCAGCTCAATATGGGTTTTTTTTCAGAATGCTTTTAAAATTTGTTGAAAAGTTAGCAGGTAATAAAGACTCCATTTTTTTTTAAACTGTCGATTGTTCGTGCTTGAAGTGTATTGTTATTGACGTGTACAGACCATTCTCAGTTTGATTGCATCAACACAATAATGGCACTTCATATTGACGTAAATATTTATAGACATGTCAAATGTAAAATTCCAAATAAAATTCCAATGCGTAAATGCAGCCGACAGACACATTTTAAGACATGATAACAGAGTGAGTTTGTGTTTTTACACAAACTCAGGAGTAGCCCTCGAATTTCGTGTATGGAAAAGCACCGTGAGCCTAAATTAAATATACTATACGACTTGTCTGGAGGACAAAATGTTCTAATTGCTTTATTGGTGATGAAATTGTTGCCATGGTCTAGTTTTTACAGATAAAGAATTGTCGCTATAATAGTTGCCATTAACTAATTCTAGATCTTTAAATAGCGGCTTTTCCCCTTACGGTGACCGCTTTAAAAAAGGGAAGCCAAAAAAAAAAAAGCGAAAAATCAAAAGCATTCCTTTTGGTGGATATTTTGAAATCCATTGATAAATTGTCACAGAGAAGTGTTGGCTTATGTCTGGACATTAAAGCGTGTTTGACGGTAGATCTGGTGCTCTTCTAGTCCAAAGGGGGAAGAGATACTTAAGAACAAAATTGACCTTTAGATTAGGTGCACTTCTATCGAAAGGTGAAGGAGATAGATATGATAAAAGAAATTGACTATAAATCTGGTGCTCTTCTAGACAATGGGGGAAGAGATACTTTAAAAAATAAAATTGACCGCTATATCTGGTGCAGTTCTAGCCAAAGTGAGAAAGGAGATAGTTAAAAAAAAAATTGAAATATTATATGGAAGGAAAAAAAGTAAAAATATTTTGATTTCTATACATGTTCAATGTGTGTGTGGGCCTATGTGTGTGTGTGGATGTGTTTATGTGTATGTTGGCCTTTAAAGTGAGTGTATGCATCAGTGATAGCATATGTGAGTATGACATGATAACTTACTCCGACTTTTGATTTTCCCTCAGCGATTTGAGCAGTTAATCCATTGCTCCCACTCGGTAAGATCTTGACGCCACCCACGACGTTATCCACAATGGCGGCCACCGCCGTGCTATCCGTGGCGGTGTTGGTGGTGCTGCAGCTGCTGGCGCTGCTATCGAACGTCGCCCCTCCCGCACCGGGGCTGCTGCTGCTCTCACTGCTGGTGCTCTGGTTGAGGTGGCGCCCAGCCGCCCAGTGGCGGTCAGTGTTTGAGGACGAGTACGCCGATGACTGGGAGGAAGAGGACGTCGTCGCCACAGTGGACAGAGAGGAGGAAGAATGCGTCGAAGACTGTAAGGACGCCTGGCTTTCGAGGGACCTCTCCAGGGATTTGTTAATGGATTTCTCCAGAGAGATCAGCTCGATGCCCACGTTGCTTCTCTTGCGGTTCTCCTCAGAGTTTTCCATGCCGTATTCCTCACCACTTCGCGCTGCCTCATCGTTATCCTTGTTTTCCCACTCTTCCCTGCTCGGGTCGGTCTTGCACGGCTGAATAATCTCAGCTGTAGACGCCAGGTTCCGGTTACTGTTCGCGTCGATGCACTTTTTCGGCGTCACGGCGATCACCGTGTGCATCGACTTCCTATCCCCCTTGTGCGCTGCTCTCACTGGAGATGGTGACGCGCCTTTGCCTGTGGTCGACGCCACTGGTATCCTTGTCGACCTGGCGGGCACCACTGTGCAGTTAGCCATATTCAATCTCGGCTGATTCCGGATGGTCTCATTAATCCTCGTCGGCGATTTCATCCAATCAAATGCATTGTTACATCAGCAGCATAGTATGTTAAATCTCTCCAATCCATTATGTAAACCAAGAAAGACGCTATTTGACACTATTTCTTATCAGCCCACGTGATTTATACGATATCTAATTACATTTTGTTTTCTTGTAGTACAATTATCTCGTGTAAGCCATCACGAAGAATCAATAGTTTATTCTAGGCTTTTCATAGCTAAAGTTACACATCAAAATGTGTCTCTCATCAGAGAGATTAATTGTAACTCAAGCTTAATAATGCACACATCAATGAAACGTAATCATCACTATTTAAATCCCTGGGGAATCAGACATGAGACTAGAGCCATGATATATGTTAAAGTCACATGATGCAATAATATTAGCTCAGGATCTAAAATTAAAATACATACGCGTCATTGTAAAGTATGGATAAGAATCGGAACAGAAAATTTTTAGAGCGAAATCCTCCCTCGTTTGAAAACATAAAAATGTACTTTAAAAACAGAATTTCATTATTTTGCTGCAAGTTCATTGTTGTCACGTGACCGAACATTATAAAAGTTAACTAGCGAGATTTAAAAAAAAAATCTCCAGAATCCTTGCGACATAGGCGTCCAGGTAATGGATCTACAAGGAGACAGAAAAGTTCGAAACGCCAAAAACTTTGACTTACAAACAATATTATTCCTCCCATCTACATGAGCGGTTCCCAACCTAAAGCCAATGAACCCTAATACATTTTTAAGGAAATGTTGGGTATTATTTATGGCTATGTTTTAAAAACAGATATACCAAATATTTCTTCCTTTGTTCAAACTTCCATTTAAGTAAGCGCCAGAAACACTTTCTGTCCTTATTGTGAGTTACAACCACAATTTGCAGTGTTGGCCCGCGAGAAGACACATAACTCCAAAGCGGCCCTCAGGTGGAAGTTAGTTGTCCAACCGATGAACTTCGTAATGATAAATGAGAATTTCCAGACTTGCAGACTTCAAGAAAGAGAAAAAAAATGGTCATAAAAGACACTATGAAACATTTTTTTACGCAAATCGACGGTAATATGCTGAGACTAGACAGCAAGGGAAAATGAATGTTGCTGGAAACTGTGATATAAGATTGGGACTTGGAGTAGGTGTAAATAGTGAAAGATATAGATATATATAGAGAGTGACTAGTGAGCTATATATAGAGAGAGAGACTAACCCATTAAAAACACAAAACACACTCAAGAAACACAAGACATAACTTTGCTGTCAATCTGTAAACATTCAACGTTACTTAACAGAGGCGTAGTGAGGGGGGAAAGGGGCAAGGGAGGCAGCAGATTTTCTTTTGATCTCAAATGTATCGCGCTAAAACAAAATCGGTAAAAATATTTCTAATCGCAAATATTTATTATTGTTAGTCTAGTTCTATTACAAATTTAATTTCGTGGCTAATGCAAACTAATTGATAAAATTTTAACTGAATAAAAGCTTTGTTATTTAAAAAAGCATGTTTTATATTTTTCTGTTTAAATACATTTTTTTCCGATGATTTTTTTTTACATGTTAATCACTGAATAAGTTGGCAATCAACCTTATTTATAATGAAAATAGCATTGGTTAAAAATGTTTATTTGTGCTTTCAATTTATCCGATTTTTGTCTTTTTTTGCATCACATTTTCCCAATGGTTATTTGAAAGAGTGCCTCTGACAGGTTTATCTAGGGCATGACAGGACACTGGGCCCTTAATGTCACCTCGTGATGGCCAGTTGTGTTGTTTGTGTGTAAATGACACTTTGATTGACTGGGTCATAAAACAAATCAATTGTATTTATTCGCCGACTTCGTGCGCTGGGAATATGAACAGCTATTGAGCGGTGTACGGCAGGACTCACGGTCTATCTCAGTGGTTCATAAACTGTTCCATGCAGCGGTTCTCAGTCATAGCTTTAATGGGTAGATTGCTTTGTTATACATAGCTTCTTAATATGGCGACGACCCTGAGTTGGGAGTCACTGGCATGCTAGCATGTGCTTTGTGTCAGTGACAGATCCAACATACAAATTGCCAACTCAATGGAGAGGGCAATGTTTAAATGAACATGCTTTTTTCTTATCGTATCTTATATTATCTTTTTTTATCGTATCCTATTTTAACTTGTCTTATGAAATACAGACGTAACTTCAAAAACGTAGATGATACGTCCTACAGTTGTACGTAGTTCAATCTAGCCATGCATGTTAGCCAATGACTTAAATTCTGCCAAGTCGTTGGTTTTCCTGGCTGACTCAGGCAGCCCGTGATGTTGTTGTAAAAACGTTGTTGCTTGCATTAGTCTTGTTAATGTTGCTGCTTTTGCTGTAGTGGTGTTGATGTTTGCTGTTGCTGTGTTGTTGTTTGTGAATGTTGTTTAGTTGTTGTTGTTTTGTTTTTTTACATCTTTCGGACTTTCCTTCAGAGTTGAAGATTTTTGCGCCCTTCACCAAACCTCCCTCGGAACGGCGGGGAGGGGTGGCAGGCAGGGTTCGAACCCGGGACCATAGATACGGCAGTCCAAAGCGCAGACCACCCGACAACCCAAACTTTTATTGCAGTTGTTGGTTTTGTTTCTGTCTTAAAAGTGGTTGTTGATGTTGTCTGTGCAGTAGCTAGTGTTAAAAACTATTGCTTTCTAACACAATGAATATCTCTCTTTGTTAGGCATAAATCAAATGCACTAGATCAGCGATACCTAAACTAAGGCCCGTGGGTCATATTCGGCCTGTTAATATATTTTGCATTACAAAAAAATTAGTTTAAAAAAATTACCATGTGAATAGTTTTATTCTTTCATTAGTGTTAATTAAAGTTAATTAAAAATATGCTGGTGATGTATGTATTTAATATAGCTACAGGCTATCATTAAAACTGAGATGGTCTAATTAGAATCTTTACTCGGGGTTGGGGGGAGGGATTGTATTCCGCGTGTGCAACACTATTTAAATGAGTTCTGTGCTTGTGACTTATTTTGATGTTATAATCGACTCAATCGATTTCCGAGTTCAAGTTTTTAAAGTATAGATTAGTCATTTGTATTTTCGGTACACTGGCTCTATCGTATTGACAATCAGAATACATAAATTTAAATTTGTAGGCTGGGTCTTAGCAGCTTTGTTCGAGTGTAGTTTGATTGAATGGCGCTGTTTTGTTGCTGCTGTTGTAGTTTGATTGAATGGTGCTGTTTTGATGCTGCTGTTGTAGTTTGATTGAATGGTGCTGTTTTGCTGCTGCTGTTGTAGTTTGATTGAATGGCGCTGTTTTGTTGCTGCTGTAGTTGTCCTTTACGGAAAAGTTTAGGAGTCTAGTACTTCAAACCTTGTGAATAAAGAAGTAAACTAAACTTATACGCAGTGGCGTAGCTAAAGATTGGGGGGCCCGGGGGCTTGACCTCTTTAGGGTTTTCTGCATTTTTACATTCGACATCATTACATGAGATATTGGCGTGATATTTAATGTAAAAACTAATTTTGGATACTCATTTCGGGGCCCCCCCTCAAGTGGGGATCAGGTTTTTTTCCAAATTTGGACACCCCCCCCCCCTAACTAAGCCAATGCTTATAGACTTAAATCCTTCATATCTTATAAACAAAGCTTTTCTTAAAGGCTAAGCTAACTGGGTTTAATTTCTTCACTTATCTTAGACGCTAGGCTCTTAAAAAACCAAGCTAATCTTATACACTCAGCTTATCTTATAAAATTTGCTTATCTTATAAATGTATCTTATTATAAACTTATAAATTTAGCATGTGAAACGTATTTCATTAATTAGATTTTAAAATTATTTTAAGAAAACATTTGTAAAAAAATAAATAAATAAAAAGATTGAAATCAGATTTGCATTGCGTTCATTGACTCTTTTTTTTTTTTATATAAAGGCCAAATCGATTTTGAAAAATATCTGCAAAGTCCTAAAACTACTTTGTTTCTTGAATTCATTTAAAACATGAAAAGAAATGGGTAAAAAAAAAAAGAGAGATTAATATAAATCAATTCGAGTTGAATAAAGAAAAACGATGGCTGGTATCGAGTAAATCATATCTCCAAATGCAAACATCGTTAGAGCTTCTGGTATCAAAGAACGAACAGCGCGATATAAATCAGACTCGACTACTTTAAAATAATCGATACGCATGATAGGGGAAAGGGAGGGGGGAGCAGGGATTAGAGTGTGAGAAAATGTGCGGTTAAAACAAAATATAGAGCAATTTGTCCACCGGCTACGACATGTATATGTATATACTATTCAATTAACGCCTCTCATTTAAGAATGTTAAAACGTATGTCGAAAGTGAACAGCAGAAGAATGATAAAAAAAAAAGATATTTCAAAATGATTGTAACCTATAAGATAAGATAAAATAAGAAAACATTGTTCATGTTTCAGACGTTCAATTAGAAATGAAGATCATTACGACCTACATACGAGATCAGGGGTGGCATTCGAATGCTTCGGGGCTGGCTTCAAACCCTTAAAATGGAGACGACAGTCCCGAGCGCGTATTGCACGACAGACAACCACAAGGGAAGAGACGATCATGATCTCGTGTCAAGTAATGTGCACTGTAAATTATTAAAAGGGGGCGCGGTGGCTGAGTGGTTAAGCGCTTGGCTTCCGAACGGAGGGCCCTGAGTTAGAATCTGGTTGAAGACTGAAATTTTAAATTTCTGGATTTTTAGAACGCCCCTGAGTCCACCCAACTCTAATGGGTACGCGACTTTAATTGTGGAAAGTAAAGGCGGTTGGTCATTATGCTGGACACATGACACCCTGCTCGTTAACCGTGGCCAAAGAAACAGATAACATTAACATCATCTGCCCTTTAGATCGCAAGGTCTGAATGGGGAACTTTACATTTTTAAAGGTGCTTTTTATGACTAAGAACTACGTTTTTGTTTCTTGTAGTACTATCTTTTTGGCGCATATTTATGCTACTACAGCTTGAGCGGGCCGCTCTGGTACAATCTTATTTAATGTCATGTTGAAGAAAGATATAATAACTAGATTTCATTGCTGCGATTTGGTGGTCGGCAAATACAACTCAGCTTCAGCGGTGCGAAATATTAAATAGAAAAAATAACTCATATATGGTCCCCCATCAGGACTTGAACTCGAGTCCCTCAGTTCGATACTCAAGCGGTTCCTACCTCATATCCACACATTGAATTAATTGATTGAGCGCCTCACGTAAAAGCTTGCCCAACAACTGACACTCTATCCCCCCCCCCCCTTTTTCCCTTACTCGGCTTTGATGTAGAAAAGTTATTTCCTTTTCCTTTTTTGTTTGTTTATTTCCCCACCAGTCAATTCTCACGGTTTTTTTCACCTCCAAACCTTTTAATTTCTTTTTCTTTTGTCCTGGGATGAAAAGAATAGAATATTGGCAGCCCCCTTTTTTTATTATTATTATTATCAGGGAAGTTCTTGCCAACGTTGACTTGAAGTTCTCGCACTTAATGATTAGTGCAGAAACAACTTTGACTAAATTCAGCGTAAACGCGTTTCTCGCTTGGCTAGTTACTAATAGTCGTTTCTGTCTTCTACAGTAATTGTATTACTGTAGTATTGTCATATTTGCGCTACGCTGATTTAAGTAAAGAGAATATTTGATGCCGAATTCAGAGTTCATGCGAGGTTTTACTTTGAAATTTACAGTTTGATCAACATATCAAAGGGAGTTAAGTCTTTTGATGGTTCTTAAAGTAAATTTTGTATCAATGATCCATGGATTGTCTTGTCTAATAGGCGGATGGATGGTTTTGTCTAATAGGCGGATGGTCTTGTCTAAAAGGCGGATGGTCTTTTCTAATAGGCAGGTTAATGAAGTCGGTTAATATAATGTGACTACATCTTTACCGAATGAATAAGTTTTGTAATTCTTAAAGTAGGTAATTTAAAAAAACAACTGCTTCATAGAATAGCGCTGATGTGTATGGAGGGATGGGTGGTGAAGGCGTCGTGGGCTGATTGCCAGTAGAATTTTAGGGTCTCAAAATTTGGCGGGAATCTATGTTACTGTCACGATAAAATTTAACATTGACAGAACTGAACGTTGACAAATCAGGATGTCAAAGACTAAACATTGACATAATTAAAGACAGTTAAAAGGACAAAAACCTTCATTCCCAATAGGTCCAATTGGCCCACAGGACCAGCCATACAACGTCCCACACGACATTATATAGCTACACAACGTCCCACACGACATTATATAGTTACACAACGTCCCACACGACATTATATAGCTACACAAATCTTCGCTATAAACCACCAGGCTAGAGTTCTGCCATCGGCTCACATTATCTTCGGTTGCATTGTATTCGGTTGCATTATCTAGCTACATAACTATCCACTATAAACCAGCTGGCTACATTTCGGCCCACAAGACATTATCTAGGTACATACGACCCACAAGACATTATCTAGCTACACAACGGCCCACAAGACATAGTGTGGCTACACAACGGGCTGAGCTCAGCTGATAAGACTTGAGTCAAGTGGCTGTACGGCATGGGGAACTGAATGGAAGAGAGGCGGGGCGTGTTTTTGTCGAGTCTGTCCGACATTGATCTCAGGTATCGATCTGTTGGCCATCGTCCTGACCATGACACGCTACTATTTTTTAAATATAGAACTTTGCAAGTGTCCCTTCCGTCCACTAGTGATTGTTCTCATAGCGCACCTAGCCCCAAACACTCACATAATGGCAACTGTCAACTGAGACTAAATGCGAACTCTTTGATGCGATTGATAAAGAAATAACTTCCGAAAACAGAAAACCCAAAACTGAAACAATAAATTAATATTTTTGCTGTGATCACGGATTGGCTGGTCGATGACGAGAGGTCAGTCAGAATACGGGAATAAATTAAATATGTTAAGAAGCTATATAGTTTGTCTAAGCTTTTCAGCACTGTACAATCAATTTTCTAAGCGCTTTTGTTGTATTTTAGTTGTTGTTCTAGTTGACATCAGTGATTTTTAAATATGGCGTCATAGGCTTTGTCTATGTTGTCAATGTATTTTAAATTTTCAGAAATATTTTCATTTGCTTACGTTTCTCTTTATGTTGTATTATATAGCCACCGTATTTCTTCATATAGCATTCCCTTCTTTTTTTGTTCTCTCTTACGAAACTTGATTAAAGAATGTAAAATGTTAAAAGGCAATGGACATTGTAAATGTTGATTTCTGAGATTAACTTTTAGTGTGAAAATCGGACCTAATAACGCCTTTTTCAGAGTACGCTCATTACCACGCATGCATTATGCAGTCCAGCTGTTGGAAACGTATCCTTGAGTAGGGATGTATTTGTTTATTGACAATCACTTTTAAAGCTAGCAGTCAAAAAAAGACTCATGATTAAAGTTCTTGTAGCTAGGTAATGATGCCCTGCCCTAACCCTCTTAACATTTTACTCCTTGGGGAATAGCAGGAGTGATCATGAAACAGGATCGGTCTGGAATGAATAGACCTTGACCTGGAGAGCCATTAGCAGCATCCAAGTGGGAGGTTGAACACTTAAGAGAAAATTATCCATCAAGAGAGGTAATGAGGGCGGGTTAGACTTGGGCTTTGGCGACGCTGGACAGTGATCGGTTTGACTATTGGCATCCATCAAGTGACTAATAATTGGATGTAGTGACCAGCAAACCGATGCAGCCTCACCCAGCAACTGCATATTCCACCAAATATGAAACTATTTTAAATAAGTAATTGAAGAAGTCAAAAACTGTTGTTCTTTTTTGTTAGCATATTTGTTTATATAACACAGTACATTTAAAATTAGCAAGTCACAACATTGTAAATATGAACCATATATGTATTTACAATCTTCTTTGATGTGTAGTCTTTATCTAGTTTTTCAATTCTGCACTAAAAGAAACTCTTTTTAAAATGAAATTCAGTTTTCTATCTCTAAGCGTCGCAGTGGGCCACGCACTTTCAAAGGCCCCGCGCTAATTCTTGGCGTAAATTATGAAATTAAACCATTATAACTTATATATAATAACAGGATTTCTGCGGCGTGTTGATTTTCCAGGACCTCCTGGAAATCTCCTGTAAATTATTAAAATATCCTGAAAACTCATAAAAATGTACTGAAAAAAAGACAAATTTGTCATTTTGGGTTGCAAGTGAATAAAAACGGTATTACAAGCTTCCATTTAATAAAAACTTTATTTCAAAGACGAATGTATTTTCTAATACAAAATCCTAATTTTGACATTATCCTTATGCCTACCCAGACTAGGCCCCGCGCAATCCGTTTCGCATAGGGCCCCGCGATTTTTTGGATCTGCCCTGACCACATGCGACCATTATCATAGCTAACCTACCTTAGAAAATGAAACATTTACATAGTTCGGACCTTCCTTCAAATTTAAAGATTATTACATTTTAGATCAGGACGACGGGGGAGGAGGGGGCAGGGTCCGTACCCCAGGACCATCGAGACGATAGTGCAGAGTTGATACCACACGACCACGCAGCCACCGTGGAGCTACCCAGTCATAATAATAAACGATAGGATTAGAACAAAACAAACCAGTAACTATATGAATAGCCCAGACGCCGTGTATGAAATTCCCGACACCAACAAACCTGAAGAGATTCTATTCATAATGTTACTCAGGTCAACAAACAATTTTCACCGTGAATGCTGGAATGGCTGGATATCAAGAAATCAGTAACCAGAAAAAGTTTCAAAAAGCTGATCTACTCTAGAAATGTGCTTTAATTTTAATACCTTTCGTATGGTTGGGGAGGAGAGATTATTTTTTGGAAAAAAGTCATCGATGGTTACCAAGTAAGTATCTTATAGACAGATGTACTAGCTATCAGTACAATTAGATATACGAACAAATGTAAACAGAAAAACATGGATAGAATTTTGTATATGAAGTATGACTCACGTAGAATGCTGCAAGATTTATTACAAACTAAATTTAAATTTTTAGGTCTTTTAAGATTAAACAGTAAATGCAAATCAGTTGATATTTTTCTTGAATTTATTTTTTCTAGCTATGCCTATTTTTTATTTTAATTTAGAAAATAGGAGTATTTACTACAATCTCTGCAACTCACTTCCTTTTTAATCGTAAGTAATCGAATTCAGCCTAAAAGAATAAATTGGTTCCCTTGGGTTAGAAAAGAATGCTGATATATAATTAAACATGAAAAAAAAAAGGTGGGGGGGGGGGGTGGAGAAAAAATGAGATGAATAATAAAGAAGGAGAAGGGAGGGTATTTAGGGACAACGAACTTTGAACTCAATCCAACTGAGGATAATTATAATTCATACATGCCGTGTACCCAGCATGCACCTCGTTGCACGTCTGCCAGAATGATGAATGCCTAACATGTGATTGCGTAACGTCTCAGTTGTGTGTTACCTTATCCTGGTGAGTGGCGGAAGTGCCATATCGACCCGAACGATGAAGGATGTTGGCTTATTATTTTGAATAGGTCAGTTATTTCATTATTCTAGTGCTGTCGTTGAGCTTGATTGTATTCTATTTACAGCTTGGATGGGAAGGGGTTAACAGTAAATAGAAACTAGAGAAAACGAGAAACAAACTTAGGGTGTAGGATCTCTTGTTGAGTGGGGAATAGTGGAAAAGTAAAAAATCAATCAATGCGATGTTTGATACAACATCGATTCTAACAAAAAGAGAACTTCTGACAACATTGTTTAAACCTGGTAGTAATACATTGGCTGGTCAGTTTGAGAAATTCGGCTATGGGCGACTAGATTGGGGGGGGGGGGTTAAACTGGAGACCGGGGGGCGGAAAAGGTATTCGTTTGAGACTGTCGGTAGAGTTAAACCGAAAGCTCTGGAAACTCTAGGCCCGCAAACAAAGAACAACGAGATGTCTCTCACCAGCCACTCTGAACATATTGTTTGGTCTGGAGGAGATCCACATCGCTGTCCCATATACCTCCTGACCACTGATTCGGAAGCTCCGGGCTGCTTTAGTTTCAATCGGCTGGCAAGAGACTTAAAGACCGTAATTTTAGCATTACCACCAAGCCCTGGGCAAATATAAAAATTGCCTAATAAACAGGGGCGTAGTTTAATTATGTACAATTCTTTATAACCTCAACGTATGAAACAAATATTTTGCTTTCGCCTCCAGATAACATTTTCCCTTCAAAACCAAAATATGAGACAGATGAAGTAAGGTAAGCCCGTTTCCATGGGGCACAGTTAACTAGAGTGTCACGTGGCCAGCACAACGACACAACTCAATGACACTTTTGGAACAAATGATAGGTACCCATTAGACCTGAGTGTGGAACTAGGGGCAATCTCTTAACGGAATGAAAGAAAATCCCTCCCTGCACATAGTATCTGTAGGCTAATCATCATTTCTGCTACCATAACCAATAATTGTCGGAAGCCTGATCATCATTCTGCTACCAAAGTCAATAATTGTCTAAGGTTAAATCATCATTCTGCTACGATAACCAATAACTGTCGAGGTTTAAATCATCATTATGCTACCATAACCAATAACCCAACACTGCCGCGCATTTAGTTCCGAAATTTGTCGGTCTTGGTTCTTTCTGAAAAGTGATCTCTGCATCAGCTTGACTAGGAGAGGGGGGAGTGAGGGTTCAAACTCCTGAATCCCCCCTACCCTTTCGAGTCATCTACGTCATTGTCCGTAAATGAATATGAATGAACATGACTAATGTCGCTGCATTTATTCAATCAAACGGAACTGTCTCTGCAACTGTCCCCCTGGATTACTCTCCCATTAAAACATCCCTCTGATGTAAGGGGAGTAATTGAATCACCAAATACAAGAATGTTGAAGCAATCAATACATTCCTGCTATTTAAACCTGGGAACAATAACGATATTGTAGTCAAACATTCAGTATTGATCGATTGATGGCAATTTTTTTTTTGCTTAAAGCTTTTTTTTTTTTCATAATTAAACGATTTTAAAGAGACAATTAGTTATGCATCTTGCTACGCCATAGAATTAATGCCAGCCAATTTTTTCGTTATAAAGAGTTCAATAAAAACGAAGTGATACACAGCACAATAACGCTGACATAGGCTTTGGATTGCGAAAAAGAGAGAGAGAAAGAAATGCAGAAAAAATGGTAAATGAAGAGAAAAATATAATAGGAATAATTTAGTCCTAACAACATATATATATATATATATAAACATATTTTTAGCTATCTTCAGCTCGCTGTAGTCCATTATATAGGGTGTGGTGGCCGATTGGTTAAGTGTTTGGCTTCCAAATAAAAGCTACAATCGGAAGATTTTAGAAAATTTGATTCTGCAGTGCTAAAAAGTACCCAAAAAAAAAATACTATTAAGCTTCTAGAAAATATTTCTTATCAACACTTTCTTTAACACCGGTTAAACCAAAAAACTATTTCTAATGTTAAACCAAAAAAACTATTTCTAATGTTAAACCAAAAAACTATTTTTAATGTTAAACCAAAAAACTATTTCTAATATTAAACCAAACAACGATTTCTAATGTTAAACCAAAAAATTATTTCTAATGTTAAACCAAAAAACTATTTTTAATGCTAAACCAAAAAACTATTTCTAATGTTAAACCAAAAACCTATTTCTAATGTTAAACCAAAAAAACTAACTATTTCTAATGTTTACTCAATAGATGAAAATGTCTAGCAATATTGTCTCTTTCCAGTTAAATACAATTTAAAACCGGCAAGTAGTAATGAAATAAAGGTTTACAATATTTATAATACAACTGTTTCTTGTAGCTAAAAATGAATTTTCTGTCCACATTTAAGCAACAAAGAGGCGCGGTGGCTGAGTGGGAAAGCACTTGGCTTTCGATCAGGGGGATCGTGGGTTCGAATTCTGGTGAAGACAGGGACTAGTGCGACTCTGAGTTGAGTAACTCAGCTCTAATAGGTACCTGACATTAGTTTGGGAAAAGTAAAGGCGGTTGGTCGTTATGCTGGCCACATGATACCCTCGTTAACCGTGGGCCACGAAAACAGATAACTTGACATCATCTGCCCTACAGACCACGTAGGTTAAAAGAGGAGCTTTACTTGCTTTACTTTTGATAAACAGCCTAATACAATCTACAGAGTAAATCCTCTTGCTTTATTGCGTCAAGTAAGTATGTCTATACAGACAAAAAGTTAGGTAGCAATTATATAAAATTACTGAACCATAACTAACAAATTTAAAAAAAACAAACGAATAAAACACACAGAAAGACAGACTCTTATTTCATATACTAGGATAAAGTCATATAAGTTATTCTTCTTCGCTAGTGTCATTGTAGCATGGAACGGGTTGCCTGAATCAGCCTCGAAAACCAATGAATTAGCAGAGCTTAAGTCTCTTAATCAACATACACGACTACATTAAAACATGAATAAGAGTAGGAGGAAATTAGCTTTCTTTGAATGGAAGGTAAGTTGTACGATACATGAAATGCATTCGTTCTCAAATTTACATTTCTAAAAATACACGTTTCAAATGTCTCCCACCAACCAGCCACCTCGGCTTTGAACCTTTTTTTTTTCTTGAAACCCCCTGAAGATGAAAGATGAAGCGCTAGCACATCACAAGGTGTGTTCAGTCTCCTTGAAAATAAAGCACATTATAAAATAAACGTTGTGTTAACACGCTTTGTCTTCCGAATCTAGAACACAGCACAATTATAAAATACAATTGAAAAAAGAACAAGCGTAAATCCAGAGATAATCCAGAATGTGTTTGAACACACACTTGCAGCCCAGTCCGTGCTTCTCCCTGCCAATATGTATGACACAAGCGCTGAGACCAGACGGTCCAATATTTTCGCTGATCAAGCGGGCTTTACCAAGGAGAAAAAAAACAAACTAGGCGATCTGCTCACCAAACGGGACTGGATCCAAAGGGCCAGTTACGAAGATCTGAGCTAGTGTATGTGGGTTGGGGTGATGTGTGAGAGAGTACAATCGTGTTTTCTGATCGGTAGAATTTATTTGAAGTTCCTGACACTTGCAGCTAGACTCATAGTAAACAAAACCAGTTTTCTGTGCGTTTTCTGTTGTGAGTGGTTTGTATGAGTTTTCTGTTTCAAATTTCAAATTCTAGCGCAATTTCTGTGCGGGACATATAATTCTCAAAATCCATTTAGGTTGTAGAAATTAAAAATGCGGTTCAGGGCGTTGTAGCTTGATAGTTTTTCTACCCAATTCAGGGTCACGAGTTTGAATCTTTTAAGGAGACACTAGATTGGTGACTTTTACATACGGCCCTTTTTTGATAATTATTTAATGCTATGGAGAAGCCAGAGGCGTCGTGAGCTAAACGTGCGCCCGAGCCAAGGTATTTGTGCCCCCACCACATTTTCCATGAACATCACGTAGAAATATAGGCTGAATGTGGCGCCCGGGGCATCGTGTCCCCCCTTCTTCCCCTCACTACGCCTCTGGCAAGAAGCTAAATGACAATACAAATTCACTTTCAGACCTGTATTACAACTAGCTCTAGGTCACGTTCATTTACTTACAACAACGAAACAAAAAAAAAGACAACTACAGAAAACAGGGGGATAAAAGAGGGGGGAGAGAGAGAGAGAGAGAAATACCCAAAAAAAAATAAACAAAAGGAGAGAAAGAAAGATTGACAGTGGAAGGTTGTGAGAGAGCTGAAGATAAACAATATGACGTAGAGAGAAAGAGAGAGAGTGAGATGGAGATATACATTTCATTTAAAGAGAGAGAGTGAGATGGAGATATACATTTAATTTAAAGAGAGAGAGTGAGATGGAGATATACATTTCATTTAAAGAGAGAGAGATAGAGAGAGAATTAAGAAAGAATTTAAAAGTGAGAAATGGTGAGAGACTTAGAGAGAAATAAAGAAAAAGACAGAAAGAGAGAGTGATAGTGTGTATGTGTGTGTGTTTGAAATAAACAGTTATTGCAGCAAATGCGGTCACGATGTTATCAGCAACAAGTCCTCCATAACTAAATCGATTCCAGACACCCAAAGTATCGATCCTACCAGACGCCCGCGGCATTGATCTTTCCAGACATTCAAGATTTATTTTTTTTAAAGAGAAGCAATATATTCAAAAACCTTAACAAAATTTTTCCACTTTAGAACAAAAAATTAATTTGGGAAAAAATGGAAGGAATCTTCTAGACTGGAAAGACAAGGTCTATTGGAAGTGTACCGCCATGGTCAAGGAAAGACGAGATATATTGGAAGTGTATTATCATGGCCAAGGAAAGACAAGGTCTATTAGAAGTGTATCACCATGGCCAAGGAAAGACGAGATATATTGGAAGTTTATTATCATGGCCAAGGAAAGACGAGGTATATTGGAAGTGTATTATTATGGCCAAGGAAAGACAAGGTCCATTGGAAGTGTATCATCATGGCCAAGGTAAGGTCTATTGGAAGTGTATTATTACGGCCAATGAAAAAACAATGTCTATTGGAAGTGTACTATTATGGCCAATGAAAAAACAAGGAAAGAGAAGTTCTATTGGAAGTGTATTATCATGGCCAAGGAAAGAGAAGTTCTATTGGAAGTGTATTATCATGGCCAAGGAAAGAGAAGTTCTATTGGAAGTGTATTATCATGGCCAAGGAAAGAGAAGTTCTATTGGAAGTGTATTATCATGGCCAAGGAAAGAGAAGTTCTATTGGAAGTGTATTATCATGGCCAAGGAAAGAGAAGGTCTATTTGAAGTGTATTATCATGGCCAAGGAAAGACAATGTTTATTTGAAGTTTATTATCATAGCCAAGGAAAGACAAGGATATTTGAAGTCTATTATCATGGCCAAGGAAAGACAATATCTATTTAAAGTGTATTATCATGGCCAAGGAAAGACAAGGTCTATTGGAAGTGTATTATCATGGCCAAGGAAAGAGAAGTTCTATTGGAAGTGTATTATCATGGCCAAGGAAAGAGAAGATCTATTGTAAATGTATCCTCATGGCTAAGGAGAGAGGAGGTGTGTACGGATAGAGGGGGGGGGGGGGGATGTGAAACAAATCGATGGCTGAATGTGAAACTCCACGTGCGATAACATAGAGGCCACAACGTGTCGGGGTGAGAGATACCCTAGAGAGATAAGGGCTGTTGCAGAAATCATACTACATCACCCCCCCCTTTTTCTTTCATTTTCTTCCTCCTCCTCCTGTTTCACTTCTCTCAACCTCTGCCTAACCCTTTCTTTTTTCTTCTTTCAATCTTTCTTCCAGTGGTGGGCATGGTATTCATCCGCGGGCCGCTCTACTATATCTACGCGAACAAAAACCTATCGCTGGAGTAGTCTTTTTATTTTATTTATTTTTTTTTTTTTTTGGTATGCAAAGAAAACCGGTTGGGTAGGCTATAATAGTTTCGATAGCATCAATAGAATATGTTCGATATGTTAATGGGTCTAGTTTATTCTAATGACAACGTCTTCCATTCCGAAGATTAAATTATGAGTGCAGTGTTTCACGTGACTATGCAAACTCATTTGCGACCTGCATATTTTCCCGCATTTGTTACAGACAAAGTCGTTGTCTGACGTCGGTTTATATATTTGTTGTTAAAATAGTCAAATAAAACCTAACAGCCTGTTGCAACGTTGATTTAAGTTTTTCTCACAGTAATACGTATTTTTGAATCATTACATTCTAGTTAGTAAGGAGGCTTTCAGTATAAATCTAAGTACACTATGAAGGGAAATAATTGAATATGTATATAAGAATGGAAAACTTGCTTGCTGTTTTAAACATATGACATTTAATTTATTTTAAGTTTAATCAATGAGATGTATATTCTTATTTTTCTCTCTTTCTTTTAGTGGATATTGATATACTGGACAGCTTATGAAAAATGTCAACGTGAACATAAAGCCCAAAAATGAGGCAAAAAAAAGAGGCCCAAGGATTGCTATGATGACAAAGCTTAAATTGAATAGCGCAAATTCTGAGGTTTCCTAATACCAGGAACGTACGTTAGTGTCTTATGTATTGTTGGCAATGTAATCTCTTCAATATTGAATTTTTAAAAAGTGCTTTGTTTTCTTTGTTTTTGACGATGTAAAACCTTTTTGAACTACTGAATTTAAAAAAAAACAACCTTAAAATAAAAATGATTTAAATAATATACTAACTGGTCCCCAATGTGAAGTTGGGATAGGTGAAGGGTAAGGGGGTGTAAGCAAGGAAAATTACGTCAATGGAGAAACTATACCTTGAGTGTGTTTTTATGTCACTGTTTCCGAGTGATACAAAAGCTATAGTCATTTCCACGGAGAACAAATATAAAAGATAACATGTTAAGATTATTTAATTGATATTAGCAAATGGATATATCTATGTCATTCTAAAGCACTGCAGAATAGTACGTCATTAGAACAGACCCAGCCATGACCTACTTTATTTGCCGTATTAAAAGCAGAGGAAGCCGATGTATTTTTTGGGGTTGTATTTTAGTATCGGTGTTTTTATTTTCTCAAGAACTACTTCAAGCGAAAGATCAAAACCTCCATTGTAAGAGATATGCTTTTTGAGCATGATGCAGCGGTGTTGGCACACACACAAGAAAGGTTCAGTCGCGAATGTCCCGTTTGTCTCAGGCCTTAAAAGAGTGTGGGATAACTATTAGCAGGAAGAAAAAAAAACGTGATGAGGCCCTGTGATACTACATCACCCTCCATCTTAATTGATGAAAACATGCTAAAAAGCCGTCAATGAATTATTCTTGTCAGCTCCACAATTCCAACCGACTGTCCCTAGAAATGGAGAGAAGGGAAGGCTGCATCGACCTTCGCTAGACTCAGACCAACAGTTTTGGAAAACCGGAAGCTCACTACTATCACCAAATTGGAAGTCTAGAAGTCAGCACTCTACTGTACGGTAGTGTGTATTGGACTACTCACCCGAAGCAAGAGCGAGTATTACAGTTATTTGAAAGCTTGTTCTGCCTCCTGAGGATTCTGAAAATCACATGACGAAAGTGTGTATCACTCCGACACTTTCTAGAGCAGGTCTTCCCAGCATCTTCACAATCCTCAGACAACGCCGCCACCTCTGGCATGGTCATGTCCCCCGACTGGCGGATGAACGTTTCCCGAAAGTCATCCTATATGGACAACGCGCGACGTGCTTAAGAAAAACTGGACGACCCCCACCTCCGATATGAGAATTGCATAAAAGAGGACCTCAACGCAGTGGACATTGATGTTAACTACTCTGAAGACATAGCCCTAAGTAAGACCGCACTATTTGGAGAAAGATGGTGACAACGAAAACTATGGTCAGCAAAAAAAAAAGCATTGGCCTCAGCTCTGGAAGAAAAGCTTGACGAAAGAAAAATGTTTGGTTCCTCTACCACGAAAGCGAATGCCACCTTAACCTGCATTATTTGTGGACGAGAATGTCTCTCCAAAATAGGAGATTTTTAAACATGGCGGAAAGACAAGCTTTTTGGTGTATCCGGTGTACAAAAAGAAGGAAGTGTCGAGAAATCATGTATTTCTAAAGCTGTACATAAATATTTCTTGTCACTTCTAAGCTCTTCTTTTTGCAGCACAAAATTATCTCAATATGAAAAAGTTTGTTGGCAACAATGATATTTAATTTAGCTTCCTTCAATTTGGAAAGTTTACTGTGAAAATCTCCAGTAGGGCTCTTCCGTCACGTGAAAACGTGATCTACGAGATGAACCGTAGTCGCCTACGACTGAAATAAGCCAACACTGCAACAGATTAAAAATAAAAATAAAAAAACAGCAATAAATCTTGTTTAAGTAATCAATTTTTTTAAAAAACATTTTTACTTTTTAATTACAGTTTGAAAGGAATCCAAACACTTTCGAGCGATGAAAAAATAGATCACAAAATATCTTTTCGAATCAAACAGTCACCACATATTGATTATCCCTATCATACAGGTAATTTAATACCAAGATAATAGCCTCTTGATAACTTATTAACTTGAACCACAATTACAAGTTTAACATACCGGCTTTACATGACACTATGCTCCATAAATTCACACAATATTAGGAGATGTTCACATTAGGCCTATATATTCTTTCTAAGATAAAATTTAACACTGCGTGTTTGTTTTTAAGCCACCGATTTTCACTTGCAGAAGTAAGGATTTCCCAGCCCCGTTAACCTAATCACTTACTTAACTCATTCCTCAATTACTGAAAAGAGAAAAGAAAAACAGAAAAACAAAAACTCGCGGCTTGTGCGCGTGTCATTTTGGCTTTCAATTAAAACAGAAACTGTTAAGTTTCTCTAATTATAAAACCAGAAAAACATAAATTCCATTTGTATTGCTACAAGACTGTTGTAACAAAGTAGGCATTAGCAATCAGGGCCAGTCCGGTTGTCGAAATCGACCCTGGCTCTATCATACAACGAGATGCATGTTATCTGATGGACTTCCATTGACATATGTCATCGTAATTCAAATGTTGGTAGCCCCAGCAACCCATCGGGTGCCGGCCCAAAGGGCCATAAAGCCAGCCCGCACCAGTTTGCAAATATGTTTAGGGATGATACAATGTGATGTGATATAACTAAAATATTTGTTTTTAAAGATTTATTTTAGCTACATAAACAATTAGATCCCACGACGACCTGCTAAACACTGTCAAAAAATGTACACTCAAACTCTATGACCACATCACAAGGTGCTCAGGGCTAGCAAAGACATTCCTTCAAGGAACAGTACCACGAAGAAGAAGAAGAGGAAGACTTAGAAAGCGAGGTGAGGATGGACAGAGCTGTCAGTGAATGAAATTTCATCCAAGGCAAAGAACAGAAAGGAACGGAGAAAGGCGGTTGACAGTTTTTGTATGGTGCCCCGACGGTCCAACAGACTATGTATAGGTGGAGGTGAAGGTAGTGGAAATTTTCACGATAAACTAGCAATGTCAAGGACGCTAAATTAAACCTAAAAATTGCCAACTATATAAAAGTGACAAACAGAAGAATTTCAAAAATTTGATCAGGTGGTCTTAAAACACAGACCTATACTACAGGAATAATGTACCTTTTTAAAAATGTGTTCACCGGATACACTAAAAGCTGGCTATTTATAGGTCTTTCGTCCTCTATGAACATCTCCAATTGAATTGGATGTTGGTAAAAAAAAATATAGTTATTTTTTAAATCCCCTCGAACTTTACATAGCTTTAATGACTGTCTGTTTACTAGTAATTTAGACAAAAACTCAGAACATCAAAGTCCGTACGTCAATTAACGAACTTTATGGAATTTAGAATTTCTGTGTTGTTACTTTGATTAAAGATGTATTTAAATCAGTGTTTCCCAAACTGTGCTCAGCGGAACTTTAGTGTTTAGCGAGGACTAAAAAGGGCTTCCCCGAACTACTTAAATAATTAATTAGTAGGCCACCACGTGAATTAATCTCTCTAAAAAAAATACACCCATTGTTCCGTTCAATACTCAGAATAGACAAAATATTCCCTTATGGAAAAAAAATGAGAAACACTGATTTAGATAATCAATCATGAAAAAAAAAACGTTTACTCGAGATTGGGTCTTAATAAACATTTTTTAGCCGCCCTATTCAGTTGTCGCAAACGCGTAGAATTTGTTGAAAATAACAGAAACGATGCTTCAGGGCTGGGAAAAAAACAACAAAGAAATTTTTTAAAAGGGGGATTGGTGCAATAGTGTCTGCACTATGTACCGTAGCGAGCCCTGATCCAGGAAGCATTCGGAAAGTTCATGTACGAATGAGCCCTCATAATCCACTAGTGCCAGAAATGAGGATTCACCAGATTCACCAGTATTCCTTTAGTATATGGAACGTCCTGGCACGAATGGGCTCTCATAATCCACAAGTACCAGAAATGAGGAAGAAAAATCTTTTCATCAGTGTTCATTTTAGTACATTTCAACGTAACGGCGCAATACATTTGTCAGCATTTAACTTTCAGAACTTAAAGGAACTTTAGAGATTAGAATCTTTTAGAGCTGTCACGATTGTGTATTGGTTAAGAGAGAGATTTGTATTACCCCGACAATTTAAGACATACAAGCTATAAATCTATTGTAATTCATTTCTTGGATACACTGAAGAAACACGATCTATCGTTGGGGTATCTGTTTCTTGGGCCCACGGTTAACAAGGGTTTCATGTGGCCAGCACAAAGTGTAACCGTCTTTACTTTTCCTCAATTAATGTCAGGTACCCATTAGAGCTGGATGGACTCAAAGACGTCCGTAATATTCCGAAGTAAAAAGTAACACAGCACTGAACATTTTTTCTTGAGTTTAATGCTCTTATAATCTCCGTTCAATAAAAAAAAAAGAAATCCAAATACAGTTGGTGTGTTTTTAATGAAACCAAAGATTAAAATTTCGGCGATAATTTAAATAGAATATGAGCTAACCACGAATAGGTCTATCATAGTTGAGGTTATAAATAGATACGTGAAAGTCTAGAAGTGGAAAGTACAAACAAGAGGCGAGTGACCGAAAGTCTTGCTGCTTTTAGAGTGAGCTGCATTTTGTTTTAATGTTTCACGATACTACGTTTCTACATAGATCTCCATTAAAATCGAAAGCTGTAAGTTAAAAAAAGTAATTCCCCCCTCTCAGGCCTTACATCCCATGTGTCAGATGATGTAATGGTCATTTGCTTCTGTGGCCCATGGTTAACAAGGGTGTCAGGTGGCCATGGCTAGCACAACGACCAACTGATTTTACTTTTTCCCCCAACTAATGTCAGGTACCCATTATAGCTGGATCGATTCAGAGGCGCCTTAAATATCGCGAAAGTGAAAATCTCAGTCGTCACCGGGATTCGAACCCGGGACCCTTCGGTTCGGAAGCCAAGCGTTTTGCCACTCAGCCATCGCGCCTCATAGAATCTGTATTTAATATCAACAAATGTTATGCTTTTATTTTTGTTGAAAAAGAAGTTTGTTCAAGTTCTGTTTACGTTCTGCAGTAAGACTATAATAACGCCTTCAAAGATTAAGCCGGAGAAGCAATTTGGACTCGAACCCAATGACTGAATGTCAACATCGAAGTCATTTATTCTAATTGCTAAGTGACATTTCACACGTTTTCTGACTAGAAGCACATTTCTTATTTCATAGGCTAGGATAAAGTCATACAAGTGCTCCTTCTTCCCTAGTGCCATTAGAGAATGGAATGGGTTGCCTGAATCAGCCAGGAAACTAACGACTTAGCAGAGTTCAAGTCATTGATTAACAAGATTGACACATGAAATGCGTAGGAATTAATTATTTTCTTTTTTTGAAGTTACGTCTATAATGTATAAGATAAGAAGATACTTTTTTTTCCAAATAAGATAAACACTTTTAAAAAAAAAAGCACATATTTGTAAAAAAAAAAATCTTTTCTATAGTGTCTGAAGAACAGAGGAACTTTTTCTTAGCGACCGTAAGTACAGAACAAAATACGCAAAGTTTGAATGAAAATTCTCACAGAATTCCAAAACACAACTTGGTAGTTCCATGTCCGAACACTGCTACACTGACCATTAGTATCTAACTGTACTATAGCACGATCTAGTCCAGGATAACCTCCTCATAGGTTCAAATAAACAAAATTCCAACAGCCAAAAAAAAAACAACAAAAACACCTAAAACCCACAAAAAAAACTTAAGAAAAAAATAACGCACACGAAAATCTCTAAACATTTTGTATGTAATATGGAGAGAGACTTAGCAGAAGTGATCAACTTAATTACGCGGGAACTCGTGTTTAGCCTCAAGATGAGAATACATTCTTCACATGCAGAAAGAGAAAGTAAGAAATACGAAAAAAAAAAAATAAAGGAAGAAAAAAAAATAATTGCGAAGGAAAAAAAGGGAGAAAAAAATACAGGGTATGTATTGAACATAACTTTGTGTCACGTGGGAGTGGGTTTCACGTGCGGAGAAAGCTTCCGGAATGAGGTCAATCGAGATGAGTTCAAGTGGTTGTGTGTGTGTGTTTACAAACACCGGTTGATCGTAATCGCACCTTGTCATGTTGAAAATATGAATTGTTTCAATCTGTCTATTTGTATGGGGGGGGGGGGGGGGGGAAGCGTAATTTAAATAAAATAGAGACGGTTTGTTCAGAAGCCAAAAATGCTGTTGCATGTAAATTTAGCTAGCTGCAAATTATCCTGAAATCAAATTTTTTATTGCTTCTCTAGTTTTTGATATCTCAATGTTACAGGAACTGGTAAGTCCACCACTTTTTCACGATTTTCCGCGCTTTTACATCAGCGTAGCTCATTTCTTTTCTGCCTTGATAGCCAACAGAGGGAGTCAACCCAAGGGCCGCCCAAGACTAACCTACAGAGATGCCTGTAAGCGAGACATGAGAACCACGGCATCGACCAAAGTATGTGGGATGTGATAGCCCAAGACCAGACAGCATGGAGACAGACTGTGACCTGCTGGTACGAACTTCGCCGAGTGCAAAAGAAACGAAGCTGCATCAATCCAGAGAAAGAAGAAGAAAGCTGCCCTGTCAACTAGCCATAGGTCAAATGCATATTGTTCGTCCATCGTGGTTCGACGATGACCACTTTGTCATCCAGGGGGCTGAGGGCTTTGCACTGGGGTTCTATGCCTCCTCATGTGGCTGGTGAGACCTATGTGAGCCTGTAATGTTCGGATGCACACTGGGCAGGTTATTCCAGCTGGAGCTAGTGTCGTGGACCTTGCTTTTCTTCTCTGGCGTTTTTCTTCTGCCAGCGTTGTTCTCTTTTCCTCAGCAACCTGTGTGCCAGTTTTCGTAGCGCGACGCCATGATGCTCTGTCATGTGCCTCTGTCTCCCAGGTGGCTTGGGCTATACTGAACGCCTTCAGAGAAACTTTGAGGGTGTCCCTGAAGCGCTTTCTTTGACCACCTTGCACGAACTATGGCAAACTCTGCCGCTCCAGAATCGGATTGATTAGTCACACCAGATTATGCCCCGTCTCAATACGAAACCAAAAATTATTGATTCCCCTGGGTGCATCCATTGTCTTCCGAGACAGAAGGAGCCATATATCTGATAGCCAACAACATTGGACAGATACGTTTACTTTTTCGTTAGTTTCCAGCTAATGAAGGCCTCGTGGCCCAAACGTCTTTTGTTTTTACTTTGCTCCACAAACGTTTCCTAATGTAATTGTTTTTCTATACAGTTGTTCCCCCCTGCAACAGTAAATCTTTTTATATTTTAGTCTGAAAAAACTATTGCACAGCATTCCTCTGTCTGTCTTTCTGTCTGACGTACATAGATCTGCAAGGTAATAAACTTTGGTGCTTGAACTTTGTAGACCTGCTTGCTGAAAATACGTTCCCGGCGTCACATGTCACTTTCACCTGATTAGTGTCGGGTCAATGGAGTTCTTTCATTGTCCGTAAAAGATAAGATTCTCAATGATCTCGTGTCTTCTTTAATTGAACAGTGCTATTAGAGCATGGAACGGGTTGCCTGAGTCAGCAAAAAAAAAAAAACAGTGACTTGGCAGAATTTAAGTCATTGGTTAACATGCATGACTAGATGCATGACGCGTAGGACGTAAACATCTTATTTTTTTAAAGTAAGGTCAGTATCATATAAGATAAGATAAAATAAGACAAGAGGTTGCTTGGAGAGCAGAATATCACAAGCAAGATATTTACGTTGGATAATCCTCTAGCTTACAAACTAGATATCTCTATCAATACGTTTCATATGGGTTATTGTCCTTGATTAAAAGGTCAAGTTACCCGTGACCTTTAAGGTCAAGGCAAGTTTAAAAAACAAAAGCATGAAATACGATGTTTCTGTGAAAACAGGACTAGGTACATCGGTTTGAACTCGTGCCAATATATCCACCCCCGCAAGATTCAACCACTAGTCAACGAAACATCCAGTGTTCATAGAGTGAATTATTTCCCAGGGCACACTGACCAGGTCACGTGTCCAGCTGATTAGTTGGAGGGATTAGATCGATATTGTTATTACAAAGCTTATATCAACTCTGTCCGTTTTTCTGTGCGGTAAAAAGTTTGTGCACGTTATTTTTCCCACACCCATTGTCAGCAGACAGACACACAGACAGACACACTGACAGGACTATCGCTAGTAATGTAAAACAATACAAGACTAAATCTAGTCAACTATTTCGACTATGAGTATGTGTATATGTAAGAGTCTATGAATATTGAATATGTATTAAATGTTTAACGCAAAGATTCTGTTTGAATGTCTTGGAGTTGAAGGATTTATTATTATCACTTGGGTCTTAGGCTTATGTTAGCTCTGCCTTCCATTATTTTATAGCGGCCCGAAAGGGGAAAAGACGCTATTAGTTTTGTGTGGCCTGTCTGTCCGTCCGTCCCGTTTAGATCTCAGAAACTAGAAGAGAAAATGAAAATCGGACATCATGATACTTTAGATCATTCAAAGTTCTGATGCAACGGCTACTTTTTTCTTTTCCGAAAATGAACAATCTAACTTTTAAAATTATATATGCAAGCAGATTTTTCAAACAATTACATCACTTTTCAAGGAAAACTTTTAGGGGGAGTAAGTTTTATTAAAAAGTTCACAAGCTTCTTCATTAATAAATCAAGTTTCATTTATAGATTCGCGCATTGGTACAAAAAAAGTGCATCTAAGGTCACGATTGAAAAAGTATCAATGAATCATTATAAAATAGATTTTCCATTTATTAACTAACTCATGGAATAGAATACTGATTCAAATGTTGTTTTTAAAAGGAATTTTAACACGAACTTCGTTTCAATTTGAAGTGTTAAAATAAAATACTCTAATATCGCGCAGTTTTCACACATCGTTATTAGGCTATACACTTGTAAACAATCTAAATTACAATAAATACAGATACATAGATCTACATAGATCTATATTTATAATACTAGTTCTAGTCTAGATATAGTAGATTCAAGATTCTATATCTAGATCTAGACTTACATATAGACTTAGATCTTACTCTACATCTAGACTTAGAGACTGAGATCTATTTCTAGATCTAGGCTTAGACTTAGATCTTGAGTCTAGATTTAGATCTAAAACTAGGTCTAGATCTAGATAGAACAATGTCTAGATTGTATGACACATGGCAATGGAGATATTAATTTTTTATTTGCGAGTGGAAAGTCTTGTCATCTGTACACAATTGTAGCTTAAAGAAGTTCAATAATTTTTTTTTCGTGTTTCCAATTTATCTAATTTTGTTAGATGAATAAATCTTTTTTAGTTTCTCTTTATTACATGTAACATGTTATTAATTTTGAATGTATGGATAAGGTTAATAATTATTAGTTTTAAAAATATAAAGTACGATAAATGAATATATGGAGATGCTGTGGCTGAGGGGTAAAGCATTTGGAACTGGAAGTTCCGTGTTCGAATCCTGGTGAAGACTCTAGATGGACCACTTTGGGGGGCCGATTTTGAGTTTGTGTGTCCACACAAACTGTCTTTGTAACTTTGTTCGTTTTGGTTTTGCAAAAAGCAATACCTCTGTCTCGAGTAGAGTTCCCTGTGCACCGAACTATATCCAATTAAAGTTAACAATTCTTTTTAAACTTTAAAGAACAAAACCGGAAATAATAGAGCACAGAAAGTGAATACAAGGAATGTTAGACGCATGATAACGACCTTGACCTTTAGTCCAGTCAGGCGTGGCAAACCTATTGTTTTGATACGCCATTTTTTTTTAACATCCAATCCAAATTTGCCACACAACATTCACCCTCTTTTATACCTTTGGATCAATTTGGCAGTTATACATACCCTACATAATCGTTACTATCAAAATCATATACGTATAGGATAGCATAGGCAGTTGTAGCTGTTATAAAATAAGGAATTTCACAAAACCTTGTATTGTCTCTGGGATGTATGACGCATGCGCCATACGTCAGACACCTTGTATCTAAATCTATATATTTTTTTGTGACGGTACGCACCGGTACGGCGTACCGGCACCTTTTGGACAAAAAAATCTTTTTTGTATTTTAACGTATATTATTAATTTTTAGTAGTTAAAAGTTAGGCAATCAACTACTGAGTACCGGCACCTAATCACTGAGTACCTGCACCTACCGGCACCACCGGCACTTATTTTTTTTACACACAAAAAAAACTATATATTTATATATATATATATAGAGAGAGAGATATAGATATAGATATTGATAGATAGATAGATAACTGTGTGGTTGAATTTTAAACATTAAGCAACCTTCTTTTATTGCGCTTACACTGTAGTCTAAACTCTGAAATGTAAGACAATACAGTCTCTCTATTTAAAGATACAGAATAATACAGATATATATATATATATCTATTAACCACAGTCAAATCACATATTAATTTTATCTCTGGCACTTTCAGTTTACGCAATGCTGAACAAAAATCGTATTTATCCATGACGCCATTATCCCTAACCAAACAAATTTTATCCTTGATGCCCTCGCTATAACCCACGACAAACAAAGTTTTATATCCCTGACAACCATGTAAAGTCCAAATTCAACCTTTTTCTTGCTTGACGTTCTCTGTATCCCCAGCTTAACGAAATGTGGATTTATCTTCCAGCCAACATTGTAACCACTCTGCTAGTGAAGTTCTTTTAAACATAGAAGATTGTATAATTATGTATTGATTTTTTAGTCTCGTTGTATTTCATGTTTGTATTCAGTATTCACTAAGACTCAGTCGACGACCTATAAAAGGGAACTAATTCAGTTTATATCACTTTTTAAGTCAACTAATAAACTAATTGGTTAACTTTTTAAAATTGATTCTTGTTGTTCTGTTGTCACAGATTAATAATAAATTACTGTAGACGTTACTAATTAATAATGATAATAACGAGACTGTCTTTATCAAGGTAGACATATATAACTAACTTTTTATTTCCGTTCGATCCTTTGCTTTCGCACAAAACATAAACAACAAACAATGAGGTAATATCAAATAATATTAGAATACTTGTGTTGTCCGCTAAAAGAAATAATTGAGCAAATTTTCAGCTTGAGCCGAGATTGAGTGTGGGAGAAATAACTTGTACAAACTTTTAACCAGACAGACAGACAGAGTGAGTTGATATAATGATATAAGCTTTGTTTGTAATAAAAGTAAACATAGTTTAATCTTAGAGCCGACTCTTCAAATAGTTCGAAAATAGCGTTGCAGAAGTGAGTCACATTCAAAGGGAGAATAATCCTGGCGTTGACGTTATCAGCGTAACTTATCTTCTCTTTTTTCGAATTATGCAGCTAATGACAAGTTATGGTTCCTGAAATAGAAACCTAGTGCCCCGATTGAGATTTAAAAAAAAAAAGCTACAACAGGTGCCGGCTTATATCATGGTGAACGCCTACAAAGATAATTACGTATTTATATTTTCATCCCAACAAATTATGTTAAGTTCATCACAATGCCTCATATTCAAGGACACCTCAAGGTTAAGGGTGGATAACCTTTCAGGAACTCTCATTTCGCTAGAAAGGCTTGGCTTCTGTTAGGATTCAAGTTTTCGGCATTGTGGATACAAACGGCATCACGTGAATGAGGACACCAGGGAGGTGTGTAACAAGTACGCAAGGCATGCCTTTAACTAGAATACATGCGGCTCATTTCTATGGAGGTACTTAATTAAGCATTGCTCCCTGAGGGCTTCAACTAGTTACTGAAATGATGAAACTATGTTCTATTCGTTAACAAAGAAAATTATAGCCATAATGTAAAATACAATTAACGCCTTACAGTTGGGTAAATTTAAAAAGCACAATGGACTGAGATCGTATTGAAAGCTAACTTCGAGAACAGACCCTGACGGTGCGAAGAGAACCTATATAGACCCCTACCCTATCCCCCCCCCCCCAAGCAGGCAATACCTATGTCAGTGTTACATGTGATAAGATATGTAAGTTACAGCTAGGTCTGTGTGACTTCGTGATTTATTTCATTCTACATTCGTGGTAAGACTCCAACATAAGACTTTATTTATAAAAAATAATAATAATAAGGCTTGTCTTCGAGTACGATGATTAATGAGGAACGCATTATTTCCCGTGTCCACGCAGCCGCAGCTGTGATCTACATATTTTTAGCCGGGCATGTAGCACGTTGGCTGCGTGATTGCACGACCAAGGTATTTCTTAACAACCATTCATTATACTAATTAAACTAGGAAAGAGTCGACCACTGACCAAAGATAGCTACATGAGATGAACATTACAAATGTTAATTACTAACTAGGGACTGGGTCGAACATTACGATTGACCACCACTAACCAGAGATAGATGACTGAGTTGAACATTGTGCATGACAACCACTGACCAGAGATAGAAGACTAAGCTACACATTATGCGTGACAACCACTGACCAAAGAAAAATGCATGGGTTTACACATTACACATAATCAACCACTAATGGGAGGTCTCCATTGCTATGAACTCGAAGATGTCTGTGAAGTCCAATCTTCACTTTGAAAACCGGTAATAATCAAAGTACTGGTTCCAGGTTCCATGAAGTTCTAACTTGAATAGAGGGTATATTGTAAAAATTAAAATTAACGAATGGCATTGCAAAGTGTTCAGTAATTGGCCTTAAAAGACAATGTCTGTCAAATAGCTAATGAAGTCTTAATGCTTTCAATTACAAGAAAGTCTTCGATTTTTGCCCCAACAATGTTACCAAGATCTGGCCTATTGCCTAGTAAAAGGGACTTATACTGATGACATTTTGCATTAGGTCATATTGTTTTAATACCTTCCAAGATTGTATTATAGAGCTACTGAGGGTTACAGCCCTATGTAATCATAATGTACTATAGCTTATATTATCGAAACAGTTTTAAGAACTTATCATTGATTTTTATGTTTTACTTTTAAACACAGATTTATTTTTATTTATTTATTTATTTTTATTCGCAATAACATTGATTTGATCAAAAAAATACATTTGAAAGAAAAAAAATTTAGTTAAAAATTGTATTTGTGTGTGTGATTGAGTGGGATATGTCACAGCCTTTTGAAGTAACATGTTGTAAATTTCATTATTGACCTCCCTTTAGAATATTTCATGTTTGACATTTAAAGGTTTCTTTCAGCTAAAATCCCCTTTTCGGGGCCCTCATTAATTTTCAACTTTTTAATTGCTGAGAAAATTTGTTTAAATTCCTAGCTTCCTTGGTCCATAGTTTATAACATAAGTTTGTTTTTTTTACTCAACTCTGTCTATGGGACACATACATATGTCATCTCTGCAAGGGTCTCAATGCACAGATTGGGCCAGATCTGACCAAAATTGACTGCAAACAAGAGTCCAAAAGCAACTTGCTGTGGCATTAGTGCTCTCTTGCCTTGACTACTGCAAATCTGTGCTGTAAGGTATACCTGATGACACAGTCGTTAAGCTGCAGCGAACTCAGTATAGCGCAGCCGCAAATCAAGGCTCGATTCTGATACTGCTCACGTGCTTAAATACAAATTTGAAGCTAATTCTGAAACAATGAGAAATATACGGTTAAAAAACAGAACCATAGTTTATCTATTGTAAGCCTAACGGCTGTCTGTGTTGGCTTTGTTAAATTGTTGGTAAAGACCATTGTGCCGAGGTGGGGGTACAGTTGGAAAAGCATGTGACCGATGGGTGGTATGTGCATAAATGCACATGCTACAGATCGGAAAGATCTTTTTTTTTTTTTTAGATCTGGATGGTCTAATGGTTAAGTCGCTTCCTACTGTGTTGCTGCAAGATTGAGCTGACTTATCAGAGAGTCACTGATTCGAGCGCTGGTCTGTACACCAGAGGCGTAGTGGGTGGGGGGGAGGAGGGCAAGGGGGCACGATGCCCAGGACGCCACCTTCTTGGGGCACCACACGCAGCCTATATTTCTATGTGATGTTCATGGTAAATGTTGGGGGGCACAAATAAAGTAACTGGCCCCGGGCGCAAGTTTTGCTCACTACGCCCCTGCTGTACAGTCGCTTATTTCTTTCTATTTCACTGTTTTCTCTCATCAATAATTTGATCTCTAGTTCTGCCTTTATTTATGTAATACCAGCCGGATATGACCCGCCGCCCGCAAGGCTTAAATTGGATACTGCTGATCTAATGGATTGAATTTTGATCTATGTCAAGCTTTAAAAATGTTCCCTTCATATTTGTTTATATTTGCCATGAAAATAAAGGTGGAATGTGAAAATGGGTTTACCCGTTCTGCGACATAGTCATATCTATAATATAAAGCAAACAAAAGTAAGGCTTATGTGTGTGTGTGTGTGTGTGAGTGTGCGCGCGCGTGTGTGTGTGTATGTATGTGTGCATGTATGTATGTATGTATGTATGTATAAATGTATGTCCCGCATAGAAATCAAAACCGTTTGACACATCTTGAAAAAAATTTTACATAAAAGTTTTTTAGATCATGGGGAGACAGTTTACCCGAATAGCTAAAATGTTTCGTTCTTTAACAGAGATACAATTAGGCACCATTTGTCTATTTTAGGGGTAATGGGAGGAACATTTTAAAAAAAAAACTCTAGGGTCTCCGCCCTAGACCTGGTTAAAAAAAATTGAAATTAGTTTACTTTTATTTGAAAAATTAATAAAGTCAAAATACATTTTTCCCGTTATGACCAACGAGCTTCTTTTTTTTTTTTCTCAACAATCAATTATAAAATGTAGAGGAAAATAGTGCCGTTTGAGTTATCCGTGTCCACCCAGGTCCAACCATGAGGTTCTGACTAGAATGGGGCATTGTAATATAACTTGGCCAAGAGGGCAATCTTGTGAACTAAAATGCTTATTGGTTTTTACGTCGTGAGTGCATAGAACAATATATTTACAATAGGAATAAACAGGTAAAGAAAACGAGGATATTAGAACTTCAAAATGACAGAAACCAAACATTGCTTGCCAAACCAAAACATGACAGTGACGGTATATCATGTAGGGAATTATATCGATAGAACGTTGTGTTTTGTAGAATGAGAATATTTAAATTTCCCCATTTTATAACGCTCGTATTATTGTAACACAATTGGTGAATTTATATTATAAATAAATGTTAAATATATATTATAAAAAAAAAAGAAATGATTAAATAATTCTCATTAATTTTGTGTTAAAATGGTATTGTCATTTCAATATCATGTTTAACATATTACATTTTTGTGTGGATATTTTAAATACTAAAGGGAAACAAATATGTAAAGCATTGCTTTTTGTAATCATACTTATTACATATTACGTCCCTTTTTCATGACTTGTACCATTAAGAATCAGCCTCACTTTGCTCTGTATCTAGCGATTAGCAAAAGTTTGTAGTTACTGAAAAACATTAAAAGTAGTTCTAAATCAGCGGTTTTCAACCTTTTTAGTTTCGCAACCACCCCTTTCTACAATTGTCCACTATGGGCGACCACCACCTGTATAAAAATGTTTTAGCTAATGTTATAAAATCGTTACCCTAATGTAAATATCTGATGGAACTACCAAAGCTGTATGTTTAATCATGAAACTATAAATATTCCTGATTCTAACTAATTACAAATAACTGAGATTGTAATTTTATGACTTCCATTTATTTACTTTTATAGCGTGATCGACGACTTCATTGTTTATAGTTATGTAGTGATTTGAAACGGAGCGTTTCGTCACACCGTTTGATGGATGCAACTATAAACAATTACAAAGTAATACGTATGCTGCGACAATTACAAAGTTCGGAATGATTATGATTCAGTTGTTCGCATCATCTATTCTCGAATGAAAATTATATTTTTACAAAATAGTAGCTACCCAAGAAAAAATGTGTTTTTTTTAGACAAATATTTTTTTTTCCCGATGGTCTTAGGCGACCCCTGGAAAATTGTGATTCGTTCCCCAAAAGGGTTACGAACCAGAGGTTAAGAACCCCTGTTCTAGATGTGGCTATATTATGCGCATGGGGCTAGATGTAGCCGTGCTCTTTTTATTTAACAAGCCACGACTTCGTAACAGTTTGACCTGAATTTTTGAACAGACTGTGTAACCGCCAACATATTCACTCTTAGTAAAGTTCCTCTTTCAGACCTAGCGGTCTATAGGGCGATTGATGTAAAAGTCATCTGCTTCTGTGGCCTATGGTCTACGAAGGCATCATGTAGCCAGCACAAATACCTGCCGCCTTTACTTGTATCCAACTAATATCAGGTACAGGGAGTGTACCCATAGGCACCCTAAAGATCCCGAAAGTAAAAATCCCTGTCTTCACCAGGATTCGAATTCGGGACTCCCCGGTTTGGAAGCCAAGCAACTTACCATTTAGCCACCGTGGCTCCATTCAACCTTAAAAGGGGCCTTCAAATTTCTAAAATAAAATAATTAAAAAAATTAGCATACTAAATATAAGAAACTAAAAGAAATGAGATTAAAATTACAAGTACTCCATTTCTTTATTCAAAAAAATGAAATGTGTTTAGATTGCTTAACACTTAAAGTGCTGAGCTTTTTTACAAGAGTCCATACAAAATGGAATTACAATTCTAGTGTTTAGAGGCTAAACTACCACACGCGTCTAAAGGGTTAATTTAGTTACGTACATATATATATACGTCTGAAGAATGTAGAAGCATCCTAAAATTCTTTCCAAGGGCCTCCATAATATTTAATCTGGCACTGCGAGAGGCAAACATTTTTTCCCAGTTGCCTGGCTTGTGATTTAAAAAAGGTAGACATGAGTATGAATACTACTATTTTTTAATGGTTGGACATTCCTATTACAATTTTAAACGTAGCTTATAGTCAAAGTCATTCCGTAGTTAAGAACATAGGGTTAATAAGACAACCCATTCCCAAAAGAAAACAAATTGGCTTTACTTTTATTATTTACTTGCTACATGTCGCGCTAAAACCAGCAGCAACAACAACAACAGCACAGCAGAGATAAAAATGATAACAACAAACAAAATGTAAGTGGAACAACAAAATTAACAACATTGGCGGGAACATGGACAAAAGTAACAAAAACAAAACGATTGACCACAGCAAACACAAAGACAACAATAACAACAGGAACATAGACAGGAACATAGACAGGAACATAGACAGGAACATAGACAGCAGAAACAACATTAACAAATACAGAAATACAAATACATATATATATATTATATATATATATATTATATATATATATATTATATATATATATATATATACTCAGTGGCGTAGCTAGGGATAGGGGTTGACCTCTTTATAACCCTGCATTTTTACATTCGACATCATAACTTGAGATAATGCCGTAATATTTAATGTAAAAACTAATTTCGGGCATACATTTGGGAGTCCTCCTCAAGTGGAGGCCATGGGAGGGGATTTTCAAATTTGGAACACCCTCCCCCCCTTGCCTACCCTAGTATATACTAGTACTCTGTATGTACTCAAAGTTTCCCCCTCTTCATCTTTTCGTACCATGTGACGTACAATACTTTGCAGGTGACTCTTATCGTGGGCGTTTCCTGGAAAAACCTTGAAGGTTGAAAGGCGTTTTTCTTTTCTTTTTTTTAAAAATATATTTGTTGGTGTGATTAATTCAAGTTGGGGCGAAGTGCCACAAGACAGCGATTGTATTGATTCCATCCATCCTCTTCTATTGTGATTAGCCCATGGTGTGTTTGAGAGACGTGGTAGATGGGGGTGGAGAGTTAGGGTAGACTGTGGGGGCACGCGAGGCCATTGACGTCATCAATGCCAGACACGTAATTTCTGGTATTATCAAGAAAACCTGCCACCACACCTGCGGTTAAAGTTATCCAGACACCTTGTGTTGACGGCCTGCTAATAGTCTGATCGACAGCTCTTCTAGATTTAGAAATATAAGTTATTTTATGATTTTGCTCAAAATCATATAAAAAATAGAACTTAAAACATACATACACATAGAGATGGTTTGTAACTGGTGGATATTTTTTAAAGAATATCAAGTAATGTTATTGAAAGTCACTTGGTATCCCTGTAAAATTTGTTATGTCTCGTTATGCTTCGTGCATTGTAAAGTACTTCGTACAGTGTGGATAGCACACACATATATAAACACTAGGGCTAAGACTAAGATTGCTTTATTGATGCTTATGGAAATTTGTTGTTATTACAAGGACTCTTTTCTCATATAATGTCAACACAACAGAAACATACATAAATAGAACAGACACAACATAAAGAGTTCCTTGAGCGACTACACATGGATCTTGGTCCTTTTCATGTTTCACGTAACAGTAAACGTAAGCACAAATAAAGTGTCGTCCAAAGTAAACAGGGCCGAAAACTTGGCCGGAAAACATGGCCGGAATAAAATGTTGACAGAGTATAGGAAGTTGGTCATAGTAGCCCTACTTATGTTGATAATGATTATGATTGATGCAAATGTCGCATCTAACCAGTTCCAGCTGGACTAACTGGAATCCTAGTAGTGGACCTGACAACAGAAATGACTTGATAACTTTTGCCCTAAAAAAAAAAGCTTGTGTTTAACGACTTCTCAAAATATACAAATAGCAGCATGTTGTTGTCAGACTTTTGTTTTTTTACTTGGCTCAAGGGGTGAAAACTAGAACTTGAATCACTTGAGTTGTAGAACTTGAATCACTTGAGTTGTAGAACTTGAATCACTTGAGTTGTAGAACTTGAATCACTTGAGTTGTAGAACTTGAATCACTTGAGTTGTAGAACTTGAATCACTTGAGTTGTAGAACTTGAATCACTTGAGTTGTAGAACTTGAATCACTTGAGCTGTAGAACTTGAATCACTTGAGCTGTAGAACTTGAATCACTTGAGTTGTAGAACTTGAATCACTTGAGTTGTAGAACTTGAATCACTTGAGTTGTAGAACTTGAATCACTTGAGTTGTAGAACTTGAATCACTTGAGTTGTAGAACTTGAATCACTTGAGTTGTAGAACTTGAATCACTTGAGTTGTAGAACTTGAATCACTTGAGTTGTAGAACTTGAATCACTTGAGTTGTAGAACTTGAATCACTTGAGTTGTAGAACATGAATCACTTGAGTTGTAGAACTTGAATCACTTGAGTTGTAGAACTTGAATCACTTGAGTTGTAGAACTTGAATCACTTGAGTTGTAGTTAACATAATGTAACGTCCTTTCTTGCTTGTTATAACGGAGTGTCGTACTGGGTGAAGTTTACGTGCGTTATTCATTAGCTGGTGCGTGGAGTAGAGCTTAAACTCTGATTAACTTACATCTATAATAAGTCGTTAGGATAAACCCCAACAAAAAAAGTCCGATATAAACAGACATGTGATTTAATAAACATAAAGAATAGAATCAAGAATAATAATATTATCCTGCAATATGCCGCTGGAAATACAAATAGTTATCACTGAATGTATCCATGTATGCACATAATCAATAAGACTCTCAAAATACAAGATCTCATATAGCCCTCATATAGCCCTCTCTCTACTAAAAGTAACTGCCAGAATCACTGAGTTGATATAAGGTAAATACTAATCCATTCAAAATACCATCACGTGTATACTGTTCATATTCAAACCTAGGGATATAGACAATGGGATATAACTCTTTTATGACTAAATATTAACAAAGAAGTAAGATATTCACTCTCACCATACCTACAGTTGTGTATAGGCCTGTATTCTCTCATGTCTCTAATCATCAAAATACTAAACACACACACAAAAAAACATGTAAGATAATTCATTAAATCCATTCTTCTTTTATGGAGCTGATGATGTTTCATAATTTCACTTTTTATTTGGATCTTGAAATGCTTCAATATTGTAAGGAGTCTTTCCATTGACCTTTGCACAATTAAGTTCTTCTATTCACTGCCAAGCTAATTTCTACAGAAGTAACAAAAAAAACAACTATTTTGTTTTAAAGACAATACCTCCTTGGTTAATAACTAATGAATGAATGATTTCTGTTTAAAAGGAAGATAAGGCTAACGCTAGGGAAGGCAACATCAACAGTAACATCAAGACAGAAAGAAGGTCCACCTACAGCTTAACAGACCACGTGACACACACACACACACTTAAAAGTGGGATGTTACAGAAGATTTAAGTTCATCATAGCAAATAAAAATTTTAAAGTAAAACATTTCCTTTATGTTTCGATTCCTCATTTCTCAAAGTAAATGTGTGTATGGGTCCTTTCAGAGATGTTGAGAGGTCACAACGTCAAAATTTGTAATGACACTATAGCAGGGGTGGGCAACCTTTTTCTGCAGAGGGCCGCATTAAAAAATTGGGGCACTGGGGGCCGCATATATATATATATATGTTGCACTCCCAATTGAGGAATTATAACAAGAGTTACCAATTTCTTGAACTATTTACTAATTTTATGAATAATTTGTTTGTATTTTGATAACGCCAGTTTACATCACAAAATTTCACCACGAATGTATAGTTGTGCTTAATATGAAGTATATAACTGTTTACTCTCTTGCATAATGTTCCGGAACCTTGGAACTATAGCTTACTAGGTGTTATCATTGTGACTGCTGTCAAATTGCAGTAAAAAAGCATAGACCTGTTCTAAAACTTAATAATTTTCAAACCAAAAAAAAAGCATTTTGACAGATTAAATGTAATTCTAAATAATGTGAAAGTTTAGCAGGAATTTTGTTTATAGCGAACATACAGCTTCTGTCACCATGAACTCCCGCAAAATAACTGACAGGAACTTCTCTTTCAGGACATAATTTGCTAGGAGGTATGTCCTCTGGAGCTGAGTCAGCTTCTGCATTAGCCTAAATGGTGAGATGAGGGTATTGAAAATTTGTCCCAAGTTGCTGACGTCTTAAAATTTGCTTTCAAATTCCGAAATCAAGGAATCCAAATAAGTCTTGTACTTTTTAACAATTTCACTAGAAATCGTTTCCCCTTTCAAATAATGAAATTGATAAAGCCTAATTTCACTTGCTGCCCTCATGAAATGAAATAGCTTTGTTTGAAAAGATTTAAGATGCACATACATTTCATGTGCAAACAACAAACTGCAATGTTCCCGATGATAAACATGACGTCTTTCTTTAACTCTTCATTAAAAATATTATTAACAAAGTCACAGTCAAGGATCCTAGCAATTTTTTCTTGATATTCCATATTCTTCTAATGCTAGGCCAGCGGATACTACTGTGTTACCGAACATCGGAATGTTTTGTTTCCAAATCTTCAAGTACTTTTCGGAACTGCCAGTCAAGAACTGGAGGCAGGGCCGGTCTTAAGCCACTGCAACCGCATAGGTTGCAGTGGGCCCCGCGCTTTCATAGGCCCCGCGCTAAGTATATATGTAATTGCATAATGATGCAAAATATACGAAAAAGTCGTGGAAATTATTTTTAAAATCTCCTGAAAATTAGACAAAATTGTTATAAGGAAAAAAAAGCTTTACGCGAATAAAAAAAGCATTGTCAGCTTTCATATTTAAATAAAAATATAATATTAGTGCGAATTTTTACCGAAACGAAAGTTCCAATAGAACTAGAATACGTTTTTAAAACGATCAAAACCCGTAAATGAGAACATAATCACTTCTAGTGAGACAGCTGAAACAGATTCTATGAAGAATGCAAAATCTGCAGTGGTGAATGTAGTAAGAGAAGTAGGCAATAATGTAACAACTGATCAACATGTAGTTATAGATAATGAGCTAAATGTGGTCGATTCATTGAGAATTCTAGATTATCCTGCCATGTGTCTAGAAAATATGGAAAAATCTTGTATTGACTATTTATAACAAAAAGGTCCACCTGAGATTACTTTGAAGAATTTTCCGAAAAATAAGGATGGTAGACATTTCTCTTAAGTGCATTGCAAACCAAACCTTAGTAATGGTGAAAGTGTTTTGCGTCCTTGGCTGATATATTCTGTGTCAGCAGACAAGATCTATTGTTTCTACTGCCGTCTACTAGAAAAACAAAAAAGTTCCTATTTAAATGAAGGATTTGACCAGTGGCAAAGCTGTACCACAAGGCTAGCAGAGCATGAAAAATCGCAAAAGGCATTTAGACGCCATGACTAGCTGCTGTGAGTTGATGGAGCAAGACTTAGTAAAAAAAAAAAAACAAGCATTGACAAAGTTCACAAGGAGATGCTTTATTCTGAAACTAAACGTTGGACTAGTTGCAATTGTACGATTTCTAGCGAAGCGCAATTTAGCTTTCAGAGGGACCATTGAAAGACTTAAAGCGCCAAGTAATGAAAATTTCCTGGTCTAGTAGAATTACTCGCAAAGTTTGATCCAGTAATGGGGGAACAACTCCGACGTGTTACCAATGCAGTAATTCATGATCGTTACCTGGGAAAGAAGATTCAAAACGAACTTATTACTGTAGTAGCTGATGCTGTGGTGAATGCTATCCTTCGAGACATCCAGAATGCAGTGATATTGGATTGTACTCCAGACATAAGTCACCACGAGCAGATGTTATCTGTATCTCTCAGATAAGGGTTAATGTGAAAGAGCTTGTGGTTGTGTATGAACGTTTCAAGTTTCTTCCTGTTGTTTCTTCTTGTGACAGCGAAAAGAAGTTGCCTGGAAACATGGATGTTGTTACAATCTTTCCAGCCAAAAGTCAAAGGAAAAGGCAATATGATAAATCTGTGGAAAACTTCACACATCGAAAAGCTGAAGATGGCTACAGGATAAAATGCTTCAACAGAATTGTGAACACTGCAATTTATTCCTTGCAGCTGATATTTGAACTATAACTGTGACATCTTGTAAAAGAAGTTTCTCGCGTCTAAAAATAAACAAAAATTACTTAAGGTCAACAATTCACAAAGAGAGATAGAACAATGTGGCAATTCTTGCTATTGAGCGTGATCAATGTAGGAAACAGAATTTTGATGATCTACTGTATGACTTCGCTACACACAAGGCTCGTCAAGTTAATTTGATCGTTGATTTTGTACTGAGTTAAGAATGTATAAAATGCAAAGACGAATTTATTTTTTAATACAAAATCTTAATTTTCACTTATTATCCTTATCCCAGCATAGAATAGGCCCCGCGCAATCCGTTTCGCATAGGGCCCCGCAATGGCTAGGACCGGCCCTGACTGGAGGCCCTAGGCGAAGTGAATTTGGTGGCCCCTAATAAAAATATTAAAAAATATAAATTAACAGTGAAAAAAAAAAAATTATGCAGCTAATAAAAAAGCCTAGTCTACTTCAACAGTTAGGACAATAACTGTCACAACAAGTTTCACTATTTTACTCTACAATTATATCTCGTGCGATGCCTGCTGTGACTTCCATAATGTGAATATGGCTATTTCGTTTTGTGTAAACTTTCCCGTAATGAGTTTATGGTTGGGATATTGCTCCTTTTTAACATTTTATTACAAAGCCTATTTTTCTCAGTCAAAGCACGGTCTCCATCAGTTGTTGCCTTTGCCATCTTGTACAACCCAACTCAACCTTTTCAACACAGTTCTTCATAGCATTGAATAAATACTGGCCTGAGCTTGTGTCTTTGACTGAATTTTTCGAAATATTGCAGTTTAAAATAATCTTCGTTTACTTTGAACTTTTTAGAATGACGTTTAGAGAAAGTGTTTCTTTAGCCTCTCCATTGTAAGTGTGACGATCACACTTGCCGGGGATTATATTATCAAACTTGACAATTCAATGAAATGAAGAAAGAAACATCTCTCTGTATTTTCTTAAAACATCTTTAATAATACTTCTTCAACTTTCACATAAAATGACTTCTCAATTCAATAACAACTTGACTTAATACTTCTTAAATAAAACTTAAAGATACATGAAACTTCACTTAGTATAACTTCAACTTCAACTAATAAAACTTTAATTAATGGCCTGGCTAATATTACAAAACTTATAACCATTACTAAGCGAGGACTAAGCGAGGACCATCGCTCTACAAGAACTACTACTATGCGAGGACCCCGTCTAACTGACTTTCCCTTAATTTATACCTTTCTTAATCGTACATTCCAGAATCATGAAAACTTCTCCCCTAATTATTTTAGTAACTTTGACCTTCTAGAAGCTGACGTGTGCTATTTTTTTTCCTTAACCTCTTTCTTTGATTGGATACCCAAAATTAACTTGTTTACGCTGGACACTTGCACTGGTTTGACCTCGAGCTTCTAGAAACTGGTCGAAATAGGTCACAGACTCGACTCGTGACATTAAGTGATAAGAATCAAAAGTTTCAATAATTTCTATAGATATTTACAATTATTTATTTTTAATATCTTTGCATGTTTATATGTGTAATGTGTGGGCATACATGATTTCCTTGGGTGTCCGCGGGCCACATAAAACACTTCGCGGGCCGCATGTGGCCCGCGTTCCGTAATTTGCCCACCCCTGCACTATAGTATTAAATAAAATTACCCTCTATCGTGTTCTTTTTCTCTCTCTCTTTCTCCTTCTCTCTTTTTCTCTCTTTCTTTTTTTCTCTTTCTCTCTTTTCTCTCCTTTTCTCTCTCTCTCTCTTTTTCTCTCTTTCTCTTTCTCCTCTCTCTCTCTCTTTATTTTTCTCTTTCTCGTATTCTCTCTTATTCCCTTTCTGTTTTTTTTGTTCTCTGTTTCTCTCCTTCACTCTTTGTCTCTATCACACTTCTCAAATCATTCTTTCTGTATACTAAAAATAATCACGTGATTTAAGATCATAGTGACTACAATTAAAAAGTCCTATCTCGAAGTTCTTTGACAGAAACATCACAATGACTAAATCGCGTGTCTTTACACTGGCGAGACTACAGTCTCGAAGTGAATTCAAGGGACTTAATCCAAGACTAGAACACGGGAGACTACAAATATCTAAAAAAAAAAAAAAAATTAAATAGAGAGTGGTGCGGATACAGTGAGGGCGGGGATTACCCTGGACGAGTAAGAAGAGCTAATAAAATGTGAAGTTACATATAAATAAGGAGTAAATTAGCAACCATACATAAATACAAAAAAATACATGTATAGCTGAAATAAGAGTCGTCTTAGATTGTTACCACATCTTTCCCAGTTCCAAAGTTGCATTTATATTGTTAAATCGATATATCGTTAAAGTCTATCCTAAAGCTCCGCAAGGTGATGGCTGCGGGCAAGGTTCAAACACGGGACACCCGTGATGACAGCCTGGAGGCAGCCATTCCTTTATAAAGACATTGAACTAAATTAACTGTGTCAATTGAACTTCTGTTTGTTCTATTTCCTGAAAAGAATTAATGTGCACAAACGAATAAACACAAAAATAGACAATTAAGTCCCCCCCCCCCCCCACATTTCAAAGTAAAGCTAACCTAAAATTTAAAAAAAGTAAATTATAGCTTTTATATAGTGCTACTTCATGATTATAGCATGCTCAGAGCGCCCTGGTCCAATCCCATTTGTGGACCAGTGGGGGGAGGGGGTATCTAGGAGATACTTTAGGCTCTCAGTAAACACAACTCTGCCCGAGTCGGGTGACGAACCTCGAGCCCCCCTCATAGGTAGCCAAGCCACGCCAAACCAAGTTCAAGCGCACTTAGCCTCTCGACCTCGACCACGCTTCCCTACTTTTACGAAGAAATTTGCGTTTAGAGACAGACAGACACGTGGACAGACAGATAAGATAGATAGAAAGATAGATAGACTCTTAGCCTCTCGACCACGCTTCCCTACTTTTACGAATAAATTTTCGTTTAGAGACAGACAGACACATGGACATACAGACAGACAGATAAGATAGATAGATAGATAGATAGATAGATAGATAGATAGATAGATAGATAGATAGATAGATAGATGGATAGATAGTTATTGTCCATGACCCATGTTGTCTTGGTAAACTGACAACCTAAATGAGGAAGCAACCATTTGACGAGCCATAATTTTGTAGTCAGGACACCGGAAACTGTAACCTGCCTGTCGCGTGCAGCATGCTAGCAACATGACAATGTGACAAGATGTAGGCCAGAAATGTTCTGTAGCTGCCTATAAATAGCTACTGACTCAACTGCACTGGATTCAAACTGTTCAAAATCAATGCATTTTGATTGGATAAAGATCTAGAAGGTTTTAAATACTACATTGTACATTTCGTAGTTAATTTTTTAAATCTTTTGATAGACCTATTATATGTCCTTGAATTTCACAATTTCGCTTGAATGTAAAATAGTTGAGAGTGAATGTATATGGTTAATACTATCCTTGGTTCTACTCGGAGAAACTCGCAATGCTATTGGCTGTCGCTAAAACACAATACCAGTAAGTGTACTTCCAGTGGACGATGGAGGATCTATCCCAGAATGCCATACAGCGTGATGTACGTTCAACATGGTCTCTTTGATGTAGCTCTGGATATTGGATTAATGCTTAATCCATGGATTTTGCGGCCATTGGTTACAACCCCTACAATCGGTCATTAATAATGGAAACTTTTGCTGAGTGCATTTACGTTCGTGGACATGGGGGAGGAGATGGGGGGTGGGGGTTGAACGCTGGACGGCAAATTCAATCAAATGGTACATTAGTCTCTATGTCCCTAGTCCCAGAGATGTAGTCAGAATGACAATGGCGCCGTTGTAGGGCTCGTGTACACGGTACTGTCTTTTATAAGAGATTGTTAAATTAGTGAATGTACAATTTATTCTCAACGTGGACACCTCTCTATATGCTAACATAGACTGCACATAAACAAAAAAAAAATGGAATTGAATGACGGAAGGAGTATGAAACAAAGGCGTATATATATATATATATATATATACCATATATATGGTTATCTTGTTTTTCTAATGTTTCTATTTACAAATTAAGATCATGCATTTACATGCCTCTAGATGCTCAGCCTGTCTGGATGAATTGTTCCAAGTTCCAAGCCTTTCTTTCTTTTATTACCCCACCACCCTCTCTCGTTCTAGACAGACCCTACACGGAGGTTTTCAATATGGGGACAATAAGGGACACGATGGGGAATTCGTGTGGATTTGTATTGATTTAGTTGCGGTGTGTTCCACATCTCGGCAGCTATGTGCTGGCCAGGTATTGTCCTGGGCTGAAGTTGTATTCAAATTAGTACTCAACCTAGAAACATGTGTTATACTTGTGTCTAGGAAAATCCTGGTTAAAAAAAACATAAGCTCGACAATTTAGTTAAATAGATTAACTTCCGTTTCCGGAAAAAAAGAAGCCCACAATGTCAATTTGACATGGAAGAGATCAGAATTACCTGCCGGCAGAGTGCGGCCTGTTCCTGTGTTTTCACAGTTCTAATCTAAAAATCCGGAATGTTCAAATCTAGGGCCGGATTTTGTACGTTTAATGTCCATAATACCTCGAAAGGGTGTCCCTCTCCCCCCTCCTCTTCGTTGTAAAATTAATGGGTTTCGTTTAATGTCGATCGACTTTGAACCTTTAGTGGAGGTTTACAGATATTGATGTAATTAAGTATTCATGGTTTATTAATATAGAGACAAACGTAAATTTCTATTAAGCATATGTGGTTGCGTTGATGATTAGTTTCAAAATAAATAAATTTAAAAACAAACGTAAGTGCAGGATGCCAGGTGTCAGGGCTGATTCAAGACGGCCGCACATTTCAGAGTGATGAGTTCAACAAGGCGAGGGACCTGAAAGAGACTCATTCCAACGTTACTGCACGGGGGATGAAAGTGACGAACGAATTAAGACTGTGGTGTTCATTTGGATGTTTATGTATACCTAGGTCTCTGTTTGTCTGTACTATGTCTGTCTCTACCATTCATCATGTTTCTTTCTCTCTGCTTCTGCCTCTCTTTCACTATTCTCTCTCACTTTATCGCTTTGCCTCTCAGCTCTTCTATTCTCTGTCTCTTTGTTTCTGTCTTATGTCTATCTCCGCTTCATATTCTAGAGACGTGCCGTCTATGTACACGGTGATACTTAGCTAGTCTCCCAATTGTCTCCTGTATTTTATTTTTGACATAAAGTGTTTTAGAATTAAAGAAAACCGCCTGTGAGAAAAATGCGAATCGCCCACCCCCCTTTTTTTTTTTTCAAAACAAGGGAAGTAACCGCATTATCTCCTAGTTAGATCCCTTGTCTTACTCTTTGGATAACTTATCACAGGAACAGGTCCCTGGTCCCTTACCCCTCATTAGGAGTGTATCTCCTATTGGTAGTGGAAGCGTGGTCGAGAGGCTAAGTGCGCTTGGCTTGTCTTGGCTACCTAAAAGGGGACTCGAGGTTCGACACCAGACTCGGGCAGAGTTGGGTTTACTGAGCGCCAAAAGGCAGCACGGATAGATACCCCCTCCCCCCCCCCCCCCCACCGTCCACAAATGAGATTGGACCAAAGCGCTTTGAGCATGCTTTAAGCATGAAAGTAGCGCTATATAAAAGCAAGTTATACAAGAATTATCTTTCTGTTCTAGTTAAAGTATCTAACAACTTATTCTCTTTATAGTCTCACTCTTAGATCTAATGTATTTACTATTGTTTAGGACAGGGCCTAGCGATTGCGAGGCCCTCTGCGAAACTGATTGCGCGGGGCCTAGTCTGGGTGGTAATAAGGATAATAAGTCTAGATTTTGTATTACAAAAAAAATCGACTTTGAATTTTATTTATTATTTACTAAGTACAAAACTGCGATCAAATTAACTGTACTTTTGGAATTTTGCAATCTATGGCATATTTATATGCCAGTGACTATAAAAGTAAAAAAAAAATATAGGAACTTCCGATTAAGGTGAACATTCGCTTGATTATTACATTTTATTACATGAAAGCTGACAATGCTTTTTTTCTATTATAGCGCCTAGGACGACACCCACAAATAACAATTTTGTATATTTTTCATGAGATTTTTATGAGTTTTCAGGAGATTTTAATAAAATCAGGAGATTTTCAGGAATTTATCTAATATATTTTGCAATTTAATAATTACAGCTAGAATTAGCGCGGGGCCTATGAAAGCGCGGGGCCCACTGCGACCGCATAGGTTGCAGTGTCCTAGGACCGGCCCTGGTTTAGGCCTATATCATTGAGGAGCCTGTGTGGTTGGAACCTTGATGGACACGGATATCGAAAACGGCTCTTAGGATTTTCCTATAAATTTTATAGCTGATGTATATTGTTGGGAAAGAAATACTAGCTCGTTGATGGACACGGATATCGAAAACGGCTCTTAGGATTTTCCTATAAATTTTATAGCTGATATATATTGTTGGGAAAGAAATACTAGCTCGTTGGCTATAACTGGAAAAATTTGATTTACTTTATTATTTTTTTAACTATACAAATAAATAAATTTCATCGGTATTGAAAAGACTACCGCGTTCTCTAAAGGACTCTCACTTTCGGGATTTTTTTAATGTAAGGTATTATTGATTCAAGAGTTTAATAAATACAAGAATAATTTTATCATTTATATAAATTAAAAATAGTAATGTACCTAAGACTGTTCCTTGAGGTACACCTGAGTCTACTGTTATTGGTGTTGATTTAGAGCCATTTATTATTACAGTTTCTTCTCTATCATAAAATCTTTAAAACACTTATGCAATGGACCATCATTGCCAAAATATTTTAATTTTTTAAGCAAACTATGGTGGTGAACTTTGTCAAAAGCCTTGGGAAAAATCTAGTAAGATAGCATCTATTTGTTCACTATCATCTAAACCTTTTGAAAAGTCATCAATTAGTCCTATTAGTTGTGTTTCACATGATCTATATTTCCTAAAGCCTTGTTGGTTTGGGGTGAGGACATTATGTTTGTCTAAGTGGTTTATTATGTTGCTACATATTATATGTTCTAGGATTTTACATGTGACACTGGTAAGTGATACTGGTCTGTAGATTCCTGGGTCAGTTTTTTTCTCCTTCTTTAAATGGTGTGTGTGTGTGGGTGACATTAGCTTCTTTCCAGTCCCTTGGTACTCTGCCCTGGTTATGAGATGCCTGAAAAAGTATTTTGAACACTGATGCTATCTCATTGCTTAGTTCTTTATAAGGGGCAGTAATACTTTTTTTTTAAATAATTGTTCTTCGCTAAGTAATGGAACCATCTCTCTCTTTCTCTCTCTCCGCCTCCTCGAGGAGAGATTAACTCTGTTTAGCGCGTGCAGAAATGGGATAAATTATGGAAGCCTAAACGATTCGTGCTTTTGAGAGAGAGAGAGAGAGAGAGAGAGAGAGGAGAAAAATGAAGGTAGAATGGTGTTTAGACGAGCTCAGGTCTAACCGGTAACGTGTTACGTCATTATAAATTAAAAAGATTTTCAAATAACTTTTAAACGGATTACGAGAGAGGGGGAGCAGGGAGAGAACATTTGACGGTGTTGTTGTTTTTTTTTCTCCTTTTTAGTTTCTACAAGACAATGAAGGTCAAGGACTCCGTGAACACAAGATAACTAAATGTCTCTATTTTTCTCTCTCTCTCTCTTTCTGTCATTTATATGATTAAATATGCGTAGGTATGGGTATATATATTTATGTATATATGTTTGTGTGCTTTTAATTATGCTAAGTAATTATGTTTGTATGTATCATGTGTATATGTATATTATTGAATATGTATTTCTGTTTTGTATGTCTGATCATTTTAATACTTGCCGTTTGTTTGTGATGTGTAAAATTTATAAATTTGTTTGTGATGTGTAGATCTTCTAGTTTGTTTGTAGTGTGTACATCTATTGATTTGTTTAAGGTATGTAGATCTGTTAGTTTTGTCTTTGATGTGTATACTTGTTAATTTGTTTGTGATGTGTAGATTTGTTAATGTGTTTGTGATGTGTAGATCTGTCCATTTGTTTGAGATGTGTTGATTTGTTAATTGGTGTGATGCACAGATTTGTTAATTTTTTGGTGATGTATATATTTGTTAATATTTTTTTAAATGAGTAGATTTGTTAATGTGTTTGTGATGTTTGTGATGTGTGATGTCCCCACGTCAGCTAATGTCCAGGCATTCATCTCATCATCCAAGAGATAATCCACATGAGATGATCCATTGGCCACATCTATATTCTGTACACCGGATACACCAAAAAGCTGACTATCTTACATTTATCCACCTTAGATGGAGATCTCTACTAATAAAATTCTTTAATTTCAAAAAAGTCTTTTTTTTTAGTCATAATAGAAGCAAGTTGGATATAATTCAGTTGTAAAAGACGCGAGGAGAGTCTAGAGTATAATTTGATTCTAGAGTATCAAAGTATTTTGTTTCTTTTTTCTGTATCATTTCTCCTATAAATGAAATTGGCTTGAAGAACTTGTCTTATAAAATCTTATTTATAACAGGCCAGAGAGGAGAATCTCGTTTACATTGCACGACAGGCTTTTTTCCCCGCCTCTCCTCTTCTTTGATCTACTGAGCGTGCCACGGGATTGTGTATATCATTCGAATGAATGTCTTCAATATTTATGTAATCTGAACATACCTATGGGGGGAAGGGAAAGAGGAGTGATGCAAGGGACATAACCATTAAAATGTATGCGCTCTGCTAAAACTAGTCTTTCCCTCGACACTGCCCGTGTTGTCTCCCTTTGCACTCCTATTAACAATTGCGGGCGAGGTCTGTTTGTGTTTTGTTGACATAGCAACCGACATGTTTGTTATAGATGAGCGGTAAACTGAACTCAGGGGCGTCACCATGATGGGTCGTCCTACAGAGAGCGATGGAGAGAAAAATTGAATGAGATCTAGTAAATCTGCATTAGTGCAATTTACATAGTTCGACATTGCAACTACAGAGTATAATGCGTATAGAATGCGGCTGATAATAATAATAATAATAATAATAATAATAATAAAAGGACTACAATGAATTTTGCTTCTCTTTAACGAAACTCGACCCTGGCAGTGCCAGAGAATTACTACTAGTTCGTTTCTAACATAGTAATAATAATAATATATCAACAGAGGGGATAATAACAACTGAATTCATAGATACCTTCAACGCCCTTAACCATTCCTATGAACATTTTTGTTGTCTGTCAGAGGGCGGGTCAGGGCAGACCTGCCACATCACCAGAAAATTCCTCAAAAGGAAACTTATAAAGGGACTACAACGAATTTTGTTTCTCTTTAACAAAACTCGCGACCCTCTCGACTCGAGAATGAATACTTGTTCGTTTCGAATAATAATAATAATAATAGTGTTTATCATCATTTTTATAAATTCTCAGTGGCATCTGTTAAGGGGGGACTACAGTACATGTTTTGAAACTCGAAGATGGGAGTACCAGAGAATGGAAATTAATTCATTACCAAATAATAAGGACAATAATTTAATTTAAAAAGCGCTATTAATAAACATAATGTGTGATTCACGGTACTACGATAACATAACAAACATATATGATATATCATATATGTAATTATAAACAAAGTAAGACTGACATATTCACACTATAACTAAACTTAGAAATGTGCAGCTTAATAAATATTATTAATAAATACATATGTAAATCACTGTATGCTTTTTATGTAGTGATCCGTGACCTCTGGTGGAGAATACTTGGAAAAACATGTTTTACTGGTAGACATATTTTGTGCTCAGAAAATTAATACGAAAAAAATTCAATTGGCGTACAACTGAACAGTGGCGTAATTAGGGCGCCAGTTGCAAGGCCTGTTGATGCCACACCACACACTCCACACTCCCACAACTCCTAAAGTGTACGTAATTCATATTTACGTAAGAACGTTCAATAGTAAGCGATACAAAACTTACAAATAATGTAATCTGTAATGACGGAGGTATATGTTTTATGTAATCAGGGCCGGCCTTAGATAATAGGAGGCCCTAGGCGAACTGAATTTGGTGGCCCCAAATGAAATAGAAAAATTAAGGATAAACAGCGAAAAAAAATAAAATTAGGCAATTTATTTAAAACCTAGTGTACTCCAACGTATACATTGGGCACGCGTTTCGCTATTTCTTCTCTACCTATCGGAGGTTCAAGGCGGCAGCCTAGTTTGCCTATGCCTAAGGCCGGCCCTAATTAATACTAGTTTTGTCGGCTTCCCTCACCTCTCCACCCTCGGTACGCCACTGCAAGTGAATTAGAAAAGGTTTCTATGAATGCAAGTGGAGGCCCTCAGGTTGACTTTTGTTTGGAGATCCCTAATACACCTAATAATATTATATTAATATGCTAATAATAAATTTAAAAGCACTTCATATGTGTACAGTTTTTATGCATATTACTTTCTGAGTATTTTGGTTATCTTTTTTACATATGTAGAACAATTTTTTCTTGTATTTTGGTTTAGTGTATATATATATATATATATATATATATATGTATATATATATATATATATATATATATATATGTATGTATGTATGTATGTATGTATGTATGTATGTATGTATGTATGTATGTGTGTATGTGTGTGTGTGTAGTTTTAAATTATTATAAAGTCAAGCCTTGCGACGATATGTATAATTCTTATGAATTAAGTAAAAATAATTTATAGATATCAACTTATTAGAATAGAAACAAAAATTATTGCTTGAATTCATTGTTTAAAATAAATAATAAATGTATCAGATGTAAATAATAAAGACAAATAGTCAGAATCAAATAAAAAAAAATGGATTATATCATTTGTTCTTCAATATAACTGAGGTCCTGCAAGATTTTTCATGAGAAAAAGAAATAATTACATCATAATATAAATGGTATGGTCATAGATTATAGATGAATGGCGTGATCGCAAATTGAGTCACGTGGCCATGGAGATGTTTTGAAAGATATAAATGTAATCATGGAAATATAGCTATATAGAGTAATTTTGGTTATGCATTAGTGATGTCACCATAGAATAAGAATGTGGCAATGTGACCGTTGATGAAATCATAGGCAAAAAGAATGTATTGTTGTCATTACGTTAGTGAACAACTGGCTAAGTGTTGTGTGTGTTCATTAATAGAATTGTCTGGTTATTAAGCAAATAGTGTTGTCATTAATACAAGTCTGGTTACTAAACAAATAGTGTGGTCGCGTTATAATGATGGTACATGTACTACTTACTTCTCGGTCATGGTGACTTTTCTTTGTTGACCTCAACTTAAAGGTCGCTAGAATCTGTTTCCTGGCAAACATTATCTCCCCTTTGTCTTGACTTTTTTAAAATAGTGCGCTGATATGACAGTGTAATCCCATAGTAATCCACAAATGACACCTTTTTTTTCCCTCTTTAATGCTTACAGATGTTCACGCATAACACACGATGCACATTATCCGAAGAATGAAAAATATAATTAAACTCACTCTTTTAATGTGTAATTAAATGCCCACTAAATAAATTACTTTAATGCAAATTTTGAAAGTAAGAATTAAACAATATTATTGAACCACATTGTAATATTTTTATTCTTTTTTTTAAATATACAGAAGTATTGCCACTCTAATGTACAATATCTTTCTGTTGTTGTAGAAATAACTTATACAGTCCAAGGGCAGAGGATCCATTGAAATAAGCCACATCTGATTGAATCATTCGCAGCACTACAGCAGACAGGAAATAACTTTGTTATTTCCCTTTTCGTACTCAACGTAGTGCTCCTTTTTTACAAAAAAAAAAAAAAAGTTCATGTGCACCTTTTTTTTTACCTGTCCTTTGGCCTATTTCCTCTACTCCCTAACTCCACCTCACCTCTTTTCTTACCTCTCTCATCTTATATCCTCCACACACACGCAGACGTGCAACTCCCTACATGTACCTCAAAATTGATTTGATAAAGCGCAGGTTTTTTTTTTTTTTTTTTTTTTGAGATCCCTTGAAATGAAAAGTAGGAAAGAAAGGTTAGGGTTAATTGAACTGACAAAAGTTGGTGGAACAACTTCTCTCTCTCTCTCTCTCTCTCTCTCTCTCTCCTTTTCTCTTTTCCTAACTTTTTTTATCTCTCGTTCTCTCTAGACTCTAGAGGCATGACTTCTTGTCTAACAGTTCCATTTCATTAGTGTGGACTTTGACATTGGGAAAGTGTTGCCCTATTTAAGAATGAGTAGCACCATACATCAAGGTAATTCAAGTTATGGTGTTCCTTATAATATCTATGATTATAAAGAAGAATAAAGTAAATGTATATAACACTTTACTTTTTTTATTCATTCCATTCTTTAGAAAAATATCACAGAAACACAAAATAATATGTTCTCTTTTTTATTTTTGTTTAATTATTTATTGTGTTACGAGTACTTTAGCATTGTTGTACAATCATATAACTATACAAGAATTTGAAAGTTTGTCTTAAAACGGGTGTAGGTTAAGTTTCCACCAACCCGCTGGCCCTTTGCGACTTCATTATGCACTGTGCGCAAAAGTTTCCATGGGCCTGGTTAGTACCGCGTCACAGGCCAGATATGGTCCGCGGGCTTTGGGCTTCACTTGAGTATGCGTAAGAAAAAAACAACAACAAAAGCAGCCGCCTCACAATTTATACAATTGTAATTTTACTATTAACATCTAATAGTGACAGGCTATAGGACAGACTGTCAACAAAAAAAAAACAGTTGTTTCTTTATGGGAGTCGCTGAAAAACATTTGGCGGTTGTTAATTAAAATCAGAGAGGTTATGAACACAAATTGTATGCGAATTGTTCCATTTGAAATCCAAGTGATGTAGTGACGATAACTCAGTGAATTGAGCACCGAGTATTAAAGGTTTAAAACGAGTATAAAGATAAAGCTTTTCTTAAGAGTGGTTGTGTTATTTACTTAAATAATAGAGACTATTATTTATCTAAAAACTCATGGTTCAAGCCTCCTAAAGTTTCATAAGCGAATACGGTAACTACCCAATAGGTTAGGAGTTTATGAACATTACAGATTATATACTTATCTATTGTTTCTATAGTCTCGTCCTATTCTTCAGCTTGTGATCACTAAAACTCGGACACTAACTAATTCAGCTTATTCCAAGACTTCAATAATTAATCAACTAATTGGTTATTTTTTTTATATATTGCTTCTTGTGTTCTCGGGTAAAAGAAATAATTGTGCAAACTTTCAGCTTGATCTGAGTTTGGGTGTGGGAGAAATAACGTGTACAACCTTTTTACCAGACAATCAGACAGACAGACAGAGTGAGTTGATATAAGCTGTGTGAATATAAAGTGAAAAAAATCTCACTAATAATAGCTTATCCACTGCTATGAGACTAGGTTATATGCGTTACTACACAGACTCTATAACCTTACGGTCGTCATAGGAGTCTATTAGGCCAATAGTGAAGCAAAACAGAATCCCTTAGCTGAACTCATTGCATTTGCGGGGATAGAAGAGAGCCCCAACAACCTTCTCACAATCCAGACACCGCCCCTTAAGGGTCAGTTCTGTGAGAAAACTCGCACGGCCGATGTAGTCAAATAAGGAAATCGGGAGTTTCTCCGGCGTGCTTGGCCTTCGGCCTCGCCTCTAGTTCTCGGATTTCTTGGGATACGCGCCATCGGTAACAGGGATACAAAATAATATTAGAGTCCTCTTAAACAGAAAAAATGTTCAGACTGGCCGAAGGAGCGGAGCTTCCATTGGCGTTTCAAGAGTTGACTCTATGACTATCAACTCTCGCCAAAATAACAAATTAGAATGTTTTCCAGACTCATTTTGTACCAATTCTGTCTTCATGCTTGATACATTGACTGTTACAGTTTGGGAACGCAAGAACGATAATTCAAAGGTATTTATACTATTTAAATATAGATCTAAAAATGTCTTATATAATTTTTAAAAAAATGACCATGAAAGATTTACATTTCTGAAAGATATCTAACATATTGGTAACAGGGGAAAATGAAACACACCAGGATTGAATACAAAATACAGATAATAAGTACTATTTTTTCATAAATCTCTTTAATAGTCTTCTGTTTCTTTCATTCAATCAAATTGCCCTATATTTATTATTGTACACTACTCAATAACCTCCCGTGTCAACTGCTGGAGATAAGTTGTCCCGGGATTACATTGGGGGACAAGGATTATATCTAGTCCACTAAATTTCTCATGAGCTCATTGCTTTGTTGTTTAGCCTCAATCTTGGTTTGATGACAAGTTAACATCTGGAAACCACTACCGTTCTGTCAACTTGTAGACGTTTCTCTACTCGTGATGTATTACAAAACGGTCATATTAATTAAGTTCCTTTGAACCGTTCAGCCTGTATGCAATGGCGCAGAACACATGACTTAAACATAGCGTGAGGATAACTGAGCGATGTACACGAACATTTTTTTGCGTTGATGAGTCCAGCTTTGGGTATACAATGTTGGACATAAAAACATTTACACTAGGAATTCACGCTGATCTGTCAGCTGGTAAACGCACCAACACAAACATTTAGCATTATGTTTCTCGGAATATTTGGGCTTCCATAGAAACGAAAGACAGTTCATTTTGTTCATTTGTCATGTAAGACTCTTTTGTACGTATATGTGTTTACAAATGAGAACAATAGACAACCTAATGATCATTAAATTTGAACAATTTCTGAGCAATGTTAACCTTAATTGTTGTGAAAACATGGAACTTACGGGTTTGTCTTTTTATGTGTTCTAAGGCCTCTTTTGTGCCCTAATCCTATTGTTTTCACTAATTTCTAAATGAAGATAATTTCGGATGTAAAAGTGGTCCATACAATGAACAATGGAAATGATTATGGACTATAAACAACTTCTCGATAATGTTGACAGTATTGCACAGTGTGGACACGGATCTGTTAACATGTTTGTCTTGTGCGGTAGTTTAATTGTTTGAGATTAAAACTGAATTAAAAAAATAATCAAGAAAAGAAAACAATAAATAATGGAAAAAAAAAGAAAAAAATGTATCTATTGGTAATAATAGGTGATAAAATAATAATCTATATATAAATCCTCTTCATTGCTCAAGAGTTTGTACACCAAGTAATGGCAAGGTCACTCTTTTATTTCTGCAAGTCGAACGGACTAAAGTTACCCCATTTTATTTTTAGAGGCGAAAAAAAAAGAAGGGGGGGGGGGAGAGAACAAGTAGTATTAACCCGTCACTAAATAGCAGGGCCGGACTTAACCATTGTGACCAAGAAATCATGGAAAGAGATAAGTAATCTACTCTGTATTCATCCGTCAATAAATAGCAGGGCCGGACTTAACCATTGTGGGGCCCTATGCGATACAAATTTTGCGGGGCCAAGTTTGGGTAGGGATACGGATAATAACTGAAAATTAAGAGTTTCTATTAGAAAATAAATTCGTTTTTGCTTTTTATTCATTCTTTACTAGGTACAGAATTACTTTACGAGTCTTGCGGTATTTCCCGTGGATACGCAGCCCCAGCTGTAACACACTTATTTTGCCACATCCAGCGCAGGCATAACCATTTGTCCGCCGGTGGTCGATTTAGATTTTCTTTTCGCCGTCTACATCTGGTTAAATAGTTAATTAATTAATTGGTTAATTTTTCGAATTGATTCTTCTGTTGTCTGGTAAAAGAAATAATTGTGCAAAATGTCCGCTTTATCCGTGATTGAGGTGTGGGAGAAATAACGTATACAAACTTTTTACCAGACTGACAAACAGAAAGAGTGAGTGCATATGAGCTTTGTAAAAAAAAAATAAGCTCATCTTTAAAAAAAAAAAAGGAACTATTCAATAAAAAAACAAACATATTGCAAAACCTTTTGTTGGAATGTACCTTGGGTGCTTATTTTTTTTTCGCCAAATTTAAAACATTGAAACAAACAAAGAAGGAGGGAGATCTGTGAAAATGTTTACCGTGATCGTTTTTTAAATGCATTTGGTTAAAATTGTACGACTTGAATGTCAACTGTTGGGCTCAAAGCCTCCTTAAGATAATTAATAAACAACTGTGTCAGCAAAGTGCTTTTAAAAATAGATGGTTTTAATTTGTGGTAATGTATTGTTAGTTTCAAACTTTTAGCGACGACTACTTCTCTACACAAAGTATGAATGGAGACCTACTCAGCTAATACCACTACATCAGTCAAGTACTATTTCTTTCCCTTGTTTAATACCAAGCAAAAGATGTAATTACGAACAGTTAATTAACTAACTGGTGTTTTTTTTATTATTATTATTGATTCTTGTTTTGTCAGGTTAATGAAATTGTGCAAAATTTCAACTTGATCCGAGATTGGGGGTGGGAGAAATAACGTGTACAAACTTTTTTACCAGACAGACAGACAGACCGTCAGACAGAATGCACTGATATAAGCTTTTTAAATACTTACAGAAAAGTAAATTATATTATATAATATATATAAATAATATATTATAAATTTATTTTAAAGAAAAGCAAGAATTTTATAATGTTATTACTATTATATTATATTTCCTAGTTTTCAGGCGGTGTTGAAAGTTTGCACCATGAACCTCGCGTCACAAATGAGTAAGACTCAAAGTCAACTGTAATCAAAGCTCTATTTCATATTGTTCACAAAGACGTTATTCCAGTTATTTCAAGTTTTACAAGTTCAGATATATTACGCCTAAAGTGTTTTTGTTGTCTACCAGCAGTTTGGTGCTACAAGTCAATGACCGTCTACAACATGTACACTTTACCTTTCAAGTTTCACGACTTATAAAACAACGCAAGCAGAGAACGGAAGATCTGGGAGACCGTCAACTCCAGAGTCTCCTTTATCTTGGCCACCATGTATGTCACATTTTATCTAAATCAATTCTGCAACATCTAGATCTTTAATATCGAACTCACTATCTCGCCACTTTGCACTACTTACTGAAACATTTTGTAATGACCATACTGATAGAGCTGCAGTGATATATGGCGCTGAGATTTTCATGTTATTGACACTCCAACTTTCAAACAAGCGTCAGACATATATATAAAAAATATTTTAAATAAAATAATTAAAATTAAAAAAAATTTGTTCCCATGCCGGGAATCGAACCCGGGCCGCCTGGGTGAAAGCCAGAAATCCTAACCACTAGACCACATGGGAGTCATACACTGCAAGAGTCAGAAAACGTGCCGTCCGTTAGTGTGATGTGACTTAACTTTAGCCTAAAGTTTGTTCACTATTTGTTTATTTTTTACAGCGATGAAACAAAGTTTCAAAGGATCTCATTCAAAAATCGTAAACAAACAACATTTAGCTCGTGGTTCTTTATCTCTTCTAAGTTCTATACAATTTACGCAATCCATAAAGGCTGTCACGTGATACGTTTTTTTCCATTGTTTTATCAATTTTGTCACGTGGCTAAATGTTGTTTGTTTACAATTGGTGAATGAAGTCCATTCTCTAACTTCACTATCAGTCCCCCCCCCCCCCCAACCCCACCTCACCCGCGGTTACACACTTGAATAGCAGTCTTTAAAAATCGTTAAGAACTTCGTATAAGGCTTTTTTTTTTTAATTAATTCAAATGAAAGCTTTGATGTCGTGTGAGAGACAGCTGATGTGAATAAATTGTTTAAAATTATTTTTTCAAATCTTTTCTCCTCAAATTGTCCGATAAATTTCATTCGTATAAGTTGAGCAAAGCTTACCTTTGCCATCCACTTAACTCACTCATGCCGCACGTGCAGCGTCATTTTAATTTCTCACTTTCGCCTTACAGGCTCACCCATATCCACCACATTGAAATATGTCTGCTCACTTCTGTCACTGTAATCTACGGCCCGGTAGCTTATTCCGGTAAGTGACGTGATGCAGTCCATCCACACAAAACTCTTTCACCGGCTTAGTTCTAAGACGTGGTCTATCACATGGGGTGCGGTCTAGATAATATAACATGACATAGCATAACATAACATGACATAACATCACATAACATGACGACATAAATAAGGCATAGTTTAACACTCAATAAATCGTGGTCTAACACTAACTTAAGACGTGGTCTACCACTCACTTAAGACGTGGTATCTAACACTCACTCAAGACGAGGTCTAACACTCACTTAAGACGAGGTCTAACACTAACTTAAGACGTGGTATCTAACACTAACTTAAGACGTGGTCTAATACTAACTTAAGACGTGGTCTAATACTAACTTAAGACGTGGTCTAACACTCACTTAAGACGAGGTCTAACACTCACTTAAGACGAGGTCTAACACTAACTTAAGACGTGGTCTAACACTAACTTAAGACGTGGTCTAACACTAACTTAAGACGTGGTATCTAACACTAACTTAAGACGAGGTCTAACACTAACTTAAGACGAGGTCTAACACTAACTTAAGACGAGGTCTAACACTAACTTAAGACGTGGTCTAACACGAACTTAAGACGTAGTCTAACACTAACTTAAGACGTGGTCAACACTCACTTAAGACGAGGTCTAACACTAACTTAAGACTTAACTAAAGTTAGTTCAACTAGTTATTCCGTCTTTGTTATAGTAATGAAACAAATTTTAAATTCTCTAAAAGTACTATAAGCCCCCCCTCCCCGTTACAAACACATATAGTCTTTCTTTTTTAAAAGTTGGAAAGAACTTATAAGGCTATTTTACATGTAATTCATGTACAAGCTTTGAGGTAGGTAGAACGTGACAAACAGCTGATGTGAGCAGCTTTTTATTATTTTTTCAAATCTTTTCTCCTTCTCAAATTCTCCGATGAGTTTCATTCGTATAAAAAGTCCAACAAGGCTTACCTCTACCATCCACTAAACTTACTCATACCGCACGTGCAGCGTCATTTTAATTTCTCACTTTCACCTTACAGGCTCACCCACATCCACCACATTGAAATATGTCTGCTCACTGCTGTCGCTGTAAAACGGTGATTCATAATCTACGGCCAGGTAGCCTATTCCGTTTAGTGACGCAGTCCGTCCAAACGAAACTCGTTCACCGGCTTAGTTCTAAGACGTGGTTTATCAAATAAGGCGCGGTCTCTATAACATAACATAACATAACATAACATAAATAGAGTACATTGAAAATATCATTTTTATTATTAAATGTAAAAAAAAAATGATAATCGATCTTAGTAAGAAAGAAAATGGTATTGTTTTTGTAGCTGGAGAGACTATTGAAATAGTGCAAACTTTTAAATACCTTTGTACTATCTTTGACAATAAATTAAATGTGTTACTGCAAATGCTGATTATAGCAACGATAAAGGACAGCAATGATTACGATTACAAAGAAATCTGTTCTCGTTTAATGTTAGCGAAAAGGCCTTGGCTATGTTTTATCACGCTCACATTTGCAATATTTTAAGCTTCAATATCACTGCCTGGTATGGCAATCTAAACATTAAAAATAAAAATAAACTTCATAGAAGCCTAAATGCTACAGGTAAAGTCATGGGCAGCTGTTTGAGACAAACATCCGTAAAAGGCTAAAAAGATTCTAGAAATAAAAAATCACCCTTTGGGTACAAGATACAAGACACCAATAGCAAAGACAAACAAATACAAAAACTCTTTTGTTCCCCTGGCAATCTAATCATGAAATAGATATAATCTGATATAAACTTTTCATATGTTAATTATGAGTGAGTCTGGTGTGAATGTACATTTTGTTTTGTTTTTTAATAGTTATAATGTTTTGTTTGGTGTAATGCGCAAATTGTAACACAAATTTCCTTATGAATAATAAAGATTATTATTATTATTATTGCTAGAAAAGAACGAGTATTCATTCTCTGGCGCAGCCAGGGTCGAGTTTCGATAAATGGAAACAAAATTCATCATAGTCCCTTTATCAGTTTCCACCGTGCAATTTTCTGGTGATGTGGCAGGTCTGCAGCAGTACCGCCCTCTGACAGGCAACGAGGATTTTCCTTGGAATGGCAAGGGCCTTGAAGGTATATCTGAGGACAGTTGTTATTATCCCCTCGGTTGACATGACAATGGTGTATATTGTTATTGTTCTTTAGATAACTTCCATAAACGCTTAATCTCCAAGCCTAGGTTCCCATATTTTCGTCGTTTTTCCAACTTAGTTTTTCTAAAATTATGAGATAGTGGTACGGCGATGTCAATAATGGTAGCGGCTTTTTCTTTTTTTTTATCAATGAGCAGCAGATCAGGGCGATTAAAATCTACCGTTTTGTCGGTCAAAATAGGCCTATTCCAGTACAGCAGATGATTTGATTTTAATAATTATTATTATTATTATTATTACTTGTGGCCTAACACTAACATCAGACTTGGTTTAACACTCACATAAATCTTGCTCCGACACTCACATAAGGCGTTGTCTATTAAATAAGCCATAGTCTAACAATCACAGAACTTGTAGCCTATCCCATAATTCGTGGATAACTCCCATAATTCGTGGATAACATTTACATAAGGGGTGGTCTAACACTTATTTGAGGCGTGGTCTAACACTTATTTAAGGCGTGGTCTAACACTTATTCAAAGCGTGGTCCAACACTTATTTAAGGCGTGGTCTAACAATTTAAGTCGTGATCTTTTTGTATTCTTAAAATGGAAATTTCCGAAAATTAAGAATAGCAGTTTAGAAACCACAGAAGCGTTCTGGTAGGGTACTTGCATACATAAATGGTTTCTCTGTATTTATGTAGTTATAAGGGTTAGTGATAGAGTCAGTCCAAATTTAATTCTTAGCTCTAGCATAAACGTTCTTTAATTTATTATTTATTTTTTGCTTATAGACAACTGCAGTGTTTCCCAAAGTGGGGTACGCGTACCCCAAGGGGTACGGGAAGACTTTGGAGGGGGTACGCGTCCCGCCTCGTTAACTATGCTGATTTTTTTAAATACCTATTTATTATGTGCTGTTAATAAATTAAAGTGTAGTGGGGGGTGTCGAGGGGTACTCAGCATTAAAAAAAATTATAAATGAAGTACATGTAGGTCAAAAATTTGGGAAACCCTGGCCTACTGTGACAGTATAAATGAACTTGAGCTACTCAATACTTCTGTGTTGACTATTGTTCTGGCCTCATGACAGCCTCGTAATAGATACAGGTGAATCATCGTTCTCTGCTTTAAAGTGACTAAATCTGAATCTAGTGTGGCAAAAAAAAATTTAAAATAACACCAGCCAAACTTAGTATTCAAATGGTTAAAGGGAGGTAATTCATATTAAAATAAATGAAATTTTATAGTTTGATTGGTTCCCTTTTTCCCGCACGAGATGTCCTCTATCCTATATTCCTTACTCTCTCAGACTCTGTCGTGCTATTGCACATTATAATAAGATATATCTTACATAAGAGAATTTAAAAAAAATAAATTTACCTTTTAGTAAGTTAAATAATCATATAGATTTATCAGGCTTGACGCCTGGGAAGGGACAAACTGAAGTTCAAGTTCAGGACAAGCACAACGACCAACCGCCTTTACTTTCCCCAACTAAAGTCAGGTACCCGTTAGAGTGGACTCAGGGGCACCAAAAAAAAAAATCACGAAGCTCAAAATTCCAGTCTCCACCGAGATTCGAACCCAGGACCCAGGTTCTGAAGAAAAGGCATAACCACTCAGCCACCGCGCCCCCACATATCGCAAGTTTTCAGTAAATTATTTTTAAAGTAGATTAAACAACATTTTATTCATTTTCCTTACTAACAAACCAGGACTAGTGATATATTTTAATATTACCCCTGGACTACCTGTCGGTAAAATAGAATATCAAATAAAATAATCAATGGGGGGAAATATACATTTCCTCTGGAAAAAAAAAACACAATCTCAGTCAATTACACCAAGCTGCATCAAAAGTCCATCTGTTGTTTCTTACATTCAATGAAGTCTAGTAGGGAATCGGTGCCTACGAGGGCGCCATTATCCCGTTGATTGTAAGAAAGGCTTTTATCCAACAACCAGGTCTGGACATGGGATTCCCCATCCCTTGTATGTCTGAGGTCCTCCAGCGGTAGTGACCATTGTACTGACTGGGCCTAGTCGACCATGCCGCGTACATAGCGCGCCTCCCCCGGTCCTGGGTCCACTCGCTGCAAGTGGCCGAGAGCAGCACTTACTATGGGGAACTTGTCTCATATTCCTATACTGTAACCTTCACTGTTCCGTGCAGGGACCGCTACTCCAGCTAACGGGATACTGATGACGTGCGTGGCGTGGCAGACTTTTTGGACTGGGGTGTGGGCTATTAGTTCCATCCCTACCCCGAGTGAGATAAAAAAAAAAAGCTCACCCAGGGAATCCCGCAAGGGCCTGGTTCGCTACTCGTACTTAGCCTATCTAGTTCCACTACTAGACGTTTCCACCGGAGGCGCCACGCTGAGGCGACGGGTAGCTGGAATCCGCCGGGTTGATTCTTACAGAAATGGAAACAAACGATTGATAAGATCTAATATTACAGTATAATCTAAAAAAAAAAACACGCTGGAAATTTGAATATCAACAAAATTGGTATCTTATAAAATAAATAAATGCTGGCTGAACACGCATGACTAGATTGACTTAGCTACACTCGTAGGACGTCATCATCTCCATTAACGTCTGTATTTCATAAGGTAAAACAGGGGCGTAGTTAGGAATGTTCCATCGTTTGGGGCCCAGGGGGACTTGATCTCTTTGAGGGGCACCAACATTTTGCATAATATTAATTTTGTTACGTAAAAATCATTCATTGGGGCCCCCTTTCAAGTGGGGGCACGAGAGGGATTTTCAAATTCTCCCCCCTCCTCCCCCCACCTTAGCTACGCCACTGAGGTAAGATAGATAAGATCAAGCAGCCTGGAAAACATCTAGGCTACAACTATTGAAGCTATACTAGAGAGTTGGGGGAAATGTGGAGCCATTCTGTTACAGTTATGACGTCAACTTGTTTACAGACCGATTTTCTCAATCCTCTTCCCTACCAGTACAAGGTCTCTCCAGAGATGCCCTACAGCAGGGGTTCTCAACCTGGGGGTCGATTAACAATTTGCCAGGGGTCGCCAAAAACCATTGAAAAAATGGATTGTTATTGTCTATTCTTCAATTGCTTTGTGTGTGCGGATGGGGGGGGGGGGGGGGGTCGCGGCTGAGTGGAGGATTGTAAAAAGGGGTCGCCGAGCATTAAAGGTTGAGAACCGCTGCCCTACAGTATGCTAGTGTAGTAGCCTTGTACTTAGTTCAAGTATAAATAAAGAGCCAACAATGAATCGCGCGAGATAAAAGAAACAGGAAAAGACGAGATTTCACGCGCTGTCTGTGGTACTTCATTCTGTATTGTCTAACTGCATGATCAATTGAATAGGGAAAAAAAAAAGGGGGGGGGGGGTCTCAATGAGGAGATATTTCTTTAAGAAAAAAAAAGATTACCTAAAGGAGTACTCCACCCTTAAAACAATATCTATCAATAATGTGCACGTTACTTCACTTATTCGATGTAAACAAAATAACTAATTACCATTAATTTATTGAGTAATTGATTAATTGAGTCAGGAAGAAATAGCCTTAACATTTATTTAAGGGGACTAAACCCAACAAATTTAGCCATATTTGTGAATACTGAGGGATTAGTTTCCCTTGTTGGTATCAAACATAATAATTAACAGTAATTAATTGTCTCATCGGTTACTTATTTTCATAGATTGTCTATACCCATAAATAATTGTGCGAAGTTTCAACTTGATCCGAGAATGGATGTGGGAGAAATAAGGTGCACACACTTTCTACCAGACAGACGGACAGACAATTGAGTATAACCTTTGTAAAAAAAAAGTGTTGTTAAATTACTCCTTAATTACTCCTAAATTAAATCCTACTCGAGAAATACTCTAGCACTTTTAAAACACAAAGAACATAAGCTTTTCTTCGTCCTCATCTTTAAGTTAAAGGGTTCAGCTCAATAGGCCCCTAATCCTAGATCTTTGATTGCCGTTTCCATGTAGTTTTTTCTTCTATCAGAGGGTTTCGTAGGCCAGTGCCTTGTTCGGGCCTCTCGATGGAGAATGCAGCTTTGAATTACCTGGTCAGGATATTTTGATTTTTTTTTTGGGTGGTGCTCCACAAGGGCAGCTTTTGCTAGTCCCAGTTTTTTAGCTTCAGGAACATATGTTGTCTCATTCTGTTGTGTCTTTTTATAAGACGAAGTATTATATGCTGGTTGTGTTTGGAAAAGCTCGTAAAAGGCATCGCTATTCTTGCAGTTTGGGTGAGAGCTGGTCCCTTCCTCGTTTATTCTTTTCTGTATTATTTGTAACATGAATGAGCTGGTGACTTCTAATTAACACATTGACAACATGTCTTTCTTAGCTAGGCTCACAAATCCCCCCCCCCCCTATTTTTAAAATAACATTTACCCTATCCTCTTCAAAGAAATCACCCAAAGGAATTTTATAGCATAAAAGAGTGTTTTAATTAATTTGCCAATGTTCGCAACATTTACGATCAAAACCTGAGAAAAAATAAAATACAATTCAGCTAAAATTAAAGTTGTTTTTTCTCTGTTTTCGTCGTCCATTGTTTCCCGCCTTATTCGTCTACTGGCCTACCACCCCCACAGCTCCTGTCCTCTCCTTTAATAGGCCAGTGTCCTTGCCACTAGAGTTCTAAACGAACGAAATTGTTGTAGTATGATTGAAAACATGGTCGATTGTTACAATCTAGAGTAGGCCTATATCATCATAATGTCCACTAATTAAGAACTTGGCCAGTATCCACTTAAATATGATATAACAAGAATATCTTGACTAATGCTTTCGTTATGCGTAATTGTTACACCTCCGTCTCGCGCCAGGGGTCGTCTGCGTTAGATTAAATCAGGAGAAGAAAGAGACTCAGGGAATGTGTGTGCATTATTGGTCTTTTTGGCGAATCTTTCACCTTGACATATCTTCCAGTGCTCGTTCCGGGGCCCCAAATATCAATTACAAGTAAGCACCACCTGGTGGGCAATCACGACTCTTCATTACATCACTTGGATCATTTTCCCGCCTTTTTGTTTCCACACCGTGGTCACTTGAAGTACTCAATGGACCCGCTGATTTGATAACGGTCAGCTAAGCCCTTGGGGGGAAAGAGAAAGAGAAGGGGACTTCATGTTTACCCAAGCGTGCCGAGTGATCCACTTCAACCAAAAGTCAAGAGGCCGTGATTGTGGTATGTTGAAAACAAAAAAGGGTAGACTACTCCGCTAAAAGTCAATAAAGTTCCGTAACCACTGTCTCACTCATGGAACAGGTCGAGATGATAATAGAAATGAGTTTAATTAATGTTGACTTTTCTCCTACAAATCTATCAACAATTAAAAAATTGTATATATCTATCCCTCCAATGAATAAAATTTCTGATGTGTATGTAGCTTTATGTCTGTACAGATATTTAAATGATTATTATTTATAAATTTATAAAGTTAATGTAATTGGTGCTGAGACAAGTGATAGGATCAAAGCTTGCTGAGACAAGTGATAGGATCAAAGCTTGCTGAGACAAGGGATAGGATCAAAGCTTGCTGAGACAAGTGATAGGATCAAAGCTTGCTGAGACAAGTGATAGGATCAAAGCTTGCTGAGACAAGTGCTAGGATCAAAGCTTGCTGAGACAAGTGCTAGGATCAAAGCTTGCCGAGACAAGTGCTAGGATCAAAGCTTGCCGAGACAAGTGCTAGGATCAAAGCTTGCCGAGACAAGTGCTAGGATCAAAGCTTGCCGAGACAAGTGCTAGGATCAAAGCTTGCTGAGACAAGTGCTAGGATTAAAGCTTGCTGAGACAAGTGCTAGGATCAAAGCTTGCTGAGACAAGTGCTAGGATCAAAGCTTGCTGAGACAAGTGCTAGGATCAAAGCTTACCGAGACAAGTGCTAGGATCAAAGCTTGCTGAGACAAGTGCTAGGATCAAAGCTTGCTGAGACAAGTGCTAGGATTAAAGCTTGCTGAGACAAGTGCTAGGATCAAAGCTTACCGAGACAAGTGATAGGATCAAAGCTTGCTGAGACAAGTGCTAGGATCAAAGCTTACCGAGACAAGTGCTAGGATCAAAGCTTGCCGAGACAAGTGCTAGGATCAAAGCTTACCGAGACAAGTGCTAGGATCAAAGCTTACCGAGACAAGTGATAGGATCAAAGCTTGCTGAGACAAGTACTAGGATCAAAGCTTACCGAGACAAGTGCTAGGATCAAAGCTTGCCGAGACAAGTGCTAGGATCAAAGCTTACCGAGACAAGTGCTAGGATCAAAGCTTGCTGAGAAAGCTAAAAGTACAAGATCACGCTAAACAAAAACAATTGGTAAAAACTAGTTCTAATCACAAAGATTTATTATTGTTAGTCTAGATCTATTACACATTTAATTACTGATCAAAACTAATTGATACAATTACACTTAATATTTAATATATGCTTTTTTTAAAAAAAGTATTTTGTTTATAATTTTCTTGATCCATGTTCTATTGGGTTTCCTCTTTCATTTATGAGGTATTATTGAAAATCCAATACTCTTGAGTTTATTAGAATGTTAACGTTGGTTTTCTTTTTATCCCTACAATTGACTCATACTTTCGTTGAGTTCGTCATGTCGTCTGCTCCATAGATCGCAAGGTTTGAAAGGGATTGAATATGTTGTTTTTAATTCAATTTTTTGTTTGTTTCTATAATGTGTGATAATATCTTTTTTTTTACTTTTGCAGAGTAATGTTATATTAACGCAATGTGTAACTAGTCTATATAGTTTGTATTAAGGGGCGTGGTGGTTCAGTGGTTAAGCGCTCGGATTCAGAACCTGGGGTCCTGGGTTCGAATCTCGGTGATTTTTTAATTTCGGGATTTTTTAGGGCTCCCCTGAGTCCACCCAACTCTAATGGGTACCTGACTTTGGTTAGGTTAAAGTAAAGGCGGTTGGTCGTTGTGCTGGCCATGTCACCTTGCTCGTTAACCCTAGGCCAAAGAAACAGATGACCTTAACATCATCTGCCCCATAGATCGCAAGGTCTGAAAGGTAAACTTTACTCTTTTTTTTTTTACTATAGTTTGTATTCATACGCACCTGGAACGAATAGTGCACTTTGGTGCATATTATAAAATATCGTAAATTTTTTAACGAACTGTAATGTCTTCTGGTTATACTTATATTGCGTTCTGTTTGTATATTATCAAAATACTTGTCACCTGGCACTGGTCTAAACCAATAAAAGCGTTTAAATATAAGCAGCGGGAAGAAGACCTATCCGGGTAACAGATCTACAAGTACTTGAACCATTAACACTTCACATGTCACAGTGGCATGTTGAAAAGAAGCCTCTGAATGAAACTAGAATAGTTCGTATTGTCCAGATAACCCCCGACACTTGATCCTGGGACCGTATTCTCGTGGACCACTTAAGTGAGCCTCGATCAGTACTTTAGTGTACCTATACTTTACACAGCAACTGGTCCTGGGGGAGACCCATTTCACTGTGACTGACCGTGAAAGTGAAGAGAGGGTTGAGAGGGAGGGGTAGCAGGGGATCTCTTCGTGGTCTCATTGTTGGTCATTTAACACCAGGTTGTAGTAGCCAAACATAAGACGTACACAATAAAAAATATACACTTGACCCGTGTCACTACCAAACTGACCACTGGGCATTGTTTTCTATTGCCAAAGCTCTTCCCAGAAGAAATATAATAAATATGCCAGTGGTCAGTCGGTGAATTCTTATTGGCGCCAATTTTATAGAGAACCTCAAGTAATTAAGGCAATTCAACAGAATCTCCAGGCTGAAATTCAAGCCTTGTATTGCTGTAGAGTTCAGGCATTTAGAGAACATATAATGAAATAAAAGCTCGAGTATAAAATGCAAATGAGCGAGGGTCATTACGTCACGTAAGTAATCAACATAGCGTCATGTAATCATGCATGACGTCAGGTTGAGATGTGCTTCGGGTGTGTAAGCGCCCTCAATGACCTTGATGGTTATGAACAAAAAAGTATTGTATTCATGTATATGCATGTATTTAAATATAAAAAAAAAAGCCTCTCCTCAATGGGAGGCACTAAGATGATAAACAGATATTTTTTTTGGAAGTTGGAGGTGAATATAAAGGGATTGGGGGGAGGTCTCAGGGTGCGCATGTCAATGGGGCGACGCCAGAAAAAAAGAAATATTTACATAAACTTTGCTGGTTGGTAGAGATAAAGTTGGTAGAGATAATTGTCGCGTTTCGCGTGGATTCTAAGTAGCCTAATGTAGTGTTAAAAGAAAGAATTCGAACCATTGCCATCTTGTACAGAGTGACATGGTTATCTCCCTGACAAGCACGTGTACACTTTGGTACATGACCGAAATGTGTTGACTTAACCAGTTTCGCAAGAGGGACACATCAAAAACAAGAAGCTTCGGACTAGAAGCTATGAATGAAAATATTCTTTTATTTCAAATACGAATTAATAGAAGACAAAATAAATAGTTAAAGAACTGAATGTAAAAGTGTTTCTCTGTGTGTGCGTGTGTGTGTGGTGCTACTAACTGTTCGTTATGACCTACCTTGTCAGGCGCAAGATGGGCAGTTTGAATACAAATAAAAAGAGATTGAGAGAAAGAGAGAGAGAGAGGGAGAGAGACAAAGGCAGAGTCAAAGAGAGAAAGGACTGTATGACACGGTGAGAAATAAAAAGATACAGTTAAAAAGAGACAGAAAAAAAGAAACAGAGAGAGAGAGGCGGAAGGAAAGAGGGAGAGAAAAAGAGTGACATAAAAAGAGAGAGAGAGGGAGAAAAAGAGAAACAGAAAGAGAGAGAGGGAGAAAAAGAGATAAAAAGAGAGACGGGGAGAAAAAGAGAGACACAGAGAGATAGATGGAGAAAAAAGAATGACATAGAAAGAGAGATGGAGAAAAAGAGAGACATAGAAAGAGAGAGAGAATAGTAGAAGACCACTTAAACATCCCAATAAAGAAAAAATCATAAGATTAAAAGATGAACAAGTAGTCACTGTTTAAAAAAAATAGCTTCAGGTGGTTTTCATTCTCTTTTTACTTTTTCTCTCTCTCTCTCTCTCGATATATGTATATAAGATAGGACAAAACATGTAGCTCTAGGTCACAAAACCATATACAGTACCATAGTTAACTAAGGCAAATTCTAGCCAATAACACTCTCGGTAACCATTTACCTAGAAAACAGATAAAATGAACATTTCCAGTCCTGTGGAGTGCTAAGTCTAACAATGACTTTTGCTGTTTAGCTAAAATAAAATGAAGCATCGTTTCCATGAAATGGTCTATAGTCTTTGTGTGACTTGGAAAGTTAATCGTTCAAGGACGGTAGTAACTGTACTCGACTGAAGAAGGCCACATAGACAGACGTAGGACAGTGTTCTATTCTGAAAGAAATGGTTTTAGGTCCGAACCACTCCAGTGTTTAGTTGAAAATAAACTTCCTAAAACAAATCAACCCTAGCACTAACCTTTTAGTCTATATAGTCTGCTGGCTGGTGATAAGTCAAGATTACCGCACTTTTGTGTATTTACTTTATAATAATCCAAAATATAAGCTGACCTAACCTAGACTGTGACAATTTATGTGTCGAGAGACGATCCCTTCCATCGGGAACTTGCCAAGTGACTAAAGACACGTATCCTGGTAGCACAGGGGTTCTCTACCAGTGGATTGCGATCCCCTTGGGGGTCGATTGACAATTTGTCAGGGGTCGCTTATGTCTATCTTCTTCTTCTTCATCGTTCTCATTGTTATGTTGGAGTGTTCAGATGACTAGACCAATATATGAGATGAACTGCACAGTGGTTTCCAAATCAGGGAGCTCTCCATATAGTTTTCTTTCTATTGGGGTGTTTTGGGGCCAATGTCTTATACGGGCCTCTTGGTAAAGAGAGCAGTTTTGGAGGATGTGGTCGGTATTTTCTGGTGATACTCCACATGGGCAGATTTCACTGGTTCCAATTTTGAGCTTCCGGTATATGTGTTGTCGCATTCTGTTGTGCCCGGTCCTGAGTCGAAAGATTAGACGTTGGTCTTGTCGGGATAGCTTATAATAAGCGTCATCATTCTTGTGATTTGGATGGGAGCTCGTCCATTTTTCATTTATTTTATATATAATTTTCCAAATGCAGACATTTTTTTTTACTTGGATTTGAAATAATTCTTGACAATATCGAGAGCATGAGAATCTTTACCAGAATCCTTAACAACTACAGCCCCACATGCATTAACTTTTCTTGCTTTGCCTTCTTTATCTAATTTGCAGAGGCCAGCCCATTCACCCAATTTCTTGGCATCCTCCACCTTCAGAAGATTGATTCCATGTTCTTCAATAAGCTTGGTATACAATGGTTCAACAACACTGTTAGCGAACACACACACTAATAAGCCTGTCGTTTGTCTAATGCTTTTGTGACTTCTTTAACACCTCTACATAAGCCATCATGTATTAAAGCTGTTTTAAGAACTTCTTGCAAAGCCTCATATATATCCAGAGGAGCACTGTAGTCTTTGGCAGCACTTGGGGTTGAGGTTAGGACATCATCTCCTTCCGCGTCAAACATTTTGCAACCGATATCCTCGATGATGTCTGTTGGCTATTTTTTTTTTTTTTTTTCATGTTGGCTATTATTTTTAATATGTTATAAGAAGCTTTAGTGACTATGCAACATAATAATTTGTTAAATCCGTAACATATGAACTAAACATTGTACGTTTTAAAAAAGGTTGAATAATGCATCCATAAATTTGAATTTTAATACGTAAACTTTTTTAGAAATCCATAACACATTGGATAACATGAAAATTGGATGACCTCCAAATCGTAGCAGGAGAGGAAAGCATGGGCTTGCCGTAGTGCTCTGCTAAGGTAATTCCTTATAACTCCTCTATTCAGTTCATGTGACCCTTCAGTTGTCTCTCTGAAGCTATTGGACACACTTGTAAGATTTGCACCACATTTTTCTATGCCTGCCCCATTAGTTAAAGCAGGGGGGGGGGGGGAGTATGCCATTTGTAACGAAAATAATATTTACATGCTTCCAACCGTATCGGCTCTCTAGGAGGAAAATGACTTTGAACCTGGCAAACAGATAAAATGATACTTTCTGTGAAAGAACGCATGTGTGTAGAAAAAACTTTCCTCCTATTTTCCAAATCTACTCAACATTTCATTGTACTTGCCAGAAATCCAATGAAAGTCAAAGTTAAAGGTTTTTAGGAGACATAAATAATTTTTCACTGTGAAACTTTTCTCTTTAATTAGGCCTACCCACTTCTGGATCAAACATTTACAGCCCTGTTTCTATTTGTCTCTGTTGTACCTTCTTCCATTTGCAATAATATATGTATTTCTCGAAACAGCCTGTTAGTTCTCAAGTTTAAATACAGAAAATTGTCACGTGTGTGGAATGTGACTAGGAAATACTTACGTAAAAAGAGACACGTCAAAAAGACATTATTTCATTGATTTGTAATTGTTAATGAGGAGAAATATATATTTCAAGAATAGAATTAGGCTACATATTGTACCGTGATTAAACAATAAGCTTAGGCAATGCAAATCAGATAGTTACATTAGGTCTCCAATTAATATTTTGTAACATCATAGTTATAAACGAAAATAATTTACTGTTGGGGCTCGCGAATAAGTGAGGAATTGTAAAAAGGGGTTGCCAAGCTAAAAAGATTGAAAACTGCTGTGGTAGCAGAATGATAAACACGTGACTCTTTCTTCAGCACAACGAAACCGGAACTGCATCAACGTTACTCCTTTATCTATTAGTCCACCCAAGTTGACCCAAACTCTAATTGGTACCTGACTTTAGTATGATAGTTGTGGAAAGTGAATGAGGTAGATCGCTGTGCTGGCCACATGACATCCTCGTCAACCGTCAGTCACAGAAACAGATGATTTTAAAATCATTAGCACTATACATCGTTTTACTTTTCTTATAAAAAAATTTTTTGGGGTTAAAAGTAAATTATTTCTGGGCATGATTAGTTGTACTGATACAGAACAACAGAATTAATATTCATGATCTCATTAGTCGCCTTAAAACAAATACAGCCCAGGTCTTTATGTCTCTTTTTTTTATAGACATTCTCAGAAATGCACATAAATATTTTATTTATTTATATTTTTCTCATCTTTTTTAAATCAATTTCTTCCTTATGACGTGGTTAAGAGAGAGAGGGAGAGAGAGAGAGTGAGCGAGAGAATAGCATGTAGTCAATATACATGTTTCTTTTCCTTTTCATGTTCTTATTCCATGTTTAAGAGACAGAGACAGAGAAAGTGTTGATGTGTGAGTGTGTATGTCACGGGAATAGGATGCTGCACAGAATCAGAGATTTATTATGCAGAAAATATAATTTTGATTTCCTATGTGTTTTATTTATCGAACGAATGAAATATTCAATTCCGAACAAGAAAGATTTATGCTTGTTTGTTTTTTTCTCATAACATATCAAACAACTGAATGATACACAAGAGAGATAAGAGCAAGTAGAAACAAAGATTTGTTAACTCTCTTTGTTTTGTTTTTTTATGCAATCTAATGGATCTCATTCACCAGTCGTACACAAACCACATTTAGCCACGTGATAATAAAAATGAAAATAGCTGTCACGTGACAGCCCGTGTGTATTACGTAATTTGTATAGAAGAGATAGAGTATCACGTGGCTAAATGTTGTTTGTTTACGATTGGTGAATGAGGTCCATTGGCATTGTCAAAATAGAGCATTGTAATAGGATGCAATGTTGGCTTTCTTTACATACGTACTTAAGTTCTAAACACTTTTTTTTTAAAACAGTCACGCTAAAGTTGGATCACGCGAGGTGTTGATAACTGCATACACGACTATTCCTGTATTCATCATTCCTGTATTCACCATCTGTTTATATGTCCGAAGTAGATGACTTTTATATCATAGATCACAAGATCTGAAAGGGTAAACTTTTATTCTACAAGGTGAACTGAATCAGCACACTGGTTGTAAATTACGATATATTCAGTGTGTAGTGTGTGGTTTATATTAAAATATATAACAGCACCACTGAACACACTAATTCTTATGCATTTAATATTGGCGCATGAATCAGGGACCTTTGACTCGCCATCTCCACCTAACAGTAATGCAGGTCGAGATTAACACAGCGCATACAACTTTAGTGAACTTGAAATTGACCAGCCGCTCTAAATTCACACTATTGGCAACATTTCAATACAGTCTAAATATAGCATAAGAAGAAAAAAAAAGGTGGGAAAAAGGTAAGTAGGGGAGGGGTGGAAGTGCACTTAACTAGATAAATGTTAATCTAATCTTTTCATGTCCACGTCTGCAATAACGTTAAGATCTGAGCGCACTGAGCGCGGTACATGTAGGACGATAGAGTGGAGTAATGAGCTAAACAAATCATTATTATCAAAAACGATGAAGACTTTCTAAGCCACTCCAAGGTCGTCTCTCAACACTTTTGACCTTGAGAGTTTTCTTTTTGTTGTTGTTTTTTTTTATTTTCTAGCAATCTGAAATCTGCAGTTCCCCCCCCCCCTCTCTCTCTCTCTGATTGTGTGTGTGTGTTGATGTATGTGTGTGTATGTGTATGGTTTGTTGTATTTCTTTTTTATTTATGATTTAATTTAAATGACTTCATCTGAAAAATCTATTAGAAGGCCTGGAGCCATGGCTGCGTCTACCACTCCGCTGCACAGCTCCGCGCTGATTTCTAATGGTGAACAAAGACGGATTCGTGTTGCAATAGCCACAGAACAGATTCATAATGCCCACAAAACAGACTAAATGGCCAAAAAACAGACTCGTAATGGCCACAAAACAGACTCAGTGGCCACAGAACAGACTCAATGGCCAGTAGCCACAGAACAGATTTGTTATTACCTTCCTTGACCGATTAACTTCCCAAATCACACAAAGTGTTTTTGTTGTGGTTATTGCTGTTGAATTTGATGCTGTAATTTTTATTGTTATTTTTTTGTGTGTATTTATTGCTGCTGTAATCTTTTGCTGTTGTTGCTAATGTGACTGTTGTGTTATGTTCCCGTTCCTGTTAGTGTTGATGTTTGCTTGATGATGTTTTTGCTGTCACTGTACATTTGGTTGTTGACACTGTCGTCGTGACAATCCGTTCAATTAACATGCATTCTTGTTTGTTTTTTTAACCCTCGCCCATGACAATTGAGTGTCCCCTTAACTGGACAAAACAACATTGACCTACTCACCCTAATTGTCTCCTCCACCGAGTAACAATTGGCCTGGCTAGTGTTCGGCCTTGACCTCAACACGAAACTCTGCTCCGACGATCCCGAGTCCATCCGAGTGCGGTAATCCGTGGCTGGGGCCTGTCGCCCGGACTCTTCCTCCCTCTGCCTGCGCTCTGCCCCCGTGGCGAAACTCCCCCCAGCAGCCAAGGGGAGAGCTGATGGGGCGTTTCGCACAGGCAGCGGTGGCGGCTCATCCATCAGAGGACAGGAATTAAGGAAGGTGTAATCCAGACATGAATTCAAGTAGATGAATAGAGATACTCTCGTTGAAGCAGCATGCGTGTATGTATCACAATAACTTGGCTAGATAATAGATTCCATGCCAGAAAACAGAATTTCTGCACATACTTCACAAGAACACTCTCACGTCATATCCGGTTAAGATAAATTCTTCATTGAAATACAAAAAAAAAAGATAAAACATACATTAGCTTAGTTTGTTTTTTTTAAAGTTTGCAGGGAGCTTTTTTTTTTTGAAAGTGCTTATTTTATTTAGATCTATTTATTTATTTCTTCTTTTTTTTTTTTGGCCGTACTCGTTGAGAAAATCTGGTCATGTGTTAATGTATGTATGTCACGTGGCGGGTCAAGTTTCAAGAAGGATGCTCGCGTGTGCACTCTCACTGGGCATGCTTCCATATCAATCTATGTGTTTTGAATATTTTCTTTACATTATCATCAAACATAGCTAACACCACCAGGGACATGTAGAAATATAGATCTATATGACTTTGTCACATAGACACAAGAATCCAGATATATCATGTTACTTGGAAGTGAATAAGTTGTCAAGATCATTGACAGTCCGGCATTTGTGTAAATGTCCAGTTCGTGTGTTGTCGCGACGCCTGGATGACCATTACAAAAGAAAACTGAACCAATTCAGAAGTGAGTGGGAGATAATATAATTGTTCAAGTATCGAAGGTTATCTATTGAAAATGGTATCACTAAAAATGATAAATTAATGATTTATTGCAAACACAAATATATCAAGATGCCATTTTGCGAAATTGATAGCTGACTGACCGCGTGGAAAGCCCTTAAGATTGAAATCATTTTTAACTCGAGTTTGAACCCTGCCGGCTATCACCTCTTGCCATTCCGGGGGAAGTTTTGGGTAGGACGCTAGACAGTAGCGTAGCAAGGTACCCGTGGGATCGGATTCAAGAAAATATTAGTGTTCTCCCCCCAGTAAGACTAATTTAGTGTGTGGCAAAAAAAAAAAATTAAAAACAGTATTCTGTACATTTACCAAAAGATATTAAATGCATGTAGTTTTAAATCAGTTCATGAGGGCCACAATTCGTAAAGAGCCATGGGCCCAAACGCAATGAAACCCACACCTGCCATGGTTGGTACGTCACGTACTTTGGATCCCTGATGGTCAAGGGCCCGGGTTCATTGAACCCCTTCGCGCTATGGATGCTACGCCACTGAGGCTAGAATCATTTCAGAAGGAACGTCATCATCAAACTTCATTTGAGTGAGGGCTTCAGAGGTTCAAATCCTCTCTTGCAAAAGCCCTGGACAGAAACCTAGCTCGTTGTGCATGTATGTCACGCTTGTCAATATACAAGTGGAGAAATGGTGGTTTTCATGACCTGTGGAGACGGAGATCAAGAAGCCTGGGGCAGTCGAAAAGAATATGAGACATGTCTTCCTCTTCCTTCCCGCAGCGGGGGCACCTTGAGTCGAAGTTTGGCCGTGCAAAATATTAGCAAACGGGGCAGTGGCCAGCCCTGCACTGTGCTATAATAACTTGCTCAGGCCTGAACAGCCAACACCACGGGGAAGCGCCGTCAGGGAGCCTCATGTGCTCAAAAACTTTGCGGGCCTTTTGGGACTTGTCACAGCACTCTAGCTACTCGACAGCTCGCCTAAAACTTCGGCTTTCGACTGTCTTAATGATCTGCTCTGCATGCCATGTTGTGGTCACTGATTGAATTGTTGTTTCGAAACCTGAGAATTATTTTATTTATTATAGCAAACCAAACCCTAATTGAACCACAACCCGTGGCTAGCTCCTGGTAATCGCTTCACGAAAGATCTTGTCTTGAAAGCTGTTAGCCAAGGCTCTAGCCACTGGACCGTATCTAGACCATTGATATGACGGAAGTAGGGAGCGTAGCCCATAACGCTTTCTTAGTCTTAGAGAATTTAATTGGAAGAAAATAGCATCTTCAGAAGAACACATATCCCAGCGGAGATACATTTGCAACTATAGAACAAGACTGATACATTGAGCAATTGATCTAGCATTGTCACTGAGCTTTGTAGTCTACTAGCAGAAGCCATTTCTTTTGTTTTTAATGAGCATATACAACCCAGTGGCGTAGCTAAGGTGGGGAGGGCGGTCAGGGTACCTCAAAATGAATGTCCTAATTTTTTTTTTTTACATTAAATATTACGCCTTTGCCATGTAATTTTGCTATTAACGAAAATACTAGACAGCTATGATCTAGAATCTAGATGAAGTTATAGCTGCCCTTGCTGCACAGAAAGCACGACTTTTTGTATTATCTCGCCAATAAACAACGGTATTATTCATTGAAATACTCTTAATGATTATTTTTTTTTGTTAATTTAACGTGTACACTGTACCAAATGGAGTTTAGATCTATATATTTATTAAGTGGAGGCGCGGTGGCTGAGCGGTAAAGCGCTTGATTTCCTGAACTGGGGGTCCGGGTTCGAATCCTGGTGAAGACTGGGATTTTTAATTTCGTGATCTTTCGGCGTCTCGGAGTCCACCCAGATCTAATGGGTACCTCACATTAGTTAGGGAAAGGTAAAGGTGGTTAGTCGTTGTGCTGGCTACATGACACCCTCGTTAACCGTAGGTCACATAAACAGATGAACTCTAGATCATCTGCCCTATAGACCAAAAGGTCTGAAAGGGGAACTTTACTTTACGTACTTTTTTAATTTATTAAGTACATTATTACAAGTCATAATGTCAAATGTCAAAATGCTGGGGCCAAAAAAGGGTCAAACCCCTAAATCCCTAGCTACGGCACTGATACAACCGCACATAATAAAGATTTGATATTCATATTTATCAAAGAAACATTAAACATAATATCATCTACTATATCGACGAAATATCTTTTTGTTTTTGATACTGTAGTATAATTTAAACACACTTATCTGGTCAACAAAAAAAAAGCGTGATCCAAAATAGAACAATCGTTAGAAAGTCAATAGGGAAAGACAGAAAAAAAATTCAAACTTTCAAAATTCGTTGCTAAAATACAAGCATTTGAAAAAGCAAACATTGAAGAAATCAGGAGTCCGGGCATTTCACTTCAGTGTCATGTCTAATATGCGTGCAGCATAGGGTCGTCTGCTGCAAAATAATGCATCATCATTTTCTTTTTCTGGCTCTTTGTCTTCAGTCACGTGAGATATAAAGCGTGGAACTCAGCAAGCAGTGAGACTTCATTTCAGAACAGAGCAAAGTGTAAATGTCCCAACTCTGATGGGTTACGTGCACAAAGTGTGAGAATCAGGCACTCAGTCAAAATAGTGCATTCCAGCTTTCTAAAGGTAGAGCGCTAAAGTTAACAAAATAAATAAATAAAGTAAGGCTAAGTCGCTCTAACATTCTTGGCCCCAACACAATGAAATAAAATATACACGCTTGCCTTCCGAACCAGAGTCTTGACTGAATCAGGGTTTCCAAATTTGGAATTCTTAGGTTTCTTAGGACCTGAGTGTACCCAAAATTTAATTGGAACTTACGTTGGAGGGGTAAAATCGGTTATCAGTTGTGTTGGTCACATGATCCTCTTTGGCCATAGAAACAGAAAAAATATGCAACATCCCATTCTATAGATAGCAAATATAAAGGGGTACCTTTACTTTATGTATATATTTTATGTATGCATGTATTTAGTTATTTCCGTGTGTGTGTGATATATTGGTGGAGATCTGGCCGAGAGGCTCTAGCATCTAACTCTAATTTGGGAATATATTCCCCAGACAGTTGTGGGATGAACAGATCATTAATATTTTAAGTAAGCCGTTGCACAGCATAGCGGATTCACTGTCATATTTAAGTGGGCACATATCCAAAGCGAGGTCTGGTTGGTATATTTGAAATGCCTGCGTGAGGCTTTGGGCTAGGAATTATTAATTTTCAGTTCTGAAGGAACACTTAAAACTGTGACAAGTCAAAAGCTTGCTGTCAGAGTCACTCATACTTATCACAGCATTAATTATTATTTATCATTATTTATTTTTTTATTTTAGTCATTTCCCCGTCCTATCTCCAATTTCTTCACCCGCCCCACCCTTTCCTCTCCAGGCTAGTCGACCACCTTGGGACAACTAGACCAAGGCTTTCACTTATCTCCCTTGACCGGGGTAAAGATAAACACACAGTCTCTTGGATGTCTGGCGGTCGCAGTTGACACCACCTTGGGTGGAATGCAAGTCAATCTTTCTTTGCCCCCCCCTCCCACATCTCTCTTTGATCAAAGAGATTACTCGGGTCAAAACGCCTCATGGCACTCCCAGGTGCCACTCTTGTAGCACTTCACCCACGTGTAAGACAATTCTTAGCCTAGGACATTTCCCAGGCCTGTATATAAGGTAAATTAAATCAAGCCACACCCTCTCATTTTCTCATTCGAGCTGAGCTATCGAGTCTGGACTGCTTCATTTATTCTTACTCCTAGAGGAATACCTGGTGGTAAGCCGAACTTAATTACTTTGTGCATATTTCTCACTGAATTTTATCATGTGTATTTTGCTTATTTCATTTATATTTAATTAGTGCATTGTGTATTTCTCACTGGCGTAAGTAGACAACATAAACATGGCATATGTATTTATTAATGCTACGTTGCTCAATTGATCGTTGATGCAACCATGTATGTATTTGTACATCTTATTTGATTTCCTTTATCTCGGCTGACCACCGCGATAATTTTACTAGCGTACTAATACTGCGCCTTTACTCTAACGGGAGTTGTGCCCCTTGAACGGACACTCTCCATTCAAGCGCGCTCCATTGTTCTCGGCCAACGGTCGTAGGTAAAAACCGTCATGGTCGCTGACCACCGTCCATTCCCTCCCCTCCTTTTTTTTCTCTTTCCACTTGTGTTGATTATTTGAGATTATTATTTCCCCTTTTATGTACATTTTTATTTTGATACTATCAGCCATCTATTTTTCCATATCCCATTTGTCATCATCTCCTCATTGTACTCAAAAGCAATTCCGCCAATCAGTCGAGGGCATCGATAAGATGCATGAGAGACATGTCCTAACTTGTCTTTATTTATCCGCAGCCTCCCTCAGGTGTCTGCCTTTGTGCTTAGTGCTATTCAGCACTGCACTTGCCTACTGAGAAGATCTACCTAACTATTTGTTTGGATCATCTGCCTAGTCAACTGCCTATTAGCTGTTCAGTGTCTACTCGACGCCATTCAACTATTGCCTATTTATTTGGCATTGTCCGCCTTGTCAGTTGCCTATTTGATATTGAGTATCATCTCCTGCCTACGTAAATCTACTCAACTCTACTACTTGGCGCTATCGGATCTATTTGCCCGCCTATTCGACAGCCCACCTGTCAACGTATTAGGTGCGACGTCCCAGTAGACCCAGATCTGTGCGAGACGTCATAGCTACGCTGCCCACGGCAGATCAGCTCTGCCCGCAGTAACCTTGTGCCCACGGTAGCCGGCCACCCGCTCAACTGTGCCCACTACAGATATCAGAACTTCGGATTGAGACTCCACAAAAACTGTATCGTCGGCGTCCCTCTACCCGCTAGAGCGCCACCTCCAGCTGCAGAACCTCAAGCCAGGACACAGCCAGCTGCGACCCAAGCAGGACAACCAGCTAAGTTCAGAAGACAAAGTGACATACTCTCTTATTAAGTGCAAGAGTGATGATTAAATACATTATTACTTAGAGATAGTTGCAACCCTCCCCCTTTTTATTCTTCTATGTAAATATTTATGTAAATAAATATTCTTCATTTTTAATTTTGTATCTTTCTTTCATTGCTTGTCTCGTTGCGTGCCTGCTCCCGATTTATATGCTGACGGGTTGGTGTGTGATAGCTTTAAAAATAATCATCCCCTAGACATTAAACGCGCCAAACACACGTCACTTTCCCCAACCTGTCACAGAAACATGTAAAACTAATAATCACTGTCACCATTTTTTTTTTTAAAGTTAAAGCTGTCTTGTTACAAGTTGTAATCCTAGCAGGCCTGTCCGATTTATTAAAACATATATGTTGTGAACATAATTGTCTCGAAATAAGTATAAATAAAATATATCTACTTCCAAGACCACGCGCTAAAGACACGTAGGTTAAGTCCATGTTACTTAAGAGATATATATAAATCTAGCATTCAGAGTTAGATTTGGTTTACGTTAAGAGAGAGGGGTTGTACGTGTATATGGAAAGATTTGGTTTACGTTAAGAGAGAGGGGTTGTACGTGTATATCGAAAAGAAAATGGAATTAAAGCCTTAATAATAACAATTAAATTCAATAAGCAAGCAAGATTAGCAAATAGAATACGCGCATATATATCCACGCTTAAGCATACAGACGCATCTACATCATGGCACACGCAGACAAATAAAAAGTGCGATGCTGTTTGAAAAGAAATATCGCAATTTTATTTCTCTCATTCAATTCACACTCCATATCTTATTGTCGCCGTTATCACCTTTTTTATCACATGCTCTTGGACACTACGAGGCCCTTCATGCCTTGACCTCCGCCCTATAGATCTGGTGTCAAAAAAAAAAGGTGCCCCCACTTTCTCTGGTTTATCTCTCCAAGTACTTCCATTGAAGCTCAATGTTTTGGTGTCACGGTTCATTGAACAAAGTCCCCCAATGGCTCCACCCACCCCACACCCGCTTAACGCCCATCCTCTCCATAATCCTTTTACGCGACTGAAGGTGGAGCAAGCGAGTGAAGAGCCCCCACCCCCTTTTTTTTATTATCATCTAAAAAAAGGGGGGGGGGGGCGACAACAGAGAACAGTCTCAGTTATCGCCGGATGCAGGTCGGTGATACGGCTATTTCACGCTTGACCACAATGGAACACGAAGGTCCTTGTGTTTGTTTCTTGATTAGCCACACTGCAAAGATAACGAAGAATTGGGCAAAGGTGTCAGGAACCAGGCGGTGTCATGATTGCCTAATAAATTGGAGCCCCCGTGAGGATAACTCGTGGGAAGTACAATAAACTAAATGGTCGAGGAAAACTTGTGATAGGCTTGAGGTTCTCTGACCCGTGCAGTGAAACTAATAATGTTAAAAATTTGAAAGGTTAATAGTGCCTTGTACGTGGGGAACTAATATTATATATAATGAGTAACTGGTTTATTACATTATTGGGAGATTTTCGCGATTAAGTAATGTCAAGGCAGTGGTGTAGTTAGGATGGGGAGAGGGTGGAGAATTTGAAAATCTCCGGCACCCGAATGAGTGTTTTTTTTGTTAAATGCAGGGGCCCCCAAGAGGGTCAAGCCTCCGGGTTCCCCAAATGATGGAGCATTTCTAGTAACGTTAAATTGATCTTCTCTGATGCCAACTAAATAATGTAATAGATATAGATGTGTTTTATTAATAAATGGCAGTTGTCCTTCTTAATTAAATATTCTCTGTTACTTCTTGTTGGTTGCATTTTGTTTTTAAAATAAGTAGTAAATCAAAATTATTTTGTGCTGCAAACAGAAGGGCTTAGAACATTTGATTCTTTCCTTGCTAAAAGGTGATAAAACAAAATGTCGTGCACCTATTAAAAAAAGAAACTTCTCAATACTTTTCTTTAATTTGTACACCGGATACACCAAGAAAAAGATAGCTTTTTTTAGTTGTTTTTTTTTCCACTTTGAAAATTTCCAATTATTTGCATTTGTTGAAATTGGTTTCATCACATCTAAGAAAACTCACCAAATTCAAAAGAAGCGTAGAAAACTGAACGAATACAGACAATGCTAGAGAAGCTAAGAAAACTCAGGGAAAATACAGACAACATGAGTTTTATTACAAATTATTCGCTTTGTAATCTTTTCGGACATTCGTTGAAATGGAGGTTTTTTCCTAGCACTGACCTCTTAGCACTGACCTCACGAGTTGACAGCAGGCAGAGTTCGACCATTGTTGCGACAGTCCGGAGTTCATATAACGAGCTTTCCAAATTTGTCGGAGGATCTGATTGGGGTAAGCCTGACATTCTTCATTCAATCTCTTACTAACAGACAAACTTTGAAGCTAATAATAAGAATTAGAAATTAAAGCTAGTTCGCATTAGGCTGCGATAGAAAGATACACGAAAGCAGATAACAGTAAAAGTATTGGAGAGGTTTCAAAATAAATAAACCAAAATATTAAAAAATATCAAGGACGCTATATTGAGAAAAGAAAAATCACTGTTTCCATCAAATTAATAAAAATGACGTTGTTATGTACAAGGAAGAACTTAAAATTTCATTTTCTCCTACATAAAAGTGCTATAAAATATTTTTATTTTACTTTCCGGATTCTGTTCACTTGATACACCGGAGACTTCATTTATGAAAATTCTGAATAGACTTTATTGAAGGGTTAAATTTTTTAAAAATGTCGCTAAGAAACCCTCATTAAATTTTATTTTTAACTTTCAAGCAGTTTCAAGCTTCCAATTGTAAACAGTTACTAATATTCCCATAGACACCATGAAGGGCTGCTACCACCCACCCAAAGCACAGTGTGAAGCTTGGACTACTGGAAGCGTTTACCACACCCCCAGCCAGCTAAAACTAGTTCTATGTACTTTTAAACTACAGTATAAATAAAATGAAATTGTATCATCATAAAATTTTAATAATATTTTTTTTTAAATATCTTAAATAGAAATAAAATTATGCATTTTATATTGAGATATTTTTTTTTACATTGGTAATTGCTTTTATAGTTTCAATACCGTATTGGCCTCTATAACACATTTTTTATAAAGTACCACCAAATACTGTAAGTTATATCATTTATAGAGCACTAATAAATAAATAACTCATTATAAGACTAAGTTTTTTTTAACTCAATATATATAGATATAAGACTTTGTTACTTTGATCTATGGTCGAGGTCATACATGTGACTTTGGAACAAGAATCGCTTACAAGGTACATCAACAGAGCGATACGAAAAAATAAAAAAAACTCAAGAGAGGTAAAGAAAAACAAAAATGGACATGAGATAATTGTCGGGCCTCAACGCTGGGAGAGACTTAGTTACGACGGACAGCACTGCGGCATTGAAAGGTCACCAGATCATAAGTGGCGCGCCAGCGAATTTGTGATGTTGAATGATTCAACCATTTTGAAATAACCTGTTGTGAGATAACCGGTATAATGGTAAACAAGATAGATAATCAGTTGTAAGGTAACCACTTGTAAGTAAACTAAACTTTCTATAATGACCTCTTGTATGGTAAACGGTATGATGGTAAACATTCTAAAGTGACTAGTTGTAGGGTAAGCGGTATAATGGTAAATATTCTAAGATGACAAGTTGTACGGTAATTGGTTGTAAGGTAACTGGCATGATGGTACGCATTCTAAGATAACCACTTGTAAGGGAAGCGGTATGATGGTAAACATTCGTAGATAACCTATTGTAAGGTAACCGGTATGATGGTAATCATTCTTAGATAACAACTTATAAATTAAAGGTTCTAAGGTAACCGGTATGACGGCAAACATTTTAAGATAACCCCCTTGTATGGTCACCAGTTGTAAGGTAACCAGTATGATGGTAACATTCTTAAATAATAACTTGTAAATTAAAGATTCTAAGGTAACCGTTATGATGGTAAGGTAATCGATATGATGTTAAACATTCTGAGATACGCCCTTGTAAGGTAACCAGTTGTAAGGTAACCGGTATGACGGTAAACTGTTTTGATGTTACAAAACATTAAGGCACACTGTAGAACTGTAGAACATCAAAGGACAGTATAATTCCAGAGAGTGAACTCGAAGTGATGCCCCCGAGTATCAAGAATGCACGACACATGGACTTTATGAACTATATCCTAGTGTGAATATTCCAGTGAATGAATCTCAACTGCACTCACTATAACCGAAAAACAAATCCGTCCACTTTATCGCACTATTACATAAGACCTTTCACCTACCGACAACAGAAGAGGAAAATGTGTCTCCGGTCGAATGAGTGCGCACGAGCTCAGGTGAAGCTACAAATGTTACGCGTGAGTAGTCACAGGTAAGGTGTTGTGGAAACAGACTACGGATAAAAAAAAACATTTACTCACTCGCAGTGTGGGAAATAAAACCACGCGAGAATGTTTACTCACAAAGAAACAAACAAAAAAAAAACTGGATGTTTATCCTCCACAGGTAGATCTCATAGAAATAAGGAATATAAGTGTGAGTAACTCGGTGAATTAAATTTTCATCCGACATTGATTCCTTTTTTTTTCAACGAAAAAAAAAAGGAGGCATGTGAAATCACTCGCGCGGTACTGCAGGGTGCTGGGTAGTATTTCTATTTTTAGAACGAAAAAAAAAGAAAAAACTAACTTGTAAAAGAGAAAGAAAGAGAGAGACAGAGAGAGAGAAATAAATTACGCCATACGCATAACGTGCGTAACAGAAGCAGACAAAGAGAGTACTGCTGCTTCCATCCATCGATATCTGAATACCTTTCTCTCTCTCTCCACCCTTCCCCATCTTTTCCCATCTTTCCGCCCCCTCTCTCTTGTCTGGAATATCGCAACAGAACTGTGGCCTCGTTATGATTACCCTCTCTGACGTAGCAATACAACAATAAAAAAAAAATAGTTTTAAAAAGTTACACGACAAAAAAAAAATGAGATGGAGGGCGAGAGAGGGGGGGGTGGTGGTTCGGAGAATGAGTCATATACATCGCCGCGGCGCGTGCGGATCTCTGCGCGTGAGTGTATGTGCGCGAGCGAGTGTGCGTGGTTCGTGAAATACTAGTGCGCGTGAATGAGCTTTTGAGGGTCACGAGAATGCACGCTGGAATGCATGGGCGATAATCTCAGCTCAATGGATCCTTCTTCTTGGTTATCGGTCTGGAAGTTTAGGACAAGGACCTGAACAAATAAAGGGAGGGGCTAGGGCGTGGGGACAGAGGTAGGTGTGGCAGTAGAAGAAGAGCAAATACCGATACTTTACAAGAGCATCAGAGCCCTTTAGGATATTGGCTTTGGGACCAGAGTCTTGTTCGGGCCTCTTGATGTAGTATGCAGCTTTGAAGGACATGGTGATGCTCCACAAGGGCAGGTTTTGCTCGTCCCGACTTTAAGCTTCCGGAACATATGTTGTCTCCTTCTGTTGTGTCCGGTTCTGAGTCGAAAAAGATGCATTAGCCAGACTGTCAGTTCTCTCTGAGCCACTGTTGTTTGATAAACTAACGGCGACGTACTATATGACCAGTTACTATTTTTTCCCGGCAAGAATGACAAGGCCAAAACAAGGTAGATATCTAGTAGACTGTATTATTTTATGTAACAGCTTTAATTGGCGAGATATCACGTGATGTAGACGCCCCTTTTATTTCGTGTCTAGGTTTAACGAATCTGTCACCTGGTGCACATACCTTGCCGTGGAGTGACAGCTTGAGTGCCTCAATGCGTGACCTCCGTGACCTATGTCGAAGGCGCCGCTCAATGACCCTCAGAGTTATACCGGCTGGAGCTCATTGTTAGTATGGCTGGTACTGCCAATCCGGACAGGTCTGTTAGGAAAGAGGCCAGACAAAAGGTGCATCCTCCTCCCAGGGACACAGGGGTTGTGCGATAGGCTAACAACCTGTCCATGGAAAAATAAAAAAGTGTTATAGAAACCAGAGCAAAAACACAAACACTAAACATAGTCAGAGGCGAAAGTAAAGCTCCACAAAGGAGACTTATGAAGATGCAGTATACTAGAGGAAGCTGAGAAAACGGAAAGAGCTGGGAGGCCATAAAAAAACTAGCAAGAGACAGTGGAGAGTGGGCGTGTTTTTGCTGAGGCGCTATATTCCATGAGGAACTCAAAGGTATGATGATGATGAAGTTAAACGAATGAACTATCATCACTAGATCAGACAACCCAACAGAGCCCAATCATTTCGAAGGCATTAACAATGACGTCACGTCATGCCCGGTGACGTGGCAACCAGCTATTGGTCTAAACTGCCCACAGCTTGCGATGTCGCAGGTGAGTGTTCATGACCCCGCGTCTTTAATAAAATATTGTCCCCACTGGATGTGTTGGGCGTCGAGTTCTGGTGTGTTGGTAGATATTCTCCTTCTGTTGCTGAAGACCTCGGGTCATCCCTGCGTGGTAATGTAAACCCTGCAAAGACCTTCGAAATCCTCTCGTATTTTTTTCTTATTTACGGCTACTTTTTACCATTCCTACAAAAGTCCTAATAGCCAATATGTTAAAGTCTTCCAATCTTTCTTCTATCTAGCTCTCCTCTTCCTAATTCACTGCCTCTCCCTAGTTTATAAAGCTTATTTCAACTATCTATCTATCTATCTATCTATCTATCTATCTATCTATATGTCCATCTGTTTGTCTGTCTTCCTCTTTCCCTAGGTTTATTTACTTTCTCTTTATCTATCTTTCTTTCTCTCTCATCATAATATCATCCCAATCTGCCTCTTTCTCTCTCTAAATTTCAGTCTATCTATTTCTCTCTCTCTCTGTCTCTCTCTTTCTGATCGCCAGCTTAACTTTTTCATTTGTTTGTGTAGCTACCGAGTCTGTTTTCAAATGACTGTCAAACATAAGTAGCTCTTACACAATTTTATGTTAATTGTCTATTGTCAGAATTAGGAAAGAAAATGTCTCGCCTCGTTGCGTTTCTAATTGTACCATTGTGTAACGTAACTCTGACCTGGAGTGAAATAGGGCCGTCAGATTTGTATTTACATGGACACACACAATTTTTAAAACAATTTTAAACTTTGCTCTTGTGTAATTAGTTTGCACTAATTAAGTATTGGATAGAGAACAAGAAAACTTTTCCCAAATTACTTGACGACCCCCTTCCCCCTTCTCCGATCTACCCCCCCCCCCCCTTTTCCCCACCAACTACCATCATCGCCCCACTACCCTTTATCTTCCCTTTTTTCCGGTATCCGAGATGCTAAAAACAGTGATGACATCATGGAAGACCAGCACGACCTGCCAATCAATACACTGTTATTCATACACTGGCAACTGGTTAGTCAACGGTCACAAACAATGACGGAAGGGGGAGAGGGACATTACAAGAGGACATCTGTTGGACGGCAAAACCAGTGCGCGTTTGTTGTTGTTTTTACCTTGTGATCTAATTGTTTGTATCAGTTGGAAAAGAGATGGGGAAGAAAGAAAGGGGAATCTGGTTAACTGTTACCGTGATAGCTTTAAAATGCATTTAGTTAAAAGAGAAAGGTAGAGCGACCTAAATTCGAACTTACTTAGACTTAGGTCCTCCCGCGCCGTTCGGCGCATTGGGCGGCAAGCTGTCTCCATAAAGATCTGTCACTGGCAATGTCTGAAGCCTCCTCCCACCTGGTGTCCACTGTTCTGAGGTCCTCCATGAAGGTGTGTCGCCAAGTAATACGAGGACGTGCCTGTTTGCGCTTTCCTCGTTTTGGCTTCCATGTTATCGCAACTCTTGGTGTGCGTAATTCATTTTGACGTAGAACATGTCCCGCAAACCTCATGCGACGCTCAGTCACAACCTCCCCAATTGTTCGACTCCCAGTTCGGCATAGAAATTCGAACTAGAAGGATAAATTCTCCTGAAGCCAACACACTATCCACTGTGCCAGCGAAGTGCTTATGAAAATAGAAGGTTTTATCTGATCTGCTGCTACATTCAAACCTAAAAGGGGCGACCTATTTCTCTCTTCAGGGTATAAACGTACTCCACACCTTTAAGAGTCGAGCATTTATGACGATTTGACCAATGAGAAGGATTTTACACTGAAGCCAGGCATAAGAAAAGACTCTTCACTGACACCTCTATCCCGAGCTCCCTCACAACCCCCCCCCCCCCCCAATCAACTAGATGACCATCCGTTGTTAAGAGACTCGCCAGTAACCTTGCTAGAGCAGACACCGTTAGAGTACGGCCTCCGTTCCGGATCGGCGTGGCGGATGGGACGTTTTAGGTGAGCCTCTCTTTCGTGCTGTCCACGTGTAATGTTTGTTCGCAAGAACGTGCTGGAGGAGCTCACTGGTGGCAATGTTTCCATCACAGTCAGCCTATCCGTGACCCTTGTCGAAGGTGCCGGCCTATCTCCCCTAACAGACGTGCCACAATGAGACATGGAATGTTCCTAGAATGTACCCTTGAGAAAGATATGCCTCCTTGTTAAAAAATACTCGTATTTGAAGGTACTCAAATCTTCTCATTAGATCTACCTCCACAACTGGGATTAGGGCCGGCCTTAGGTAATTGGAGGCCCTAGGCGAAGCGATTAGGGAGGCCCGAAATGAAATAGAAAAGCAGAAAATTAAGATCTAAAATTACGCAATGCTCTATATCAATAAATAAGTTAAATTCAAATAGCGCCGATGGGATGAATGTGCTTCATAGACGATTCTTGATCACCAGACTATAGAAATAACGTTTTGACATTTCACCAAAAGGAAGAAAAAATGGTCTTCTAACATCTGTAGTCTAGCAAGTAGACCTAAACAATAGTCTTCTAACATCTGTAGTCTAGCAAGTAGATCTAAACAATGGTCTTCTAACATCTGTAGTCTAACAATTAGATCTAGAAGCAATGGTCTTCTAACATCTGTAGTCTAACAAGTAGATCTAAACATTGGTCTTCTAACATCTGTAGTCTAACAAGTATATCTAAACATTGGTCTTCTAACATCTGTAGTCTAACAAGTATATCTAAACATTGGTCTTCTAACATATGTAGTCTAACAAGTAGATCTAAACAATGGTCTTCTAACATCTGTAGTCTAACAAGTAGATCTAAACAATGGTCTTCTAACATATGTAGTCTAACAAGTAGATCTAAACAATGGTCTTCTAACATATGTAGTCTAACAAGTAGATCTAAACATTGATCTCCTAACATCTGTAGTCAAACAAGTAGATCTAAACAATGGTCTTCTAACATCTGTAGTCTAACAAGTAGATCTAAACAATGGTCTTCTAACATATGTAGTCTAACAAGTAGATCTAAACAATGGTCTTCTAACATCTGTAGTCTAGCAAGTAGATCTAAACAATGGTCTTCTAACATATGTAGTCTAACAAGTAGATCTAAACATTGATCTCCTAACATCTGTAGTCAAACAAGTAGATCTAAACAATGGTCTTCTAACATCTGTAGTCTAACAAGTAGATCTAAACAATGGTCTTCTAACATATGTAGTCTAACAAGTAGATCTAAACAATGGTCTTCTAACATCTGTAGTCTAACAAGTAGATCTAAACAATGGTCTTCTAACATATGTAGTCTAACAAGTAGATCTAAACAATGGTCTTCTAACATATGTAGTCTAACAAGTAGATCTAAACAATGGTCTTCTAACATATGTAGTCTAACAAGTAGATCTAAACAATGGTCTTCTAACATATGTAGTCTGATAAGTAGATCTAAACATTAACGAAAAAAAAAATCTTGAATGGTATTAGCGACTTAGAGCTAGGCTAGTAGACATAGAGTCATAGAGTTATGCTATGTCTGAGATATGATCCATCTTTTTAATGTCAGGCCCCCACAAATCGGAAGATATAGGCGGCTGCTTAGTTTGCCTATGCCTAAGGCCGGCCCTGCTGAGATAGGTCTATGTTAACAGACAAGGCAGTAGATTTCAGTTGACCAGATCTACTTTTATTGACAAAGGAAACATCCGCTACAAATATTGACAAAGCCATGCCAGTGCCACAAGACGCTAAAAAAAAAAGAACAAACTATTAAAATCTACCCTTTGGTTGCATCAGAGCTTAAAATATACAATAAACAATTATTCAATACTATCGGGAAACCAATCATGATGATAGATTAACCTTGCAAGCATCTCAAATGTCATAAACATTTCTATGTCACCTCATAAACATTTTTTTTTCCCTTGAATACTACAGGAGATTTCTTCTTTCACTTTTCTAAAAATCGATCCTTAGAGTGAGTGGCTCAAAATATCAGAGAACGGCGTTATTAGCTCATGATTGATAAGACGTTTAATACATTGTTAAACTTTTACTTTATTTGAACCAAATCGGATGCAATAATTAAAAAAAAAACTTGTTAAGACTTTGTAGTTCGAGAGCTTCTGTCACAAGTCAGTCACTCTGTTCCTTGGCCAGGCATCTAACGGCTCATAGAAATGTACCGCTAATCCGCTATATATATATATATGAGAGAGAGAGACAGACAGACAGACAGATAGATAGATAGATAGGATGAAACTGTAAGTGCCGCTCTTTTATCTCCGAGCCCTGAAACTCAGACACTGTCAATTTAATAATACTATAATATAATATAATATATAATATAATATGCCTTTAGGAGTATTTTATAGACAGTGGGAGCTTATCCCCATTGTCACCCCTGGCCATGACAAACTTGAAACCTAACAGATAGGTCTCAGATAGCCTCTGACAACTAAGTCCAGCACCTGGCCTGCTCGTGTGGCTTAGATATTAAGCCCGGCGAAACTGCTCTTACTAACAGGTGAAGGAGTGAAGGCGGATACCTGGCGCCACAAAACCAGGAGCTTCGGGCAGGTGGAGCTCGTCAGCCTAGTACGGCAATTCATCTAGGAGAGGGGTACTCTGACTTCAAACCCCCACTGCCTTGCGGTTTTAAGGCTTCAGGAGACAACCTCGAGGATAAATCAGGAGTGAAGCCCCTTAGGCGTTGGGAGTATCATGAAATTCCCTCCGGCAGCTTCTGCAACTGAGTTGGTGCCAAATGTAACGCGATGCGCTCCTTTGGAACACATCAGCAAGGTCAAGAGAGGGATCATGACGCATGGGCCACCCATGACCCCTTTATCTAAGGCCCAGGAATGCGCCCCGTAGAGGAAACTCTGGTGCTGCTGCAAAGCGGCTAAAACAACACGGGAGACAACAGTTACGGGTTATAAGTCCAACTTGATTGGCTTAATGTATGGACGCCACGGGTTGTCTCTGTCGGTGGGAGAGGTCTTCGCGCCTCATTGATCAGCTACCGCCCGCCTCAACCTGGGCAGCCCCCAGACAGTTAGGTGCTGATCCGCCACAGCCTGCCTGCTATAATGGGTGCTTAGAGCTTAGTTTAAAACGACAAGTAGGCTGTAAACCTGCACCAAGCAACAGAAGAAGAAAAATGAAAAAGAAAATTCCTATTATGCGACTGGCCACATAGAACGTCAGGACAATGTGTCCTGGCCTTACAGATGACCTTCGGCAGGTTGACGATGCAAGGAAGACGGCAGTCATAAACAACGAGCTGAAAAGACTACGCATTGACATTGCAACTCTCCAAGAAACCCGACTAGCCGAAGACGGCATGCTCCGCGAGGCTGATTACACTTTCTTTTGGAAAGGAAAAGCACAGGAACAGACGAGAATGCATGGTGTGGGCTTTGCTGTCAAGAACAGTCTACTTCCCACAATAGTCCCTCCAGTTGGTGGCTCGGAAAGACTACTAAGCATAAGTATGATGACTACATCTGGAAAAGTCACTCTAATCAGTGCCTATGCCCCTACACTATGTTCACTCCAAGAGGACAAAGACAAGTTCTACGAAGACCTAAGGGAAGCCATTGAGACTATTCCTCAAAACGAGCACATGGTTATTCTAGGTGACTTCAATGCAAGAGTAGGAGCAGACCACACTACCTGGCCAGACTGCCTCGGGCTTTTTGGAATCGGCAGGATGAATGAGAACGGACAAAGACTTCTTGAATTCTGCGCATACCATATGCTCTGCATTACGAACACATACTTCAAGACAAAACCACAGCATTGTGTTTCATGGAGACATCCTAGGTCTGGACACTGGCACCAGCTGGATATGATACTGACACGGAAAAGGGACATTGGAAACATACTGCTGACACGTAGCTTTCAAAGTGCAGACTGTGATACTGATCACACTTTAGTGTCCTGCCGGACAAGACTGCTGCCTACTAAGATCCACTCATCACAGGGAAAAAGAAAAGCACGCCTAAATACTGCAAACACTAACAATGCTGATCTTAGCAGCGAATTCACAAAGAAATTAGAGGAAGCTTTCAAAAACTTCTCAGTGACTGAGATAGAAAAAACCTGGACGCTCATACGTGATACTATGTACCAAACATCATCACTGGTCTTTGGTAACAAAACAAAGAAAAATGAAGACTGGTTTGAAGCAAGTCTGCAAGAAATGGAAACTGCCACTAAAAGCAAGAGAGTTGCCATGCTAAACTACAAGAAGGAGCCCACCCCTAGCAACTTACAAGCTCTCAGATCTACTCGAAATGATGCCCAAAGAATAGCAAGACAGTGCGCAAACAAATACTGGCAGGACCTATGTGAAAACATCCAATCTTGTGCCGACTGTGGTAACATCAGAGGACTATACGAGGGCATGAAAAAAGCCTTTGGACCTCACACCAGCAAGTGTGCCCCACTTAAGTCAAAAGATGGCTCAATCATCACTGATCATGCACTGCAAATGGAACGATGGGTAGAACACTATGCAGAACTTTACCAGATTGAAAATGCCATCTCGACAACTGCTTTGTCTAACTTCCCACCACTTTCAGTTTTGAGTGAATTAGATGAAACACCTTCTGTAAAGGAACTGAGCACAGCCATTGACATGCTTGCACACGGGAAAGCACCCGGAGGAGATGGTATTCCTGCTGAAGTCATTCAGGCTGGGAAGCATGCCCTAATCAAGCCACTCCATGAACTGCTAAGTCTATGCTGGGAGCAAGGAATAGTCCCCCAAGAATTGAAGGATGCCAACATAGTAACGATTTACAAAAATAAGGGTGACCGCACAGATTGTAACAGCTATAGAGGCATTTCACTTCTTAGCATAGTTGGGAAGGCTTATGCCAGAGTAGTACTGAAGCGACTACAGATCTTGGCAGAACGAGTTTACCCAGAATCGCAGTGTGGCTTTAGGGCCGGTAGATCCACAGCAGATATGATCTTCTCCCTGCAACAGCTACAGGAGAAAAGCAGAGAACAAAGGCAGCCCCTTTTTATAGCTTTTATTGACTTGACCAAGGCGTTTGACCTTGTCAGCAGAACCGGCTTGTTTGCCGTATTAGAGAAAATCGGCTGTCCAAACAAGCTTCGGAAACTAGTGTCAGCTTTTCATGAAAACATGCAGGGCACCGTACAGTTTGACAGCTCCGCCTCTAGGCCATTCTCCATTAAGAGCGGAGTAAAACAAGGATGTGTTCTGGCTCCAACACTATTCGGCATCTTCTTTTCAGTTGTACTCACCAGCGCATTCAAATCCCTGGAAGATGGAATATATATCCACAGTAGATCCGATGCTATTTAATCTGGCACGTCTTAAAGCCATAACGAAGAGACGGCGTATCTTGATTAGAGAACTGCTGTTCGCAGACGATGCCGCACTAATATCTCATTCACAAGAAGGATTACAGAGGCTTGTGAATGCACTGGCAGCTGCTTGTCAAGAGTTTGGCCTCACAATTAGCCTCTCCAAGACTGAAATCATGGCACAAGATGTTGCAGAAATACCAGTGATACACATTGGAAATCACACACTTACGGTTGTGCAGGAATTCACATACTTGGGAGCAACAATAGCCAGCAACCTAAACTTAGACACTGAGTTGACCAAAAGAATAGGGAAGGCTTCTGCAGCAATGGCAAAACTCTCTAAGCGTGTGTGGGAAAATACCAAATTGACCACGGCAACAAAAATCCTTGTCTACAATGCCTGCATTCTGAGCACACTTCTCTATGGCAGTGAGAGCTGGGCAACTTACATGCCTCAAGAGCACAGATTAAACAGAGAAGACTACGCTGGCTCGGTCATGTCACTCGCATGCCAGATGGAAGAATCCCTAAAGACATCCTGTACGCTGAGCTAGCAGAGGGAGCCAGACCCAAGGGCCGCCCAAGACTTACTTACAGAGATGTCTGCAAGCGAGACATGAGAGCCATGGGTATCGACCAAAGTATGTGGGAAGATATAGCCCAAGACCGGACAGCATGGAGACAGAGTGTACGTGCTGGTACGAACTTCGCTGAATGCAAAAGAAATGAAGCCGCATCGGTCAAGAGAAAGAAAAAGAAAGCTGCCCTGTCAGTGAGCCCTAGGACAGATGAATATAAATGCTCAAACTGTGGCAAACTCTGCCGATCCAGAATTGGCTTGATTAGCCACTCCAGATTCTGCCCCGTCTCAAGATGTAACCAAAGCCAGTGACTCATCTGGGCGCATCCATTGTCTTACGAGACAGAAGAAGCCATATAAAATATAATAAATAATATAATATAATATAATATAATTCTCGTTGCTATATTTCCGATTGTATCCAGTCCTCGTTCTCCTTTCTTAACGCTCACAATGGCGTACATCAAAGTAGAACCAGAGTGTACACAAAACCAAACCCTAAAACGGAAATCAAATTAGCGGGAGATTTTCCAATTCCACAAACTACATACTAAGTAGCGATGCCCGTAGTGACATGTTTTCCCTCGTACTGAAAATGGAACACAAAACTACTGACTTGGCTCCGTCCAAGCTTGTTGTTGAACCAGACATTCTTTTGCCCCTCCCCCTTTGCTATAATTAGACATTTTACCTTACAGCACCCTAACCAGCCATGTCAAACCAATTGATCGGTATTGTTCGTTTGGGGGGGGGGGGGGGGGGGCGAGGCTACGCCGAAAGGTGTTTTTCGGGTACATTTAGTAAGCAACGTCATACGGCGCGAACGTAAAAAAAGGAGGGGGGGGGGCAAGGGGAGATCACTTTCAATAAAATATAGCGAACGATCATTTATCTGTAATCTTGTTAATTTATACTATTAATTTAAAATAAAAAGTTGAAATGAAAACATTTTAAAAATATTTTAATTAGAATAAAAATTAGACATTTTAAAGAAAAATAAATGTAAATGCTAACTACTAATATTTTTTTAAAATTTCATTTAATTGACGGATTATGGTCGTCTGGGACTGCAGGCAACAGCATGTTTTAGCGGAATCTGAGTTTCTGTCGTTAGTCCAGAAGTTAGACTATCTCTTACAGTCAAGATGTAGGGTGAGTTATATATATATATGCTATTAGAGACACCATTTACATTGAATTTTTCATGTTGTCTTGTATGTGTGATAGTAGACCTAGCTAGTAGTTCATTTGTAAAGATAATTCGTTTAACCAGAACAGAATAATGGAGAAATCCGTTCACCATATCCACCCATGATTGTTGATCTTATCGAAGCGACTGATTCTATTTAGTCTAGAATTATTTTAATTTTTAAACCTGTAGAAAAAACAAAGTTTGTAAACATTACTGCTCTGTAAAGTTTAACAACGAATACACAATTCTAATACTTAATTGGTTAGGCCTACTTAGATACAAACGATTGTGTTTCTTTGTACATTAGACCAATACCCAAATAACGTTTTCATACATCCAATTTTAGCCAAATGTTTTTGACAAACTTAACTATTTATACATTATTATGATTTATTAGGCTGAATGAAAGATTTCAAATTCTAACAAGAAAAAAAAAATTACTTATTCTTAATTAAGTTCTATTATTAAAAATGTATTCAGTTATATACGTTCTTCCATTGTTATTATGAAGTTGCATACGCTTGAAATGCCCAGACATAGCAGCCACTGAGAGGCTAACAAATTGGTTTAAATGTTTATTTCTAGTTCCTCAGAGCGCTTTACAAATATATATATATTTTTAACCTACCCGCCATGGTCTTGCTTGCTAGCCAGAGGGGAATATATGTTTCCCCGAAGGAAGGTCTTTGCAAGTCCCGAAAACCTTGTAATATGGCCATAGAGTTTTTTTTATTTTTTACAAAGGTTAGCAGGTCATCGTGGGGTACAATGGATGTAGTAACCCTGTCTCTCTTCGTTTGTGAAGTGGTTTTTAAATGTGATACCTAGAATCCTTCTGTAGCATCTCAATTCCATAGTTAGGATCCTCCTCTCTAGCTCTGCAGTCAGTGTCCAAGACTCGCTAGCATATAAGAATGTGGCAATGACAGGACATTACAATAGCATATCTAATATGTAAAAAAGCATGTAAGGAGTATGTATGTATTATACTATATATATGCATGTATGAATGTCCCGCATAGAAATCAAAACCATTCGACCAATATTAACAAATATTGGCATATATGTTTCTTAGATTATGGCGGAGACCGTAGTGTATATTTTATGTCTCTTCCACAACCGGAGGGTCCTAAAAATAATAAATTAAAATAATTAATATATCTCAATGAAAGAACGAAGCCTATCAACAAATCGGGTAAACCCGCTATCACAAATTTTATATTAGTTATTATACAGGTAGGCTGAACTGGTAAACCCGTTTTTACACTCTACTTTTATTTTCGCGACAAAATATTTAAAAATGTTAAGGGAACATTAAACACGATTGACATAGATCTAAATCCGATCCCCTAGATCAGTAATACCCAAACTAAGGCCCGCAGGCTGCGGGTCATATCCATATATATTTAGATCGAATAACTTTCTGGCCTGAAGAGATCTAATAGACCTTATATCGCCCCAATGCATGTAATATTGCTCCATTTTCTATTTAAAAAAAAAACAAACAAAAAAAAAATTGGGCATTAATTTAGAATTAACATTTATTTAAATATAGAAATTAACGACATTTGTTTTTCTTAATTGATTGCTACTTAAAGCGTATGATTAAGTTTGCCCCAGAGACCATTATCCTAACAGGGCGTAATCATCTTCATTTCTGTAGCAACGCCGGAATTTTTAAAACAAAACAAAAACAATTTAGAAACGCGCTCGTGTATTTTAGATGCATGCAAGCCGTGAGTTCATCCTTCGGTCAGCGCTTAACTTCACAAAAAATGCGCATTGATAAGAATGTGTGGACATACACCACCGGTGGCGACGCCGCACTGGCTCATCGTGGTCACTGCTGGATGTCACCCTTGACCAGTAAAGTTCATTGTAGATCGAAACCCCTTCACCACTCTGTCTGGCCGGAGAGAGTATGGTCAGTGGATTACCCAGCTACCGTGAGGACGGAAAACAGCGCCCACCCGACGGAAAAAAAATCAATAACACTTTATAAATAATTGAAGTCTGAAAAGTAAGAAACTCCTTAAAAAGTAGAAAGAAAAAAAAAATGCTTGATCTGTGCAGAAGTACGTGACGTAATGAGAAAAGAACGCATAAAAACATTCCCGCACGACGCCTGGGGATGACGACGGACAGAGTTCGAACCCGGGATCTCCAAGACGACTGTTCAGAGCGCATACCACACGACCAGGCAGTCACCCGATACGTTATAATTTTACTTATTTTTGTTTTGTTATAGATCTAATTGCTACCGATTAGTTTTATTTTAATGAAGCTTATTCTTTTCTTTTTTTTTTTATTCAAGTTTAGTTTATTCTGGTTTGTGCCGTGAACATGCTTAAATAGGCATTTACCAAGGCAGAATGTTAGACCTTTGTAATGTTGGCTGAAACATTTCTGCAATAGCTACTGAGAATACTTTGAATATAGATCAAGATCTCTTACTAACGGTCTTGAAATCTGAATAGATCTAACAACATCGCCTAAATACAATTTGGTCTCCAAGTGTGTTTCACCCTGTCCTACTATACATGTTCTATGAATGATATAGATCTATAAACATCACTTATAGTTATAATTCACATTTATTTTAGAGAAAATAGAGGGGCGGGAATGCGTAAGAAATGTTTTATTTTGTTTTCAAATAGGTCGATAAAATAAATCTATCTATTCACTACATTTTTAATTCTCTAATAACCGGTAACAAATCAAATGTTCTCAATTAGATTAGATGTAGATCTAATATTCTCTTTTAGTAAGCAATTTGTACCAATGAATCATTCACTGACTCTAGATCTAGATTTAGATATATTTTAGATAGGTTAAAAAATTTAGACTAGGGTCTGCACAGGACGGAAATACATATTTAAAAATGAAGAATTGCCTATATGGGGTAAAAAAATCAATATTTCTTTACCAAACAACAACAAAAAATCGAGTAAATCTAACACAAACGAGACGCAACAACACAATTGCTAGGGTATTGACATTGACGGAAGACATAGATCATAGATCTAAACCTAGACCTAGATAGCCTACTATAATCTGGATCTTGAACTTATTTAGTCTAGTCCGAGATTCAAAGCCCTAATTTATCAACGCAAAAGATGTAGATCTAGATTCTATTCCATTTTGCAATATTAAAAATGAACCCCCACTTTTGAAAAGAAAGAAAGACGTTTTTAAATAACAAAGACTATTTCGTCTGCCCAGTCAGAGTGTGATGAATATAAAGCAATATCTTTGAAATTCACCGCCGTTGAATTGCGCCCTCGTTTTGAGGTACCGCCCACTTCTAAAATGTAAACATTACACTGGCGCGTTATTTCCCAACCACTCATACATTATCCTCGTTCAGGGCACCGCAAGGGAAGCAAACTGTGCGTCGCTATCACGCGCCAATTTCGAACGCCACCTTACAACACAGTTGTATGTCCAGACAGACGAGAGGTTTGAGAGCGGTAGGCGCAAACGGATGCCGTTTTTCTTCAAGTTTGTTGACATAGCGTTTTTAATTCGTTTGATATTTTTCAATTTAACAGGTAAATGTAATGTAGACTTAGTTTATAGTCTATTTTGTTCGATAGACCATAATTTATTTAATCTGCTGCATTTTTAAATATAATTAGACGAGACATTTTATATCGTTTCTAAAATCTTCAGCCGAACTTCAGGTCTGGACGTGTCCTACGATCGTGTCACCAGTTGTTTTTTTTTTTTTAAGTACACTTGTACTCAAGATGATCTCTAGACCTAATCTTTAAATTAGGATCTAATCTAGATCTAGAGTCTTATTATTCTAGATCTAGATAGCCTAGATCATAATGGTGATCTTAACTTGAAACTGCAGTGTAACTGAGTGTAAAGTGTAGTCAGTAAAATTAAGCTTTGTCGGCCTTTGCCAACGGTGCAACACTACTGACTCAGTGACTGTGGCAACAGTGGACAACCGCCTTTTCAGTTTACAAGTGTTTATCTAATCTAGATCTGGACTCTAGGCTAGATCCTAGATCTAGATCTCCACTTCTCTACTGTCTCTAGGGCTTCCGCCAAAACATTGTTGATTGTCTAGATAGATCTATCATCTATGTCGATGTTTTTCGTTAGCTTATGTCGGGTATGACAATGAGTGCTTAACATACTACTGTTCTAATTATCATCCCCTTCTAACATATACTGATATAGATCTAGATCTAGAAGGTAAAAAAAACTTTACAAATTATCCTAAGATTGTTTTGCTTCAAAAAAATATAACTATATTGTAAGCATATATGCTAATTTTATTTTTTTCTTTTATGTCATAGCAATGGCCGATGACAAATATTTGTTAAGGCCAAAGCTGACAACTCAAAATTTATCTAGGAATTTTATTCAGAGACCAGAACATCGTCTCAAAAAATGCTTGTCTGATAAACCTATTTCAAGTGGAAATAAAGAACAGAAACCTAATCGGTGTCCCATAAAATTACAGAAGCCTATTGGCAAAGAAAATATGGAACCAGATACATCCCTAGTGAAGTCAGCTGTACCAAAAAGCAACAGAAAGCCGTTAGAGTGCTGCATCATCTCAGACAACCCCAGAGAAGAGGTCTCCTTCACTGATAGAATCAACCCATTTGATTCGAATAACAATGAGGGACAGCGTTCATCTTCTTGGGATAGCAAACTATCTAGTGACAATCTTAGTTTGGCCACTACTCCTCCTCCCAGTCCAACTTGGAATCTCAAAATGTTGTGCACAGCAGTCAGTCCGGAAATCAGGAGACTCCAGCTAGAAAAGGAAAATGGTTTTGATGAGAGCAGATCATCAACATCAGCTAGCTCGTTAAACAATGTGACATCAGTTCTAAGTCCGTCGGAAGAAAACAGCCATGAATGCTTTGATTTTGGCTCATCGCAGGACAGTAGTTTTAGCTTTGAAATGGAAGTACAGTCCTCTAGGAAAGATAAATCTCTCGGAAAGCTTTGTGATAAGTAAGTACTGTTATTAATGCATCTTCTATTCTTTATGCCTTAATTAAATGTTAAAAATATTTTTTGTTTGCTTATTAATGTTATAAAATGTTTTTTTTTTTTTTTTTTTTAAAAGGTTTTTGCAGAAATACCCTGAGCATCCAGGTATTTTGAAAATAGATATATGCCTAGATGAGGTGGCTAAAGAACTAGGTAAGTTGCTTATATTTATTTTAAAAATGCAAACCCTAAATTTTTGGGCTTAATTTTCAATATTAAGCTCACACATGAAAGATAGTTGTTCAAAATCTGTGTGTAAAGAGTAGCAAATTGTAGAATGTAAAGTTTTACATTCACAATTTTGTGTAAGAGTTTGAAAACCCTCAGTAAGTATATAATTATTAAAAAAAATATATATATTTGTGAAGTCTCCTAGATTCTATTTATTTTCATTTTAAACATATTCAGATGTTTAACTAATAAATTCCCCCCATCCCCCCTTTTTTTTTAAAATTAAGATTGTTACTTTTTGCAATCCTACATTCTGTTTTTATAATTTTCTAGAAATATATTTGTTGTCCTAGTGATTGACTTTAAAGTTTTGTTACCTATTGACTTCCTTAATGTTTTTGAAAGTATTTTTAACACCTGTTTGCAATTTTAAAAAAAATGATGTAATATTTTCAGCTGTAGAACGTCGTAGAATCTATGACATAGTCAATGTTTTGGAGAGTGTAGAGATTGTGAGTAGAGCTGCCAAAAATAAATATACCTGGCATGGAAAGACAAATCTGCCCCATACACTAGTCAAGTTAAAGGTAAGCCGAATCTTTCTGAAGATTCTGTCATTTTAGCCTCTTGTTCAGCAAGTATTTTAATTCATTTAAGGTGATAGATTTTCATCAAATTTTCTATGTTGTTGTGAACGAGTAACCTTCTACTTAGTCACTTTGATATCTAAAAGGATTAAGGAACATTTCATGGTGATAGCTATGTTGAGGCAGCTGCCATGGGAATCTTAGATGGTTTTACCTCATGTGCCTTATCTCTCCCTTTTTCTCTTTATTTTTAATTTGGGTCTTAGAAGAAGAAATTACTACAGAAAATTTTTTTTTGTTTGCATGTGTTAGGTTTTAGCCCAGGAAGACAAGATAGCTGAACAGCTGACAAAAATCAAAGAGCAGGAGATGGCTAAAGAGTTGGAAGACTGCTCAGTGGAATCAAATAGGCTTACAATATTGGCTACCAATCAAACCACCAAGAAGGCAGAGGGAAAAACATATGAAATTATACCAACAGGTAGTCAGGTCTTTTATAATTAGAAAGAGAAATCTTTTTGTTATGGTATGGGTTCGAATGTCCTGAAATGTTTTAGAAAGTGACTTAGAATGTATAGCAGCAAACTGTTAATGATGAAGGGGTGTATTGTGTGAAGCTATTGTCTCTATTGAGTTTCTAATGTATTATACCAGTATAGACACCATTGAGAATAAGTATTTGGCTGAGTTTTATTAATGCCATAGATTTCTTTTTTCTTCATGCTTTATTATCTTTTGACCTGAGATTCTGGGTTCCATTTCAAGGGAATGATGGGATTTTTCTTAGAATTGTCATGAATTTCTTCACCCACCCAATATTGATTAGTATGTACAGTTATTCCAGGCAAGCAAACTTTGTACAAGTTACTGATCTGTTAAACAGCTTTGGAATTCCTTCAATTCCATCTTCATATCAGCCTAAAATATGTATTTTACTTGCTCTTCTTGAAAATAGATACCAAAAGAAAAAAAATTAAGATCCTATGTAGTATTTTTTGTTTTGATGCATAAAATACTCAAGATACCTAAAAAAAAAACTAAATTTCAAAATGTTGTGTTTATTCTTAGTATTGCGAAGAAAAGACAAGTCATTGGGTATCATGAGCCAGAAGTTTCTTATGTTGTTTCTTGTCTCCAAGGTAAGTTCAGTAAAATATGTTTTTCAGTGATGGGAATTTCCCGACAATTGTCAGAATTCCGATTTCTTCGGATCTGATTTTCTAGCAAAAAAATCCGAAGTTTTCCTGACATTTTTTTTTAAAATCCGATTTTATTTTTTTTTTTTTTTTTTTTTTTTTTTTTTTTTTTTATGAAAAAAAAAAAATCAGATTTTATTATTTTTTCATTTTTGGAAGAATGCGAAATAAGATTTTTGATTTGTTTTGAACATGCGTACATCCGGTCTTTTGTCAGTTTAAAAAAAAAATCGTGTGTTTCCTTATTGTCTTATAAGTCTAGATATAGGTCCAGACTAGAGTGGTTTGAATCAGTCTAGATAGATATATTCTAGAAAAGATATCTAGATTCTTTAATTTGAATACTTTTGATCTAGATCTAGGCATCTAGACTTCATGGCTGCTTGCCAGCTTTTCAAAAGTATTAGACTGATTAGACTTAAACTTAACTTTCAGTATCATGAATGATGCCTGGTCGCTATGTTACGTATGTAGCGCTATTACTACAATTCTAGATCTAAAATTTTTTCACTGTTGTTACAATGGTCCCTAGATTTTTCTAATTTGAACCCTGCCTGCCGACATCCATGAGTTCAAATGGGATTAGATTTAGACATCTAGATCTATTATAATAATAATGAGATCTAGATCTACTCATCTAAATCTAATAGAGTGATACTCTTACTGTAATAGACCTACCGTGTACCGGCCATCTGGATTTATATATAGAATATACTTTTTTTATATAGTAGTAAGTAGGCCTTCTTAAATTTCCTAAAATTTTTGCAAAGTCAGTTCCCATCATTGGTTTTTAGGTTAGCAAGAAAACTTGTAGATAATTAATATTTATTCTAATTGTATAATATAATTAAAAATGTATTTCTTTTCAGCCTAAAACTGTTAATCTTGAACTCTCTGCTAAAATATTGATAGGCGATAGTGCAATGGATAACATTGAAGCCTCAAAATTTAAGAGTAAGTTTTTTTTTTTTTTTTTTTAGTTTTTGTGCAGTGTAATGTTTTAAAATAATAAAGTTTTCTTTTGTAGAAGATTTTGTATTTTCATTTAGTAAATGGAATAATGTTTGTTGTATTATTTTGCATCTAAGATTGGACGATTATACGATACAGCTAATATATTAACGAGTCTGAAGCTCATTAAAGTAATTTGAAAATAAAGTTTTCTTTAGTAAAAGATTTTATATTCATTTAGTAAATGGAATAATGTTTGTTTTATTATTTTGCAGCTAAGATTAGACGATTATACGATATAGCTAATATATTAACGAGCCTGAAGCTCATAAAAAAAATACATGTGACAGAAATTAGAGGACGCAAGCCAGCTTTCCAGTACATAGGGCCTGATGTTGACGATGTACACGAGTTTGAAGGTGATTGCTTTATTCATTGTTTATTAAAAGTTAACATTTCTTTAGACATAGGAGGGAACATTTTCAATGTATTCACATGGCACTTGTAATCACCATCATCTAGTTCTTAAAAACTTCAGGGCTCTTTTGTTTTCTTTCTCATAAACCCATATAATCAGTCAATTACTTAACCAGATGTGTTGCTGCTTTTACCAGTCCCGGTTTAAAAAAAGGCTGATTTCAAGATGTCCTTTGAATTTAAAAGTTTTGGTAGCCAATGAGTTACTATTAATTTTACTAATAATCTATACATGATTATATATTGAAAAGTTTTCTGAGTTCCTGGCATGTCCACAGTTGGTGTTGGCATTATGCAATGACTTGGCCCTTGTTGGATGCATATTTTACTACACAGGGCATTGACTTTGACTATTGTCACTGTATATGATTATACTAACACTGTGATGGCTTTTTTTTTTTTTCTGATTTGACAGTTTATCAAAGTTAATTTTTGTTCTTCTTCATGGTTCCCAGTTTGTTGTAATGATGGTTGTCATCGGCCCAGCTCACGCCACTCACTCTTAGACTGTGTTCGGAATGAAAATGGTATGTTGTAAATTATTTTCTTAACTAAATACATGATTTGAAACCTAGATTTGTTAACATAAACAGTTAGTAAAATATGTTTCATTTTCTGTTTAGCTACCTTTGTTTCTACTCTTAATTCAACCTCCTGATAGCTAATCGCTAATCTCAAGCTGACATTTTGTTTTACATATAAATAAAATCCCAATTATTTCTTTCAATTAAATGTTAACTTTTAATTGTACATGTATACACAAAATCTTGATTGTACAAACTAGAAAAAAAACAAATATTCAAAGCAATATTCCTTGTAAAAGAACTTCCAACCTGATGCCAATTTAGTCATTACATTTCTTTGTTTTCCCTTTAATGCCCTTTTTCATGTCTGCTAGCTGCCCTTTAACATGCAACCATTACATCCCTTATAACAGCAACAGGTTTAAGGGTGACATGTTATTACATCGTCACTAACCAGCTTTGAGGTGCTACCTAAGGTTACAGAAAGAAAATTGGTTTGGTTGTTAACACTTGTCTTGTTGACCAAATAAATATTACCCACTAATTCACTAAATTATCGAGATAGAATATGAGACAAGATATTTTTGTTTTTTTAAATGTTAATTAATTAGAAGAAAAATTTAAATCATCTAAACTTTGTAAAGGAAACAAATGGCCTTACCATTTAGACATTAATTTCATTAATAAATAATCATTTTAAACTTATTTACAGTGCAATCTCTTATGCATGGTTTTCGCCCAATAAAACCTGCCACTGTGATGTCCTCATTAGATGTAAGAAATGGTGAGTTTTCGGTTTAGTGATTTGAACTTTGACTTATTGCCAGTTTGTTAATAATGTAATGGGTTTGTTTGAAATTCCTTAAACTATTTCAAATAACTTTCTTTCTTTGACAGATTTAAAATTGAAGATTACACAACAACCAGGGAGTGACACTCAGACAGGTATGACCCGCCATTCTTCCTTTGACGAATTTTGCAAAGTTGTGGAAAGGGAGCGCAACTTGCTCATTGGTTCTACGTCGGAGCCTACTAGTCCTGTTAAAAAGCTAGACTTTGAAGGTTAGTTATATTTTTATATAGTTGTCTTTTAAGAATTAAAAAAAAAAAAACTTTTATTTTCAGCTAAATTCATTTATCTGCACAATATTTCCCAGTTAAAGAGACTCCAATCCTTCATTCAAATTTTTGAGTTATTGACACAATTAAATTCTGTTCACGCAATTGTAAACTTTACTGTGTGGTTTTCCACATTACAGTAAGTCAATAGATTAAATTAATAGGTTTGTGTGACGTTTTATAAACCTGGCAAAAATGTTACTGTTTTGGATGCATAATTAAAAAATTACGTTAAAAAAACACCAATTACTAAATCATCATTGAAAATAAAATAAAAAAAATATTGCATTAATTTTCCGTAAATATAAAAAAAAAATTGTCAAAACCATTGGAGTTCTTAAAAGATGGTTTTCAGTGTTGAAATGTCACAACTATTTTGGGTATGGAGAAAATATTCTATTATTCTTGTCATACTGTTTGCATGTATGATTGATCAATGTCCTGTTTCAATATGTTGAAAAAAAATGTAAAAAAAAACAACTTAGTACCCTTTTTAGACCTTTTGATCTTTAGGGCAAAGGATATAATTATCATCTGTTTCTGTGGTCCATGGTTAACAAGTGTGTCATGTGTCAAGCACAATGACCAACCGCCTTTACTTTCCTCAGCTAAAGTCAGGTACCCGATAGAGTTGGGTGGACTCAGGGGTGCCCAAAAAAATCTAGAAATTCAAAATCCCTGTCTTCACCATGATTCAAAATCCAAGATTTCCTCGGTTCTAAGCTAAGCACCTTAACACTCAACTACCTCACTCTCCTTTATTACATTTGTTTATTTTTTCTTCAGGAATCCAGGAAAATGGACCTCACAAGTTTGCAATGCCTGTAACCATTACCAAACACCTTAGCTTTGATGATGAAGTGCTGAAGCACCAACACCCGCAGAGGGCAGTGCACAGCATCCCTGCCAAAATCATTCATAAGCCACAAGCTTTACCAGCTCAACCCAAAAATAACCCTTTGTGTGCGCCCACCCCAGGCACGAAGCCAACAGAGACAATTATACTGTCAAAAAGTGGTGAGATCAAGACTGTTAATACTCATGGAGTTCCTCAGCAGATACCGCTGTCAAGGTCACAGTTTGAGCAGGTTTTGCAGTCATTAAAGCTAGCCAAACCTCACGCTCAGAGGCAGATTACTTTCAACAAACCTTCTGAAAATGAAATCCCTCGACAAACTTTCTTGGGTAAATGCCTCCTGCAGTCTCCAGAATATGATATGGCCTCCCTCAATGAGACCAGCCCGATGCATGGCACGACCTTTCTCAACCGCACACTAAAGCGCAACATGGTGGAAATTAATTTGCCTGACAATGCAAAACGCTTGAAGCTTGATTCTACTGAAGGGCTTGTGCCTGCTGATAAGGTTTCTGACTTGCATGCCTCTCATGATGTCAAAATTGGTCTGAGACGACTTAATAGCATGCCAACAAATCAGTCCAGCTCTGCCTTAGCCTCCAACAGACACATGTCGCAAATCATTGTACACTGTGTCAATAGGCCTCAGGCTGCACAAAGGATTACTCTCCATATGTCCAACGACCAGAAAGACCCTTCATTTGTGAGCACTGGAACCTCCACTGATCCCACTGCTGACACCAGCATGGATAGTCTGATACTAACCCCAGGCACCTCTTTCACCACCCCTGCCAGAACTATCACAAGTACCCCCAAAAAAACCCCCATTCCTATCAGAATAATTGCAAATCCGAACCTCTCTGCTGGATCTCCAATGAGCCTGCTGAAGAACCCGCTGAATCAGTCATCTTTGGAAGAGTCTTCTTTCACCCTACCCTTGACACCCATCAGCCAGCTCCAGCCAGGTCTTCCAGCCACCTCCACCCCACAGGGAGAAAAAACTGCCATAGTCCTGCCGAATGGTAACTTGAGAAAAGTGCTGACAACTATGCCACCTTCACATAGCTGTGCAAGCTCTCCATTTAAAGTTGTCATTCCAGCTCCCAAGCAGCCCGGAACATTTCTACTTAAAGTTCCAGCTAGCAAGTTAAGTAAAACTGCTTCCATGTAATCTTAAAACATTTTTTATTTTAAGAAATATGTTCAATTGTAACATAATTTTTTTTTTTTTTATTATATGTAAACAAAAACTTGGGGAAACTAAAAATTGTACAAATTTTTTTTTTATAATTATCTAAAACTAAATTTGCTTATTTTTTTTTTTTTGTGGTAGACAGCAGTAAAACAAATGTGTTGATTTGATATTTTTTATTTTTTTTTTATTTTGAGAATTAGTGAAATGTAAAGGGCAAAAACTTTATGGTAGAATCTAGATATTGAAGTAAAAAAAAAAATGAACTGTGCCATATCTGTCCAGCCAAGTTGTTATGAAGTTTTTACTTAACATTTCTGCTTATCTTTTGTGTTTCGCTAGGCTTGAACTAAAATTCTCTTTTAAATGAAAGGACATTTTACTGCTTACAAGTGTTGACCCTTATTTCAGAGGTAATCTCTGCAGTAATAGAGGGGACAAACTAGGAGGCTGTTTCTTTATGGCACAAGCCATTTCTCTGTAATTTTGATTTGAAAAAGTTTTGGTTGTGCATTATCATTGGCGTTAATTTTAACTTTTAACAACAAAAAACTATTTTCCCTGTCAGTTTTTGTGAGCATTTTGCCTCCCATTATCTCATCACCATACAGTTTTTGTTTAATATATAGGAGAAAAAGTTGCATTTAATGTCTTTTTGTTTCAGGCCATGTGTTTCTTCTGTTTCCTTATTGTAAGAATTGTAAAGAATGTAAATAGGTTTTGTTGGTTGTCCCCCCTGTTATAGTAGGCGCTTAAGAAACAATTGTCTGCTTTTTTTTATTTTTTTTTTATTAAATATCTGTGTATAAATAAGTTAGCCTTATTTTATTTGCTGTAATTCAATGTGCCATGCTTATGTGTTGTCTTCTCCAATAGCTGGTGTACTTTTTATTTTGCAGATATATATCAAATGTGAAAAATGAAAACTGCATTGTGATTGGTCCCTTTTTTTTTTTGTTTATAGAGAAATAGAAATTACCCAGCATGCTTGTGCACTTGCTTTAAATCCCCTTCTTTCTCAATTATTTTAATTTGTTAGAATTTCCTAAAAATCACATTTTGTGATATCTTTTTTTTTTTTATGCTTATGACTTGTGCTTTTGTTTTACAAAGATTTTTATTTAAAAAAAATAGAAATTACTTGGAAAATTGAATTGTACCATATGCTGTTTCCTCCTTTAATATTTAGATCATTTTTTATAGTAATCATCTGATCTGTTCCATTAAACAAAACATTTATCTCTATAATTGAAAAAAATATATACATATATATTTATATCCTATATCATGTTGTCTGCTTCTCTGTGGACTTTGTTGAATTTCTTTTATTGCCTAAATTTTGTTTTATTCTTAATAACTGAAGCTGGGTTTCGTTATTTATTTGCTTTCTCTTCTCCTAGAAGAAACTAAACATAACAGCTGAAATGTAATGTAATGTTGAGTGTATGATTAATTTATTTCAACTAAATTATTAAATTATTTATGTTTCGTTAAATATATATATATATATATTTATCTTAGTTGTTTCCATTGAAGTGTGCTTCTTCAAGGATTATGCTCCTGTCTTCAAGGGACAATTATTTATTTATTGTTTTATAATTATCTGATGTTAATTTTTGTATTGCACTGAATGAAAGTGTTCTAGGTGTTTAAAAGCATGTAATCGTTTTTGTGCAGTTTTATTGTACATAAATTGTCCTCACATTCTAGTTATCTAGAAGCTCAGCAGTTTCCTAAACAGATTTTATGTATCCCTGTGTATAGATAACTGTACCACCAATGTGCACGTTGCATCTGGTTTATTTGGCCTGGAGAAAATTTTTTATATATTTTTTTTCTAATTTTAAATCATGACATGCGAAATTAAATTTGTTAACGCTTTTTGACATTTCTTTGGAAGTCAAGTGTTAGAGAGTGTTCATTGATATATTTATCTTGAAATAAAATCAAGTACAGTTCTAAAGATTATAGTATTTTTAATATAGTTCATTATTATTGTTTTTTTAATATCAGACTTCATGGCATCAGATCACAAGGTCTCACTCTGTACAAGTTTTCTGCATAATTATTTTAATTCATAGACTATATACCATTTTTTTGTTTTAATGTATGTAAACTAGCATAAAGTTTAAAATAGCTGTCATTTACAGTTGTGTAACTAGTCTACACAACAGATCTGTTTGTTATTATATATACTTGTTAAAAAAATGATGTTACATCCATTTTAAATAGAATCGATTCAAACACATTTATGATTAAACTTTGACAAGACGCTAATGTCCACATGGCTTGAAAACCATCAAATGAAACACTACCTTTATATGTATATATATTCTAGGGTATGTTTAAAAAAATAAATGTAAGCTGGATACTTAAAGATAAATATTTGCATTGGTGTAGACCTGATCATAGTATATACATTGGTGACCATCATCATTAGATGTTTTCATTTTATTCATTCATTTCCATACGGACAATAAAGATTATTATTATTATACTTAAACCACAAACAATGATAACATATATCCATTATTGACCCACACCAGCGTAGCATCACTCTTATCATTTTCATCACTCATTTTAACGAACTTGTGTCTTTTGAGCTATTTTTAAAAGTATTTTTATAAATATCCTTTTGCGAATATTTTATCAAAGAGTTGAAACCTGATTCCCAACATACAACTGTGTTAATTGTATTTGGATAAGTATTGACTTGTGTTTTTGAGATACTAATGATTTGTTGAACTGCATGAAAAGACATTATTGGTGGTGATTAAAAAAATAATGGCAGGGTTTTATGTTGTAATAACACTTGCTCAGAGAACGTTTGTATGATTGAAATTGCAAGTAATTATTAGCCTAGTAATGAGTAACTGTATTTATTACTTTTAACAGCTGTAGTGATGGGTGATAATAGGCTGGGCTGCTAAAGTTTCTTACCTATCAGATGTTTGTACTTAGGACACAAATGTTTATTTTAGTTGTTTTTTTTTCACTTGCTATTGTCTATACATCAATTTGTTTATATCATTGGCTTGACCTGTTAGTTCACCCATTCATCTCATGTTAAGCCTAGAAATGACCTGCATCAGGCTATTGCTATATAGAACTGGGGTCTACCAACTGTGCATTTGAATTATCTTTGTTATAACATCCTTTTGAATTTGTATTTCCTATACTACATGTGATACAAGTATTAGGTTGTCTCTTGTGTTGACTTGTTGTCATTAGGTGTGTTAAAGAATTTTAACTTGGTGTGTTGTGTGTAGATGCCAAGTGTGTTTGTGTGTACCTCTTACTGGGCAGTTAGGTCATTCAGCTCCAGAAGACCTTTCGTCTTTCATGTTAAGTTGCAATAGTATTAAAGTGTTTAATTGTAGTCTTGACTGTATTCCTGTGTATTGGTTGTGGTGACATCTAGATGTGTGTTACTGTGTTGTACAGTATTGTGTGGGATGGCTGTGTGATAACTGAAACTCAACTTCTCCTTCATTGAGTTGTTTCTTGAATAAAATGTTAGTGTAATAATTTCATCTATTCCTAGTGTTGTTGAAATTAACAAAAAACTTTTTTTTCATTGTGTGCAGTAACTAGTAACAGAATAGAACTAAACGCCTCTACCAATTTGTTACAATCTAAGTGATTGGGGAAAAAAAAATTCACATCTTAGCGTTTAATAACTTACTATCTCTGCTCCATTTATTTGTGCTCAGAACTAGTCCAATAAATGTGACTTAAAAAAGTGTTTACATTTGGTCTAAAACACCCTGTTTAATTTAAATAACATTTGCATAATAAATCTACTGTAGTTCAGACTAAATTTCAGATGTGATATTTATAAACAGACATTCTCTATATGAAGTCCAATTGAAGGTGACCTCTAACCAAGGCACGTTGAGTATCTAGTAGGCTCATGGGATATACGTAATGAGGAAGAAAGGGGTGGGGGTGGAGAGGTAAAACAACTAGCGGTCACTTGGTATCAGATGAAGGCCGAATCAAAGGTCACTTCGTATCGGATTACCAGCCCAGTTTTGAGTAGATAGGGGACATAAGTGAGGTGGCCATAGTGTGACGTCCATAATGGACTGGATCAAGTTGAATTGTTCAAGGAGAGCTCAGCGCCTTTTCTGTTCAAGAATTTCTACTTCGTAATGATGCAATCAGAAAGTCTCACCTTTAACCTGCATGTTGGAGGAGCTTCGAGGTTCTCATTCTGGGTACCGTGTTATTATTGACATGTTTACTTCAATACAACCAAATTAATAGTAGGCCTATTTTTAAGCACTTAATAATAATAAATAACTTTAATATCAACAGAATTGAAGGAAGTTTCAACAATTCGTAATATGATCAATTACCTCATCAGACTATTGTTCTTGAACAGGTGTTTTTTTTTTAATTTATTTAAAATGTATACCCGTTTAACCATGTTAAAACTTTCAAAGAAAAAAAAATTCTTTCAGATTTTATGTGTACATAAGTAATCACAAGTGCTGAGGTCGATGTGATGTACTAAAATATTTGTCAGTTAAAAGTATACTTGACAGAGACAGCACAAATACAATCACGGCTTTTCTCTAGTAGATTCTTCCTAGCTTTTTTGACATAATCTTCCTCTGCACAGACGCTGGCCACTGGTCAAACTCAAAAGACCGCCTTGCGAGGACGATGACCTTACTCTGACCTGAACACCCCAGCGCCGCCCACATTTTCCCTCCAACACGAGTTTCCCCCTTCTCTCCTCCCCCCAAACACACCTGGTGCTCGTTCCGGGGCCATAGTTTTGGGCGGCGGTGGGGATGTGCACTCGCTGGACAAAGTGAACGACTAGGAAAGTTTATCAATAGGCGCGGGACTAGATAAATGCACATCCAGCAGGTCAAGCTCTTGACCTCATGGCACAATGCGTTTTATGGGCCTCGGTCAAAGAGGTCATTATTTGCATACGAGTAGATAAAAAAAAGGGGGGGGGGATTGATGCAGAAAACTATAATTTAGTTATATTCATATAGCTCTGACCACTGTTTACAAACATAATGTAGGCTTTTTAATGGCAATGTCTTCGATTCCAAACACTCTAGAGAGCTAGCGAATGCTTCACATTCAAATCATTAAACAAGAAAATATTTTTAAAAAATACTTTAAAAAAAAAAACCACAACTAAGCTTATAGCGTTTTTGTATCAATTAGTTTGGATCAGTCATGTAATTAAAGTTGTAATTGGTCTGCCTACATCCCACATGTGCTCGTATCTCACGTGAAGAGAAATGAAGAAGCCTTTACAAAAAAAAAAATATTTATTTAGTATTTTTGTTGTTACATCAATACCTTATAATAATTAGGCTAGTCTTCGAGTCCGAAAATTGGTGAGGAATGCAGTATTTCCCGTGGCTGCGCAGTCCAAGCTTTGACCTACAAATTTTGCTACATCGAGAACAAGCATAACCAATGTCCGCAGGTGGTCGATTAAGATGTTCTTTTCGTTTGTCCTCGGCAGCAGCTTTTCTTTTTGGACTCAAATGTGTATCCCGCGTGAGTGACCTCCAGCTGTCTCGTTCTGAGGCCACATGCAACCAGGTACTCTCTTCTATGTCAGCCAAGTAAAGTTGACGCCTTGGCTGGTCTTTAAAGCGTTTCCGTGGGGCTCCTCTGTTACGTCGACCACCTTTTGGCTCATCAATATCTTATACACAACACAAAAGACAAGGATTTCTGTGGGCGCCGTCTTCATAATTGAATGTTCCACAATCTGTGCTTCACCGGAACCAAGGGATTTGATTTATATTGTGGAGCGAATACTGTGAGGTTCAACTACAAATTTTTCCCAGAATATTATGACAGTAACATGTTTTTCACCAAAATGCCCTCCCAAATAGATAAATGATTTATGTTTTCAATTATGAATACTAATATATGTATAGACTCGTTTCAACAATTAGTGGTAAAAGTTTCGTTTTATTTATTCAATATTTTTTAGTTCTAAAATTGGTAAACGTTTTTTGACAAAGACAATTCCTTAAACATACTAACACCGAACACATATCTGAAGGAGGAAACAATACAATAAATATTCAAACAGATATAAGCCTTCCTTTTCAGACCTTGCGCCCAAGAATGCGATGGATTGTTGATGTGGAGGCAGCCAGCAGGTCTACAACAGCTTGGGGTTCGGGTGTGGAGACAAAAGGCTCAGGAGAGGTCCAAAATAGAGGGATGTGTTGAGGCCGGTCAGAGCCCTCCATAGGCTGTAGCGCCCCTGGAATGTCAGACATTGAGATCTATAGGGCAGATAGTGTTAAATTCTAAAACAACAATATACCCCATTGTTATATATCAACCGAGGGGATAATAACAACTGACCTCACAGATACCTTCAAGGCCTTTGGCATTCCTAGGAACATTCTCATTGCTTGTCAGAGGGCGGTACTTCTGCAGACCTGCTAGGAACTCCTAGCTATTAACCCACTATCTAAATTACTCCATGGCACTACAAACGGTTTTAGGGTTGACACTATGTCTCACCTGTTATACATGGATGATTTAAAGCTATACGCAGAGAACGAGCAAAAGTTAGACAGCTTAATTAAAACGGTAAAACGCTTTAGTGACGGTATCTGCATGTGTTTTGGCTTGGATAAATGTGGTATCATAGCATAAAAAAGGGCAAGGCACCCAACACCAACATTGGATTTGAAGGCATCGAAGAACTGAACTCTGCCTCCCTTTATAAATATCTTTAATAAACCAGAATGCCAAGATAAACCATAACAAAATTAAAAGAGGACTTTCTTGGTAAATACAAGCAGAGAGTAAATAAAATTCTCAATACAAAACTGGCAGTAACCTCATCACGGCAATAAATAACTAGTCCGTCCCAGTGCTTCTTTACACTCATGCTGTCATCAGATGGACAGACACCGACCTACATGACATTGACAGACTCACGAGGAAATTATTAACCAATTTTTTCGATTTTTAGACCCCAAGTCCCCCACCATAAGGCTATACCTGCCCCGGAAGGATGGAGGCCGTGGATGGCAGAACAACTTCAAACTGTAAGACGCAAGTTTCAAAAATACGATCAAAATTGCTCGCCTCCAGCACTGACCTAGTTTCTTTCCTACGCAAATATGACTATCATGCAACCTCTCTGAACATAAACAATGTTGATGTTACTGTCGATGTATGACATGAGAATCGCCGATGGGAAGAAAAAACACTCCACGGAAAATTCCCGGCTTTATTAGATGGGGACAACATCGACAAGGCTGCTTCCTTAGCATGGCTCAAAGCAGGTCATCTCTACTCTGAAACTGAAGTCTTTGTCACGATGAATTTTGTTAATAATATTTATTATTATCATTATTATTATTATGTTAGAAACAAACGAGTATTCATTCTCTGTCGCTGCCAGGGTCGTGTTTCGTTAAAGGGAAACAAAATTCATCATAGTCACTTTATCAGTTTCCACTGAGGAATTTTCGGTGATGTGGCAGGTCTGCAGCATTACCGCCCTCTGACAGGCAACGAGAATGTTCCTAGGAATGTTAAGGGTTATTATTATTATTATTACCATTATTATTATGTGAAAAATGAACTAATATTCATTCTGTGGCACTGCAATGGTCGAACTTCGTTAGAGAGAAACAAAATTCATTGTAATCCATTGAACCGTGTCCACAAAGAAATTTTCTGGTGATGTTGCAGGTCTGCAGCAGTGCCGCCTTCTAACAGGAGCATCTTCTTAGGAATGTTAATGATTAAAAGGAATTAATTTTCCTTCTCTGGCCCTTATAGGGTCGAGCTATGTTAAAAAGAAACTAAATTCATTATAGTTTCTTTAGGAGTGTCTACTTAGAAGGATCCTCTTAGGAATGCTCAGGGCTTCAAATATGTCGAATATTATATTATTATTATTATTATTATCATCTCACCATTTCTAATTATTTCAACCTTAAGTTTAATTAGAATTTTTAGCATTAATTTTTAAAAAGTTGATTTAATGCATCTGATTTGTATATATAATATAAGAAAACAAAATACCATACGAATTATTCCGCATATTCAGGTGTATTGAAATAGAATCTGTACAAGAGACATTTTATTTAACAATACTTCGCCCAAGAAGACCCAACAATCCTGTTGGTGGATTAGTGGCTGTTAAAATGTTCGTAGGTGCAGCAACAGAATAGGTCGCACTATTCAGAGTTGAAACCGGTTTGACTGCAAGAGTCTGTGAAGATACTGGGACGGATGCACCAGTTAGGGAAGCTAATGGACTAGTTAAACCGCTTTGTGTAGAAATTGAATTAGTTGCACTTGTCAGTGATGGAACTTCACTGACAGTGCCAGTTAATGTAGAGACAGGTTGTGTTGCACTTGTCATTGAAGGAACTCCACCGACAGCACCAGTTAATGTAGAGACAGGTTGTGTTGCACTTGTCATTGAAGGAACTCCACCGACAGCACCAGTTAATGTAGAGACAGGTTGTGTTGCACTTGTCATTGAAGGAACTCCACCGACAGCACCAGTTAATGTAGAGACAGGTTGTGTTGCACTTGTCATTGAAGGAACTCCACCGACAGCACCAGTTAATGTAGAGACAGGTTGTGTTGCACTTGTCATTGAAGGAACTCCACCGACAGCACCAGTTAATGTAGAGACAGGTTGTGTTGCACTTGTCATTGAAGGAACTTCCCCGACAGCACCAGTTAATGTAGAGACAGGTTGTGTTGAACTTGGCAGTGAAGGAACTCCACCGACAGCACCAGTTAATGTAAAGACAGGTTGTGTTGCACTTGGCAGTGAAGGAACTCCACCGACAGCACCAGTTAATGTAGAGACAGTTTGTGTTGCACTTGGCAGTGAAGGAACTCCACCGACAGCACCAGTTAATGTAGAGACAGGTTGTGTTGCACTTGTCATTGAAGGTACATCACCAGCAAGTGAAGTAACAGTGTAAGCTGTACCAGTTACAGGCCCAATCGCGTTACTTATTTTATTAACTGCGGAAGTGAGTGTTTCAACAGTATTCACGAGATTCCCAACATTGCTGCCAACATTATTAAGAAGTGACACAACAGGCTCCACAGCACCTGTTATTGTTGCAACTGGTTCAGTAGCACTGATAGCTGAAGTAAGTGTGCCCGAAGACTCCACTAAATTGCCTGCAGCATTAGTGATGCCGCTAACAATGGACTCTATCGGTTTGACAGCACTATTTATTGTACCGACAGCATTAAGGGAGCCAGCTGAGTTCAACAAATTCCCAACGGTGTTGGTGGCACTCTCTAGAAGTGAATCTAAGGGCTTGACAACGTTCTCGAGCACGCCCAGAGTGTTCTCGACACCAACATCTTTCAGTGGAAGAATATTCAGGAGGTCAGTGACTTTATCTAGCTTTGTCTTTAAAAGTTCATCCATTCTGAGGTTGGTGATCCCAGTCAAGGATGTCAGGGCAGAGTTTATAATAGTGTTTAAAGAGGAAAGTAATTTAGCGAGAGATTCTGCAAGACTCTTTGAGAAGACATCAGCTAGTTGTTCCGTTACGGATTTGAGGATCTCCTGAATGCTGTTGCTCAAACCATCTGTGATTCCTTTTGTCAGACCCGATACCAGACCGTCAGACAAAGATTGCATGCATTCACAATTAGTGGAAGATGGGACATTTTTTAGCGGTTCTATAATCGGCACAAAATTTTCTCTGATAGAGTCCTGGCCTGATACTGTACACTCGTCAGCAACCAAAGGAGTATCACAGGTAACAGCTGGAATAACGTTAGGAGCCTCGCTGGGTAAGGAGGGCTCGTTCGTGAAAGGACACTTTTTTTCTGGACTGACCAGGAGTTGATCCGGCTTGGTATTACCGACCTGATTAGCTGTATTCCCAAGTAAGTTTAGAACCGTCTCTAGAAGATTGGTCAGGGGAACAGGTAAAGCTGCTTCATGTTTGGTGGTAATGGGGTCAAGTAGTGACCTTTTTTGAGCATTTCCCTCTGAGGAATATAAGTAGATTTTTTTCATTTTAAAAATAAGTGTGCATTGGAGAAATATAGCAAGCTACCAGCTACGGCTGTTAGCATAAAAATGAACAGATAGGACTCCAGGAGCGCATAAAAATTAACAGATAAGACTACAGGATAGCATAAAATTAACAGATAGGACTCTAGGATAGCATAAAAATGAACAGGTAGGACTCCAGGATAGCATAAAAATAAAGATAGGACTCCAGGATAGCATAAAAATAAAGATAGGACTCCAGGATAGCATAAAAATGAACAGGTAGGACTCCAGGATAGCATAAAAATAAAGATAGGACTCCAGGATAGCATAAAAATGAACAGGTAGGACTCCAGGATAGCATAAAAATGAACAGGTAGGACTCCAGGATAGCAGAATTATTCTAAGATTGCTTGAGGCCTAAAGCCTCTTTTGTTTTATCAACATGCCTCTTTCTCTTTGCTGTCATTATAATACACTAATAGGAACAGATATAACGGTAGGTCGCTTTCTTAACAAATTGGTATAATAATAATAATCATATTTTCTGGACAATCTCACTTCACTGACTGGGCTACTATGCTCTAATCCTCGCAACAATTCAAGAGTGTCTCTAGTACAGTTCGATCTCTTCTAGTCAATAATTAAAAGAAGACCAACTATTCATTTTACTAAATGAAACGCGTGCTTTAAAGTAAATCTTGTTTAACGCATTCTGTTACCATTCAGGGGAAAGAAATTATGGATGGTCTAGTCCAGTCTGGTGGTGATTTTGTCCAGTGGTGATCTCGAGGTGGGCTCTAGAGGTAGTCTGTCTTGGGGTGGTCTGTCTTATGGTGGTCCGATGGTGATCTAGAGGTGGTCTGTCTTGTAATGGTCAGTCTTATGATGGTCTGTCTTGTGTTGATCTAGTCGAGGTCTGTCTTGTGCTGGTCTTTCTTTTGGTAGTCTGTCTTGTGCTAGAAGTATATTTAACGTTTTACCTTGTTCTTTTTGTATTTGTAACAAACATTGCTTGAAAACGAGGTCGCAGTAGTCTCGACGGCGGTACCCTATCTGTTGCTGACAAGCCTTTAACTTCAGCTCACAATGCAATACTTTTTTCAAGTTACTGTAAAATGAATAATTATATAATGTTTGTATCCTTTATAATATATATATATATATATATATATATATATATATATATATATATATATATATATATATATATTATATTATATTATATACATATATATATATATAATATATATATATTATATATAAAATCGGGCGTCTATCTACATGCACTTTACCCGACCCTGGATTAAGTAACGACTCCTGACCTTTGAAGCAGATGAGGTACACAATAAGGCCGAATGTGGTGGGCATCACAACGACCAACCCAGTTTCCCCAAATAATATCACTTATAAGAGATCTTGACTGTACTAGAGACATTTTTGAATTGTTGCGAGGATTGGAGTAGGATTTTGTAAAAGTCAAATTTTCCTATATTCCAGCCTTCACCGGGATTTGAATTTGAGATCCCTCGGTTCGTAAGCTGAGTCGGGTGTCGAACCTCGAGCCCCCAACATAGGTTGCCATGCCAAGCCAAGTTCAAGGGTATTTCAATGTTAAAAAACCCCCTCTTCAATTTTTTTCTAAAGCAAACTACTGTCACCAAATTCTATGAGCGAAGCTAAGAGAGTTTATTAAAAAAAACCTCGAGATTTTTAGTTTAACCACCCCGCGCCAACAGATGGTTTTGACGATAAAACTTCTCTTTTTGATATAAAATCTAAAGCGAGCTAAAGTCACCAAAATCCCTTCCCACCCCCCACCCAAAAAAATCCTGGCTACGCCCATGATATCATGACACCTATAAATTTAGTTATTAACAGATTCATCTCCAATATTAAACTTTATCATTTTATACATTTAACAACATTCAAAAAACATTGTGCTATATTCTATGTTATGGGGCGTCATGGCTGAGTGGTAGAGTGCACGGCTTCTGAGCAGAGGGACTCCGGGTTCAAATCTCGATAAAGGACTAGGATTTTGAGTTTCAGGACGTTTATGACGCCTTTGAGAAGGTAAAGGCGGTTGTTCTTTGTGTTGGCCACTTGACATCCTAGGCCATAGAAACAGATGACCATTACATCATTTGCTCTATAGATCACAAGGTCTTAAGGGGTTAAATGACTTCCTATATTCAGTGCTTACTACATTGTCGCTGTATACACACTAACTTACTTTAAATGGTTCAAATACACAGCCTGGAGCTTGTCTTTCTCTTCGTTCCCTATGGAAGTGTCTAAACTCTCATTCTGCAATTCTACTTCAGCAATGACCTCACCAGTCTTATTCTGAGCTGTGTCGTTGGTCGCTGGCGGAGGTGGTGGAATAACCACTTGCTCTGTTTCTTCGACACTGTCCACCATTTTTGTAGCTGTTGGAGTCACGACCAGAACTGTATCGTTTGAAATGTTCTGTGCCGAGACGGGGGTGTCTACTGAAGAGTCGAATGCATTATTTTCCGGGGGCACGGCTTCCAAGATGGTGGGCGAGCTATCGTTCTCGGAAGGCAAACTAGACGCATCACTGATTTGAGTTGGCGTTGAAGTTGTGCTTTGAGAGGATGCTTCTTCTTCGCTGGAGTAGCTATCGGCAATTTCTGACTCTTTGTAAGCCTGGACTGGGCTCTCCTCAACCGCAGCAGATGCGGTGGTCGCCAAAGTATTCGAAGGGAAACCAATGTCCGAATCTTGTGCGATATCACCGATCCCCGCTGATGTTTCTTGGGAGCTACTGAGTTTCTCATTGTCCGACTGTAGCTCTGCTGGTGAAGAAGCCGTTGTATCGACATCACTGGTTGGAGGAGTTGACAGCAAGCCCGCCTCTAAAATTGATTCCGTTACACCTTCGTCAGAGACCACAGGTCGACATGTTAAAGCAAAGAGCATCGCCAGTACGGACACTATTATGTCCCACATCTTTGAAATGACACTCCACTCTAAGAAAATTAGAATTCAAACCGATTTTATTGTTAGTATATTCAAAAATAATTAACCAATAATATGAAAGCGAAATTGTGTTGAAAAAAAATGTAGGAAGAAAGTCGTTGATGTGTAATATAGATTTACATTGCTATCATTTAAGACATTCAATTACATTAAAAAAAAAGAAATTAAGAGCAATAAAGTATACTAAGCGAAACAGTGAAATAAAAGGTATCTAAGAATTAGTATTTAATATACAAAATGTATCTGGTATCCCGAACAGTAAGTCAAGGTTTAAAACTTTTAGTATCTATGTTCAGTATCGCTCTAATCTCGAATTCTGTAACTTTTCAGAGTGTGAGGTCAATGAAGTCAAAATCTGAATGCATGTTTAGCTCAAGATAAATTTTAACTAAAATAGAATTTTTGAATTTGAGCTGGAAACAAAATATTGATTTCTAATAATATATATATATAAAAAAAGAAGAAAACAAAGACCTTAATTTAAGCGGTTCACCACACAGATTGAGAATTTTCACTATGGAGTGTTTTTCTTAGGTCCAATAATTTGAAATGTCCTTTTTGCTTTTGTTATTAAAATAATACTGATAAAAATTATCATGATCAATTTGAAAAAGCCTGTAGACAATGCCTTTAAAAGTTTGTGTGGTGTAGTTTGTGTGGTCTAGGGCCTGCTATCCAGGTTATCGATCAAAATGTATTTGGGTTTTAATTCTCTTGTCAAATAAACTGAATATTAATACATACATAAAATAAAATACCAATGTGTAGATTTAAACTGTTATCCTTTTAATCGGAAACGAACAATAAACACTCTTTGAAAGAATATAAATTGTATGTAAGAAATCCTGATCAGATACTCACCGTTCGATTTGCGTTTTAAGCAAGGAACAATTTGCGGCACAATTATATTGATATATTATCATATAAAAACGTTGATAATTATGGAATTTCCAAAGCTCGAATCGAATAATTCATATTATTACAAGAGAACAAATAATTGATCATCTGCCATCTTGTCAACATCGCTTATGGTCTGTAACAATATGGAAGCAATATTTGTGATCATCAGTCGAGTTTGGAAAGTGTGAAAGACGTCACTGAAGCGTGTAGTGTCGTCTTTAGATGATGGAGAAGTGCGCCATCTGTCTTTGAGTTTCGCGATACTCTTTATTCGGTAACTAATTGGTTTTAAAGTTTCATGAGATAAAAGTTAATGAACTTTGAATGCTGTCAGATCGGGGGTCATTGGAGATGGTCACGATAACCCAAAAACAATGACAACTGAAGCTAAGTTGAACTTCAATTTTGCTAAATAAATAACAGCCCGAAACACAAGAGCTTAAAAAAATGCTTGATTTTGCTGTGTTAAAATGTGCTCAAAAATATTATTATGTAGCCACAGACCTATATATATATATTCTAGCTAGACTGGAAAACGGAAACAAATTTTTATCCGCGATTGATCAACTCACAGACCTATATAAATTATAAATATAGATTGCTATGTTTTAGTCACTGAACTAAATATTCATGCAAATATGCAAACAAAACCATTTCCTGTTAGTTTCCATTAAGCTAATGTTTCGAAATCCTAGATCGAAATAATTCACGTCTATTGATTTTAGTAATCTTGTGTACATTTAAATAGATTGATTTTGTTTTTATGTATCTAAAAATTGCATAATAATAATTATGAGGTGAAAGTGCTCTTATTTTCGATTATTAATTACTAGATCTAGAGCTAAGCATTAAGTTATATGTTACATAGGTTAGGATTGAAAAAAATAACTTTACTTTTTATAATTACTTTACAAGACAACGCATTGTTTAATATTTTTAAAAGGTTTGTTCATAACATTTTTTTTTGTAGTGTTAAAAGATCTCCATGTCCAGTCTAAATATAATATTTATAGGTCTGTGTATGCAGCTTACTAAAGACAAAGCTTTTTTTAACACTTCCATTATTTTGTACACCGGATACACCAAAAAAGCTTGCTATTTATAGGTTTTCCGACATTTATGAAAGTCTTTAATAGAAATGTAAAAAAAAAAAAATGTGCCCAATATGAAATTGTAATTTTTAAGACTAAAATGTGAAAGACGGTAGACGGCTAGACAGACCAAAGAAAACTAAGAGCTTTACCCCGAACTGTACAAAAAAAAATATTTTGTATTTTGGGTTACAATTGGGAGTCATGGTTTTGTCTTCGATTTCTAAGCTTAAGGATTACTATAGCAATTCTTATAACTAAGCTATTCATTATTTTGATACTTCTGATGCAGACAAAGGGAGTCGGGGGTCTTTTAAGTTTTTTTTTTCTCTTGCCTCGTGTGTCCCTCATTCTTCCAGATGGTCTTAATCTTTCTTCCAGATGGTCTCAATCTTTCTTCCAGATGGTCTTAATCATTGTTCCTGATGGTCTCAATCATTCTTCCAGATGGTCTCAATCATTCTTCGAAATGGTCTCAATCATTCTTCCAGATGGTCTTAATCTTTCTTCCTGATGGTCTCAATCATTCTTCCAGATGGTCTCAATCATTCTTCCAGATGGACTCAATCATTCTTCGAAATGGTCTCAATCATTCTTTCAGATGGTCTCAATCATTCTTCGAAATGGTCTCAATCATTCTTCCAGATGGTCTCAATCATTCTTAGAAATGGTCTCAATCATTAATCCAGATGGTATCAATCATTCTTCCAGATGGTCTCAATCATTCTTCCAGATGGTCTCAATCTTTCTTCCAGATGGTCTTAATCATTCTTCTAGATGGTCTTAATCATTTTTCAAGATGGTCTCAATCATTCTTCCAGATGGTATCAATCATTCTTCTAGATGGTCTCAATCATTTTTCCAGGTGGTCTCAATCATTCTTACAGGCGGTCTCAATCATTCTTCCAGGTGGTCTCAATCATTCTGCCAGGTGGTCTCAATCATTCTTACAGGTGGTCTAAATCATTCTTACAGGTGGTCTGAGTCATTCGTACAGGTGGTCTCAATCATTCTTCCAGATGGTCTCAATCATTCTTCCAGATAGTCTCAATCATTGTTCCAGATAGTCTCAATCATTCTTTCATTTTTTCTCACCTCTCTCTTCTCTCCACAGTTTTCATTCGCACCTCTCTCCCTACTGCTTCTGTTCTTGTTTTTCTATTTCATTACTCACTCTTTCTCTCTCATTATCTCTCTCACTCTCTCTCTTTCTCTCTCTCTCTCTCATCTCTCTCTCTCATTCTCTCTCTCATTATCTCTCTCTCATTATCTCTCTCTTTCATCTCTCTCTCTCTCTCATATTCTCTCTCTCTCATTATTTCTCTCTCTCTCTTACTTTCTCTTTAACACACTCTTTATCTTATGCTTTCTTTACAATCTCTTAACTCTAGTGAAGGATGATGGTACCTGTGTAATGTTAACATTTACCCTTAAACTAAAACCAAAGAGACAGTCTATGATTAGCGCTGCATAGGGGAGACAACATTGAATTAAGATTTTCAAGATGAACTATTTACTATTATAGCAACACCAACAACAACTACAATAGTAAAAGAAGACAAGACAGTTTTTATAAGTTACATTAATACTCGCTAATTTAGAAAACAATTAAAGGCAAAACAATTTGATATTTGCCTCTCTAAAGAACAAAAAGTCTCGAGCTAAAGTAAGAAACACGCACGCACGCACGCACTCGCAAAGGGACACACTTTATCAATCTCACCATCTCTCGCGAGATTCTTCTAATTGCATTTTTGCTTTGCTCTGATGCCCAGGTCAAGACATATTAAGAGCAATATCCTTGGCGGCATATTGAACACAAGTACCACTGTGTCAGTGAATGTGTCGGGAAGGGTGTGTCGGGAAGGGTGAGGTGGGAAGGAAGCGTGCGTGTGTGTGTGTGTCTTAGGGAGGCTAGAAGTGCTGTGTCAGGGTGGACAAGGCCGAGTCACGTGACTGCACCATCACGTGACTGTTTTCAACATTGTCATAGCACACCCATTTTCTCTCATTCTTGACATGCCTCGACTCAGAATTTTAAAGAATGATCGAATGACATCTGCAATGATCTGATATTACAAAGTGTGACATCTGCAATGACATGACATTACAACGTGTGACATCTGCAATGATATGAAATTACAAAATGTGACATCTGCAATATGACATTACAAAGAGTGGCATCTGCAATGACATGACATTACAAAGAGTGGCATCTGAAATAACATGACATTAAAAAGAGTGGCATCTGCAAAGACATGACATTACTCGGAGTTACATCTGCAGTATGGCATTGCAAAGAGTGAAATCTGCAATGACAACATTCCAAAGAGTAATATCCCCAAAGACACGACAATTCACACAGTGACATCTGCAATGACATAGCATTCCAAAGAGTGACATCTGCAAAGATTTGACAGTCAAAATAGTGACATCTGCGCTTGAATTACGCTTGAACTTGGCTTGGCTTGGCTACCTATGAAAGGGGCTTGAGGTTCGACACCCGACTGGGCAGAGTTGTGTTTACTGAGCACCTAAAGGCAGCACTGAAAACCTTCTCCCAGATAATGCCTCCCTCCCCCCACTGGTCCACAACTGAGATTGGACCATAGCGCTCTGTGCATGCTATAAGCATGAAAGTAGCCACATATAAAAGCTATTATTATTATTATTATCTGCAATGAGCCGCATGCCACACAGGTTAATGACAACAGAAATTGAGATTAGGATGTCATAAGAGGATATACACAGATGACATGACCTTACAGTACCTATACCTGAGGCAGTTGATAACGCAAACAATTCTAACACTTCAGGAATCCCTTTCTCTTGGTTACTTCCCTTTCTTATCTTTACTTTTCCAGTCGCGATCAGAAATTGCAGGTTTCGATATCTTGCAAAAAGCCGCTGCTGAAAAGTAGAGAATTTGGTTACGCGAACTGTCATGGCACCCTTACGACGGATTTAAGAGTAGGAGTGTCTTTTCGGAACATTTTCTTAGATAAAAGTATGCTCATGTCGCGAATGTATACATTAATATATTGTTTAAATAAGGGAAAGAACTGCACATTTACAGCTTGATCTAAATGCTGTAAAATGTATTTCCCCTTTTCTATATCAAACAATATTAATTAATTATTATTATTATAGTTTTTATATAGTGCTACTTTCATGCTTAGAGCATGCTCAGAGCACTTGGGTTTAATCTCATTTGTGAACCAGTTGGGGGGGGGGGGAGGGGGTATCTAGGAGTTGGTTTTCCGTGCTGCCTTTAGGCGCTCAATTACCGCTAATTAATTAATTAAATAGTTAATTTTTCTATTAGTTCATGTTTTGCCAGGGACAATGAATACTTGTAGAAAGTTTTAACTTGATCCGAGAATGGGAAGTGGGAGAATTGATGTGTACAAAATTTGTACCAGACGGACATACAGACAGACGGATTGAGTGGATATAAGTTTTGTAATGATTAAAATTCACTAGATTAAACGAAAATGAATACATGAGTAATTACATCTAAAACAGGTAAAAATATCTGTTTATTGTTTTTTTTAAATTAAGAATACAAGACGTTGACTATCAAACATTACTTTCCAAGTAGGCTTAAAAGCCCACCTTGTGACGACGACCCTAAATTTGAACCCAGAAGATTATTCGTTGCTGCAGTTTGAGTTCCCGTGTTGGTCGTTGCCGTGAGGCCGCCTGTCAGGCCTCCAGTGAGTCCGCCCAAGAGTCCACCACTGGACGTTGCAGCTGTGCCGGTGTTGGTCGAAGTCTGTCCACTAAGCAATGTTTCAAGCAATGCGGAGGTTTGAGCGTTGGTGAGAGAGCCAGTCGCACCGCTTCCTAACAGACCAGACAATGCCCCTGCTACCGTGTTGACCACGTTTCCGGTGCTGCCCCCGGTGCCCCCACCACCCAAAAGACCTGTTGCGGTGTTCAATAGGTCCCCAGCTGTTCCCGTCGCGGTGTTCACAACGCTTCCAACAGGGTTACCATTTAACAGGTTTCCAAGCGTTCCAGTCACTGTGTTGACAACGTTACCGGTGCTGCTTCCGGTCGCCCCACCACCCAACAGACCTGTTGCTGTGTTCAGTAGGTTCCCAGCTGTTCCAGTCACTGTGTTGACAACGTTCCCGGTGCCGCTTCCGGTCGCCCCACCATTCAACAGACCTGTTGCTGTGTTCAGTAGGTTCCCAGCTGTTCCAGTCACTGTGTTGACAACGTTACCGGTGCTGCTTCCGGTCGCCCCACCACCCAACAGTTCTATAACTGTGTTCAATAGGTTCCCAGTTGTTCCTGTTGCGGTGTTGAAGACACCGCCTACTGGGTTACTGTTCAACACGCTCCCCAAAACATTAAGCGCCCCGTTCGTGTTTCCCCCTGTAAGATCGTTTAACACATTTCCCGTTAATCCCGTGATACCATTCAACAAGTTCCCGCTGGAGCCTCCGCTGAGCGCCCCCAGCATGGAATTCACCAGATTTCCAGCACCACCAACGGCATCAGCGGTGCAGTTAGTTCCGTTCTTTTTTGTGATTGTAGGGATCTGAACATTGGTCAATGGAACTGGAGCTGGGGTGGCAACATTCGGGCAACCTAAACAAGACAAAATAATTACAATTATTGTCTTAACAGTCATAAAAAAACAAAACAGCGGCAAGTAACTACAAAAGTCGATAAATGTCGCCATGTTTTGTAGTTACGTGCCCTAATGATGAAGTCAATTCTTTGGATCACTGACACAAGTTCCGATTCAACATCTAGGGAAAGTCATGTGATCATTGATATGTTTTATGATGATACTTGTATGCGTAATACTCTCGTACAAAGGTCGCGGCCGAAGAAAGGTGCAGATGGCGAAGACAGAATTAAAATAGACCCATGGTGAACAACGGCTGTGTCTGTATCAGTATTGGCAAATTATGCAGGTCGCAACTGGGTCTGCGTAGTCACGTAAAATACTACACTCATCCCTCAACTTCAGACTGTTATGTGTTAAAATCAATTTACAACATGAAAATCTAAAACAGCTTTTTAAAAAATAAAGCAAAGATTTTATTAAGTGTAGTTGTATCAGTGATGTAATTATGTTTGTAATTGATCTAGCCTAACATTAATAAAATAGTTCAATTAGAAAAATATTTACCTATTGTTTTTGTTAAGCGCAGTTTTATGCTATCTGTGTGAATGTTACCGTGATCGCTTTTAAGTGCATTTATAAAAAAAAAAGTGGAAAAGTTGAATTCGAACCCTCCTCAAGCCTATAAATGGATGTTCTATTTGTGGACCGGATTGTGTAGAAATACCCGGGCCGATTTTATTATTATTTTAACACCCAGTACGCCCCTGCTTTTTAACAGAAATGAACATTGAGTGATTAAACACATTCACTGCTATTTAACATTGACATTTGTATTTATTATCCTTAATTATTGTACGAAATTACTATCAGCTTACTAGACACTTTTCATACTAGGTTTTGGGTAGAAGTCTTGCTATAAACTTGACGTCAAGCAGTGTTCTCGACAAAAGATGTCATTAAAGGTTTCGTTATGCACATCTTATATAACAAGGTCAAGATGGTTGATATATATATTGTTTAGTTTTATGTAGTGAAAGAGAAAGTGTTGTATAGTGAAAGAGAAAGTGTTGTGTAGTGAAAGAGAAAGTGTTATGTAGTGAAAGAGAAAGTGTTATGTAGTGAAAGAGAAAGTGTTATGTAGTGAAAGGGAAAGTGTTGTATAGTGAAAGAGAAAGTGTTGTGTAGTGAAAGAGAAAGTGTTGTGTAGTAAAAGAGAAAGTATTATGTAGTTTATGTAGTGAAAGAGAAAGTGTTTTGTAGTGAAAGAGAAAGTGTTGTGTAGTGAAAGAGAAAGTGTTGTGTAGTGAAAGAGAAAGTGAGGTAGACAGTGCAAAACGAACAGAGAGCAAAGAGTGTGTCACAGTGAGTGTGTGAAAGCTCAACCTTTTAGTATCTGAGAGAGTGAGAGAGAGAGACAGAGAGAGAGAGTGAGAGAAAGACACACACACAGAGTGAGAGAGAGTGAGAGAGAGAGAGACAGAGAGAGAGTGAGAGAGAGAGACAGAGATAGAGAGAGAGTGAGAGAGAGAGACAGAGAGAGAGAGAGTGAGAGAGAGAGACAGAGATAGAGAGAGAGTGAGAGAGAGAGAGACAGAGAGAGAGTGAGAGAGAGAGACAGAGATAGAGAGAGAGTGAGAGAGAGACAGAGATAGAGAGAGAGAGACAGAGATAGAGAGAGAGTGAGAGAGAGAGAGACAGAGATAGAGAGAGAGTGAGAGTGAGAGAGAGAGAGAGAGAGAAAGAAAGAGACGAGAGAGAACTTGTACAAAGCATGAAATGACACAGCACGCCATTAGGGTAAACCGCAATCTGTCAACTAATCTATTAGCAGAGGAAGCCTTCAAGGTTAATTTGAGAAACAATACCCTAATCAATAAACTTGTTTTCCATTGTTCGTTTATATTATACACTCATGTAATGATGTTATAAAAATTTATAAATAAGTATTTTTAATTAAGGATGTAATAATGTAGGGGGAACTAAGCCAGTCTGTTCCAATTCAGGCTTTAAATAAAAGTTATATTTGGGATTGTTGTTCTTGATTTTTTTTATCTTTCGTTTACAAATATAACTTTCACGTTTGAAACTCTCTAGAGCTCATAGACAATTTTAGGACAAGCATATATGAGTTACCATGTTACTCTAGTAAAATAATTGTATACTGTCGTGGAGGTTCCTTGTGGTACCGTCGTCAAATATTGACAGAGCCTTTTAGCTAGCGCTAAATGAAGACATTTTTCTTAGTAATCGTAATTCTTGTTGCCATTTTTGCAATCCTTTTATTGAAGTCGCACATTCAGAGCGGGCAAAAACCTCAGCGTGGATATAGTTCTTGAAAACGGCTCTAACGATGTTCCGAGACATTTGGCAGTTGCTGTATATCGTTGGGAAAAGAATTACTCGCTTATAGTAACTTTTGACCGTTATAATTTTTCAAAATATAAACAGAAATTAATTTGAGTATGGCTTGGGAACTAGGATTTGTTTAAAATCTTCAACAGACTCCTAGTATTTCCGCCTGTAGGCATTATTCATTTAAGAGTTTAATATTTGTACATCTTCTTCTAAGTCTAGGTCGAAATGGCCATCATTTGAATGTTATAAAATCGAGTATACATTCGCTCAACAAAGTTTTTTCCCGGGGGAGGGGGTGGGAACATGACGGGGTAAAAAATGTTCTTTTAATAAAAAAACCTCACATACATTAATGATTAAGAGTAAAATAATCGTTCTATTGTTGTATAAAGGAGATATTGACTTCTTAAATATTATCGTTTGTGTTTTTCTTATTTTCGTTTTATTTCCGTTTTTTCCCTTGCTTTCTGCCCAGTCGTGATCAGAGAAACATGCCTTCTTGGAGCAACACTAGAGAATGCTGACCATGTCCTTCCAATACTTTTTCAAGAGATCCAAACAACATATTGGTCCCAGAAAATCACCTAAAGATAAACACTGTTTATGCTTGATCTGGAAACCGCTGTGCAGTTCATCTTAGACTTAGGATCTTTCAGTATAATGGTGAGAACTTGGAACTAGAAGAAAGTTCCAGCAATGTCTATGATTTATTTTTGATACGGGGGTTTTACTTTAGTATTGTCTCGTCGAAATAATTCTCACCTTCGTCACTATATGCTGTCATGATACCGGTAGATAAATACGTTAACGGTACTCCCCGTACAGTAGGTAAAATTTTTTCGCTAACACAAAGACAGGTTTTATAATTAGGATTTCATTTACCATTTTTGATAACTTATATATCAACTCTTTCTGTTTGTCTTGTACACTTTTTGTACACATTATTTCTCGCACACCCATTTTTCGGATCCAACCCCCCCCCTCCCCAAAAAAAATTGTTGTACCTTACAGAACATGAATCAATTTAAAAAAAATGATTGAATTAACTATAGATATCTAATTATTTTTTAGGCATCGAAAAAGGGAAATAAATGTTAAGTATTAAGAGACACGTTTGAATGTGTGGAGTTATTTTCCTGATTAAGTGTTGTACACGTTTTTTTTCACTTCCCGTTCTCAGATTAAGTTAAATAGTAGCACAATTATTCATATTCGACGACAATACATGAATCAATTAAAAAATAATAAGTTAATAATAAATGTTTTTTTTTAATATAGAAAATGGAGTTTATCCATGAAGTATTGAGCTATATGGAAGTGATTTTGCGGTTCTTCCCCTTAGATAAGCTTCTTTTTTTTAAAAATAACATTTCTTCAATATTTTGTTTAGTACATATGTAAAAAAAAAATGACGTTACGTATTCAGTTATCAAAGCGTTAACTAGATTTGTTTGGTTCTATGCATTCAGACTTCGAGTCTAAGAGTAGCCACATGTATATATGTAGTTTATATTTTGTATTTTGTTATGTTCACTGTGAGAATTTTACTATGCTATAGAGTTCTTGTAAACTTACTACTGGTCTGTTGATTGTTCGTTTTTTGTCAGATTAAAAATATTGTTATATATAGAATATTTATTGTTAACTATGTACTATATGCTGTTTTTTTTGTAGCTGTGTTCTTTGTTCTATTTTAAGCTGTATTCTTAAAGCTTATATTGTAGCTTTGTTCTTTGTACTGTAAACGTTGTTAAATCTGTGTACTGTGTAGTGTATCTTTGTTCTTTGTGCTGAGTATCGATCTGTATTATTTGATCAGTGTATTGTAGCTGTGCTCTTTAAGCTGTGTATTGTAGCCGTGTTTCTTACGCTGTGTTTTGTAGCTTTGTTCTTTGAACAGTTTAATGTGGCGGCAGTCTTTAAGCTGTGTCTTTTAAGCGTCGTTAAAGCTGTGTGTAGCTGTCCTCCTTAAACTGTGCATTGCAGCTGTGTCCTCTCAGCTGTGTATTGTAGCATTGCTTTTTGAACTTTGTATTGTAGTTGTGCTCTTTAAGTTATGAATAGTAGCTTTGTACTTTGAACTATGCATTGTAACTGTGTTCTTTAAACTGTATATTGTAGCTGAATTCTTTACATTTAATAATTATTATATGTACTGCTAATGAACATTTATACTTTTATATGCTTAGACCTGTTTATGTCTACTGTCTGCCTATGCTAATTTTGTCTACATATGTTATACACTTGTTTTTCCCACACACCTGAGATTAAACCTGGCTGTAAGTTGTATGCACATCCTCCGTAGTCTTTCACGTCCAACACGCTCAAGCACAGCATCGGTGTTCTCCTCTGTCTGGTGGACGGGGTATCTGCAGCCACAGGAAGAGTGTCTTTGTTACATAAGGGGATTCACTTTTTGTCTTACTAACATTAATATTAAAATATACGGGATAAATATTATAATCACTTAGTAAAGGAGCATTATGTGTTTGACAGATCTGAAGTTTGTGTGATAAAGAATTTATTCATCAATTTGGCTTGGACAATGGTCATCCACTCTTAAGATACGCTGAAGTATGTAAGAAAAGTACAAAAGTAAAGCTCCCCTTTCAGACTTTGTAAAGGTCATCTGTTTCTGTGGCCTACACCAACTGTTTTTTTTGAAGAAAAAAAAAGTATGGGATTGGCCCAAATGGAGACCAGGCATAAAGGAGGGGAGGTCATCGATCGCGTGTGATGAACCTACCAGAAGTAAAAATAAAGAAGGCTAAAAACACTGCAGCGTCTGGTGATTACAGGTCCCGTGACAATGCATGTGTTTCATAGAGTTGACATCTTTAGTCATCTGAGGAGAGGGAAAGGATCGTCTGCCAAGATCTACAATGCCCCATTTAGGAATTTGATTATAATTGGTAAAAAAACAAAACGAGACTTATTGTACTTTTAAAGACTTTTTTGTTTTTTCTGTAAATAAATATTTATACATTCACTAGGATGAGACTTAATTAAGTCTGTTTCTATAAATACATAAATTGTACAAAATATCTTATAAGAAACGTGACTCATGAGCCTCTTTAATTAAACACATTCAAGGGCGCATAGCCTCTTCAGCTTTAGCAGTAAACAAGAGATGTTTATCACGATCAATACTCAAGTTCTATTGGTTTCAAGTGCAGTGGCTATCAGGTCGTTATGTATAACAACAGACAACAACAACAAGCGAGACAAAAAAAAACGTTGGTAACAGTATGGTTGTTTTATTGACTACAATGTTCATACTTAAGATACTACAGTTTATAACGTACTAGACTAATAGTGTCTTTCCTATATAAATTATCTCGTGTTACTTTTTACCAAGAAGACCTGATAGAAGGTTTACACCACCACCTGCCCCACCACCACCCAATAACCCACCCACAACACCAGTACCGCCAGTACCGCTACTGCCTGTTCCGCCCCCACCGCCCAGTATACCCGTCACTCCGCTCAACAAGCCTCCTCCACTTGATCCACCTGTGTTCGAGCCTCCACCACCGCCCAGCAAACCCGTAACTCCGCTCAACAAGCCTCCTCCACCGGTTCCACCTGTGTTCGAACCTCCACCACCCAGGAGACCGGTCGCTCCACCTAACAAGCCTCCAGCGAGATTAGTCACTACACTTAAAGGTCCACCGCCGCCGCCTAACAGTCCGCTCAACAAACCTCCGCCAGATCCGCCACTGTATGACGACCCTCCTCCAAGTAGACCTCCAAGTAGGCCCCCGTTACTCCCGCCAAGTATTCCATTTAACAGTCCTCCTCCAAGCAGACCCCCTACAAGGCCACCGCCCCCAGATGCTCCAAGAAGCCCACCCAGGAGGCTTATTATGGGCGTGAGTAGTTTCCCAATTCCCAGTATGTCCATTTCTATGCATAGCTGCATCAAATTTCTCTTGTCACGAGAACTTCCTGTAGACAATGACAAACAGAGTTAATGCCCTTCTTACTCAGGGAACACAACTCAACACAAAGTTAAAGTCACAGAAAAGTTACAAATCAGCAATGCCGATATTTACGACTTCAGTATTATCACATAACAATACATCGACATACTTAAAACATACTAACCATATTTTAAATAAAACAACATTAACCGTTTAAAACTAAATCAAAATAATCTAAACTATGTTTTATATTATATTCATAAAATAAACTTTTCTCCATTTTTTCAACAAAACTTCAAATTAAATTGTTTTTCAGCTGCATTATATTTTCATACATTAGGCATACAATAGTGTTCATCCATTTGCAGTCCTTTTAGTTAACCACGGTATGGTGTGGTCAGCAGAACGACTTACTGCATGTCTCTATTTGGAGAGGCATCAGTCTAGACTTTAAATTTTAAATCATCTATAAAAATTCAGGTAGCTTCAATATGATGAGCCCTGTCAGCAATGAAGAGCTTAACTCTTTCTCTCCTAGCTGACGATACCAGCGTTGATTCCACCAGAATGTGGTAAATAATTATGGAGAGAAAGAGTTAATGACTCCGCCATCTCGTTCCTAATTAAAAAAAAACAACAATTGCCTTCTATCTGCATCACTAACTTCTACGGGTGTGGTTATAAAAAATTTGAAGCAATGATATTTAGGAAAGTGCCGACTTTCTCATTGCTTTTTTAACTCTATCAGAGCTCGAATGCTTGACATATAGATTGTACGCCAACTGTCATTCAATCGACTGCTGTTCACTAAAACGAGTACTGTATGCCAAGACAAAGAAAAAACCTATCACAAGTAATAGTAATAGTATTAGCCAGAGAGATCATAACTGGCCGAGTAAAACCCAGCGTCACTGAAATAAATTTCATACAAGAAAAATATAGGTGTACACATTCTCCAAGCAAATGCAGAGAACTCTGGGCAAAGACCCCCTCCACCAATTTTCAGTTAATTTGAACAATTTTGTCAATCAGGAAAAAAAATTCATCAATACTTCAGAGGTATTTTAATGTTGAAAATTGTATTTAAGACTCTCCAAATGCTGGGTCGGAATTAATATTTTAGAGAGTATACCTAACGCTTGAAGATTGCTTAACTACAGATACCGGATTTTTTCCCCCTGGTAGAGGACTTTGCTGTATTCTCTAGTTATTCTCTATTTTTTAGCCTTTGGGTTTGTGACATCGCCTCTGTGTCGATAGCTATGTTCTGTCCAACTCAGGATGTAACTTACAGATCTAGAAACATTCTATGGATTTGATGTACATCAACAATCAGTACAATCTTTTCACTATTTACAGATCTAGATTTTCTTGCTGATGTCATCCTTTAGTGGAAGTAAAACGCAAAGGGAGATCGCCATAAGAAACCATCGTGAAGATGTTGCATAGTTTGTTTCTTGCTACACTTAATGCGGACAGCTTCTGATAGGCAAGAGTGAAGAGCCTTGGAAGCTGACAGAATCACACCACTTCTACGTCGCAAATCAAGGTTCTAATGAGGACACTGTTTATGTTTTAAAACGTTCGGATGCTCTTTCAGAAATAAAGATAACTTTGCCCAAAACTACTTTAAACCTCCTTCAAGACGGCAAGGGATGGCGTTTTGAAAGACCCTAAGCCGCGAATATCGTAAAACAGTCTAGAGCTCATACGGTACAACTTACCAACCAGTTTATAAAGCAATTTACACTAGAATTTCAAGGCTGGGATTCGATTTTGGGATTTTTAAGGACTTACTAGAGTTCACACAACTCTAATGGGTCCCTGACTTACAGTAGGAAAAAAAAGCTGTCGATCGTTGTGCTGGCCACATAACACTCTCGTCATACAAATGACCTTTACATCATCTGCCCTCATAGATTGCAAGTGAACCTTCACCGTTTACGCCCCTCCCCCCCCCCCCCCATTTCACTTTAAGTAAAATAGCAATACAGAAAACCGAACTATCGTTTTACTATTTCAACAAAATAAAACATTTTAGATGCATTCTTTCATCTCTTACCCGACTCCTCTTGTTTGGGATAAGCCTTACAGTTGATCTCGCAATGGTTCTCACAGAGATGTATCCATTCGGAAGGAAATCCAAAGCAAGCTTCACATACACCCGAGTCACACGGTATAGTCTTGAATCTCTCTTCCACTTCACTAGACAAACAAAATGACAGGGCGAAAACAGAATTAAATTAGTAGTAAACTTTTACAAAATCAGAATACTTTTTGTTTAAAATAATATCGGAAACTAAGCATTCACACATTATTTGTTATTGAACAAGAAAACATTTTTTGTTTAAATTCTTCAAAGAAAAAACAACAACAACAACAACAACACATTACCTTCTTTTTATAACTTATTTGTCTGTTCATAACTTAATGAACTATTTTTGACACCGCCACGTTCTCTCCTCCACCCCCCCCCTTCCCCTTAAAAAAATAGTATCTTGGTTGAGCGAATGTAGAGATCTACTAAACTTTATAGAATTCCTATTCCAGTGATAGGCCTTTAGTTTACTTAGAAGATGATGCTCAAAATGTTCCTGAACATTAATTTATTAAACTCTTCTTATCTTATCTTATAAAATAGAGACGTTACAGTAAAAAAAAAAGATGATTACGCCCTGAGTTTGTGCCTAGGTCAATCTCTAAAGAAAAATGTCAACATGCGGGGATAAGTTTTTGTTGCTCGTTTTCTGGCCAGACTTAAATTTCTTGTTTTTTTTTTTTACTTTTAAAAATCAAAACGGTGAAACGGAAGGGGTGTGGCTAAAGCATCCACGGGGGTGTGACTAAAGCATCCATGGGGGTGTGGCTAAAGCATCCACGGGGGTGTGGCTAAAGCATCCATGGGGGTGTGGCTAAAGCATCCACGGGGGTGTGGCTAAAGCATCCACGGGGGTGTGGTTAAAGCATCCACGGGGGTGTGGCTAAAGCATCCACGGGGGTGTGACTAATGCATTCACGGGGGTGTGACTAATGCATTCACGGGGGCGTGACTAAAGCATCCACGGGTGTGTTGCTAAAGCATCCACGAGGGTGTGGCTAAAGCATCCACGGGGTTGTGGCCATTGAGCTAGGGATTCTTTTCCCAACGATTTACAGCAACTGTCACATTTCTAGAAAAATCGTTAGAGTCGTTTTCGAGATCCGTGTCCTGGTTTTGCCCACCCAGGTTCCATGAAGGTATGGCTAATTTAATATATTCAGACACTGTCTCTGACCTGTATCAGTATCCAGAGCACTTACGGAGCATGAATAAAATTATAAAACCAGGAAAAAGTTTAATGAATAATCATTATTTATTTTATATTGGATTAATATCATAGTAGATCTACATCTATATGAAAAAGACTTCAATGTCCCCTACATTTTTTCAAGATAAATACTAAGCAATAAAACCTTTTTCCGCCTTTACTTTCAAAGGCAAATACAAAAATGATCAGATCTCATCTTTCAAGTTGCTTGGGGATGCAATGTTAATTAGAACTTGTCAAGGAATCCCTTATCAAAAGTGAGTAACCAGAAAGTGCAAGTCTTCAATCAAAGACTGGAAACAAGCTTAAAGCGGACGAAATCAGAATAGTGGCAGAAGTAAAATAGAAAATGGATCATTTCCGGTTGCTTTAGTTTAAATAATTACCCACACAACTATTTGCTTGCTTATACATATAATGAAGAGAGAATCATGGGAAAAAAATCCCTGTGTGGAAGGGGGGGGGGGAATAAATCAACATACACAATACCATATCAGTCAGTACCACTCATTGTAGTACACCGATCGAGTCCTGGAACTTAACGTATGCGGTACATTAAGGGAGGTCCATTTATCGGATGTTCTTTAATAAAAACGTATTACATAGACAATCAAAATTTAAATTAAGAGAAAATGGGAAAAACTACACATTTACAACTATATGTGTCAATATTGTACAATTTATTTCCCTTCTTCGATACCGAAACAAAAAAGTACCTATCATTAATTAACTAATTAGATATTTTTGAAACTTGATTTACGGTGTGTTAGCTACATTAAATAAGTTTGTAAAGTTTCAACTTGATCCAAGAATGGGTGTGAGAGAAATAACGTGTACAATTATCTAAGGGGACAAAACCCAACATGGTTAGCAATAACTCTTTGTAGAGAATTATTTATTTCCCTTGCTAGTATCAAACAAAAAAAAAAGGCAAATGTTGATAAATTATGCTTTTTTAAAGATGTTATAATCATTTTTGGAGCTTTTTAGCATTGTAGAATTACGTTTTCTAAGTTCGTCCGTTTGAAGCACAAATTAATACACACGACTTTTATTTTTTTTTTTCCAGTTTACGTCCTTGGCATTGTTTACTTTAATCATAACAATCTCCAATGGAAGAAAAGTTGACAATTTATATGCTTCTAGCTCAATTCTTTAATGCTTTGCTGCAATGAAATTATACATTTCAACATCTTTTTTTTTGTTTTGGACCCTAATTTTGTCATAGATGTTTTATTTTTGTTACATGGATGGCTGCCTGGTCGTGCGGTATGCGCACTGGACGTTCATTCGGATGTTCTTGATGTTCCAAGGTTTATAACATGCCCGCTGCTGTCGTCCTGCGGGGGATTTGGTCTAGAATGAAATTAGCTTAAAATGTGAGGGAACATCCGGAACATGTAAAACATGCAATGCTAAAAAGTCAATCTTCTTAATCTTTCTTTTTTTTTTTAACAGCAAAAGAGTTGTTCCTCCAGACAAGTAGACACTCCAGTACTGAAGACTAAAACGTCAAGTAGCAGTATTACATAAAACACTGGACCGTAACTTACAAATAGAAACAAGAAACATATCTGTAAAATACTTTTACAAAAATCCGCCATGAAAATATTCCAAACATTAATCTAGAGTTTAGACTAAGAATAATTAATCTAAGGGATTAGAACTAGTTTAACCAATTAGTTTTGTTGAGCTCAATGTCATGCTTTTAGCTTTCTCCAAGTGCCAATTTTCTTAGTTTTGTAAAATGTTAACATGGTAATAATCGCCAAACTTGATCTTTTATATGTATTTGGTCTTGAGGAAAGCTCATAACATTTCAGTTTCAGAACTAAATTTGTTTTCACATGAAAAGTTTCATGTGTAAGGAATCTTCTGAATATTTCGTTCAGTAACTTAAAATTTGGTTTCAAATGCAAACATTCTGTCTTCCTCATCAGCTAAACCATACAAACGACTGTTTAATGTAATTTGTAGAATTAACTTGATCTTCAAGACTTTGATCTTTTAAATGTGGGAATCGACTCAAATCTTTTTTTTTTTAATGTAAGAAACACAGTTTGAACTTCATTTTTAACATGTGATATCATTTACAAAGCTAGAAATCAATGTGTCCTCTCTCCTTACCATGCAGTTTTAGATTTAGGTCATTGAGATGTCATCAACTAAAAATGCTTAATAAAAATTCATTTTTAGAGACACACAAAAGATCTCTTTTCCTCGAGCCACACGTCATTATCTTCTAGAAAATCATGTGCGACATTTTGTAGTTCCCAAAATCTAAGAGGTAACGCACCTCGCAATCTTGGTGTATCGATGTATTTTATGTATACAGTGATATCTAGGAACAGGACAATCTAACATTCTATTGAGCAAGATTACAGTATCAGTAACTCTTACCAGTCATTGACGGCTTAGATTAATTTAGTTCACTTTATTTGATTGATGATTTCTAGCTTCAAATATGTCTATCTGTTTTTTTTTCTTGAATTGACTTAAGGCTTAAAGTTCTTTTAAAATTTTGACATTATCATTATTTTGTTAACAATGAAAAGCTTAAATAGGTAAGATAAAAATTTCAAAGGCTAAGGAAAAATAATTCAATTGATACAGAAACAAAAGCTATGCAGCAATGAAACTAACGTAATTTTTAATCTTTGGTCTTGGTATTATTTACAAGTTGGCAATTTGAGCGTCGTAATGGCCAGTATTATTAATTCTCATGAACCATTTCTTTTTCTAGAAATCGGTTATCATTTTTGCGAACATGCTTTTTCTTGATTTTCTTCTCTGGGTGAAATGCGCCACTTATAATTGTGCAATGCGCCAATTTTACCACCCCAGAGCTAACCGCTAACGCACTTTGTTTTTAAACTCTTGATAACTATATACTGCAAGAAATAAGAAAATAGCGTAATAAAAAAAAATAAAACTCATCAATAGAAATGCATCCCGACAAACCTGGCGTTTTGGAAGTCCACATTCTGGAAATGTTTCAAGTCCTTTAACCCTTTGGCAAGCGCGTCTTTTATGCCTTGCTCGATTCCTCTGGTCACAGCCAACTTGAAACTCTTGGAATCGCCCAGACTTCCTACGAGGTCGTCGCCTGAAACTGAACTGAGCTCTATTGGGGCGGCCAATGTAGAACAGATCAAGATGGCGGCAAGGCCACAGAGCAAGCTCTTCCTCATCTATAGAAATATAAAATACGTCGTCAAAGTTGTCTTCTAAATGGCACTCAAAGATAATATTCACAGTCAACCAGTATCGTAATAAAAGGCTTACCAACCCACGTCCCGCGGGCCATATCCGACACTTTACTTCTTTCTTTTGTACACCGGATACAACAAAATAAAAAATGATAGCTATTAATGAACTTGTCTCTAGGTAGGAAAATCTTCAATCGTGAAATAATTTTCTTTCTTTCATTTTATTTTTCTGTGTGTTTGCATGTTTGCGGAAATTCATAAAGCGTAAATAAAAATACAGGAAAAAAAGACCAGTTAATTAAGGGCATTATAATCCACATATTTAAAGTGAAGATAACTCATACATTGTAACGTACAAATTGCTCACCTTTGCTTTGATAGTTACATAAAAAAAAATCTTAAGAATGATTCTATCCAAGGTCCAAGCTCGTTGAACCATCAACTCTTTTCGCAACCACAGCCCTTCTCTCTCGAGTTCATTATTGAACAATAGTCGGTGACATGGTAAGCGTCAATGAAGTAGTTTTGTATTCAATTTGATAGATCTAGTGACTGGCGAAACGAGGTTTCTTGTATGTCAGTGACACCTGTGTTGTCAGATATATTGAACCATTTTTTTTTATATTCTCTTCTCTGTTTAGATTTGATCTACATTTGTTTTTACGCGGGGATTATCCTGCGTAATAGGAGGTATCCTGTTACTTTGACTCTCTTTACTATTGGTGAGTTATGGGAACAGCTGACCCACTCGTACGTTTCTTCTCGAGTTTTATGATCAAAACCCCTCATTCCCAACCCCCTGTTAACCAAACAAACAAAAAAAGTAATTAACAGCGAATTTGTTCAGTGCAATTTTCGATACGCACGTTGGCTCAAGGGTTCTCAAAGAACATATACCCAGAGACAGAGAAAGCAAAATTAATATGTAGATCGGAATCATTTATTTAATCGCCATACTAAAGCCTCACCTAAAATAAAAATTCATGCATCAGGGCACGAAAAAAAAAAAAAAAAAGAAACAAAAAGGAAGCTTTAAATAACTTTAAAAAAAAAACGCAAACCTAATGACCATATCACAGCGTCCTTAAAGCTCGCGAAGACTTTCCTTCAGGAAACAGTTACAGGTAAAAGAACAAAAGACAGACTGAGAAAGAAATGGAAAGACAACATAAAAGAATGGACAGTCCTATCATTGAAAACAAGTCTATTCAAGGCAAGCGTGGGAAGCGTGGTCGAGAGGCTAAGTACGTTTGAACTTGGCTTGGCTTGGCTACCTATGATGGGGTTGATCAACACCCGACTTGAGCAAATGTTGCCTTTACTGAGCGCCTAAAGGCAGCACGGAAAACCTTCTCCCAGATACCTCCTCTCCACCACTGGTCCACAAATGAGATTGGACCAAGGCGCTATGAGCACGCTATAAGCATGAAAGTACCGCCATATAAAAGCCATAATTTATAAAAGACAGAGGAAAGAAGAAAAACGGTCGACAGACTAAGAAGCAAGTGAAGATAAAGGAATCATTAACTATTAGGGAGACTTTGTGACTTGACTGACCTAATTGACCACTAATCCATAAATTTTGCACTCTGACTGTTGGTTATGTTTTCTTGGGCAGTATGAGTGCTTGAAGCGACATAGTGGAGAGTCATGCAAAATACACCACAAATACTAATATTGCACTAAGCCTCTCTATGACTTTGGTCAACTCACATGTTAGGATTATTATTTTAGATGGGAAACGAACCGAATGAACATAGCCCGAACCTCACTTACGACCGAACCGAACCGAAGCCGAACTTTAAAACTGATCGTAACTAACGGAACAGAACGAACTGTCCGAAATGAATTAAGATTTGACAATATTCTTGTAAGATGATTTGACAGTTATTTGTAGTTCTTGAAAAATTTCCTGTTGTCTTGATCTGGCCGTGTCCTTGACATCTTGTGTGTGCATCTTTATTTCATCATTTTGAATTGCCTTCTTTTGGTATCAACGCGAAGGGTGTCGTATTATTTTATATTTGTGCGTTTATGAAATGGGAGATTCGAAGAAGCGAAAAGTAGACTCTGAATGTAGAAACAACTAGGAAAAGTGGACAGATCTTTATCTTTTTGTGGATCATGAAAATAAGCCAATGTTTTTTTTTATAGAGCTGTTTGTGGCGTTTTTAAACAATTTTTTCAGCATTATGAAATCAATAACATAAACAAATATCACAAATATGGCGGCATTCTTAGTTTTAGCCGTGAGGAAAAGATTGCTAAGTAATGCCTAGGGCCTAGAGATTAGAGGATTGACGAGAATATTTACCAAGAAGGGACAAGAAAATGAATAGGTGGTAAAAGTATGCTACAGAGTTGCTCACATTTTAAATAGTGAAATGAAGCCCTCTTTCGACGGAGAATGCTTAAAAAGGGGGTTACTTACAGTGATGAAAAACAAAATGTGTCATGAAATTAAGAATGCAGTTGAAGCCGACACCCTATCTCGCATGACAATTAGAAATCTCAATTTAAAACTAAGAGATAGAGCAGCAGGGTTCGAAATGTGTTCTATTGATGCCGACCTATGTAATACCGCTCAATTCTTGGTGCTTTGTTTAGCGAGGTAAGAAAAATCAATGTTAAAAATCACAGAAGAGAAAGCAGCTTTGAGAAGCGTGCATGTGACTTGCACTGGCAAAGAACTGTTCAAAGAAGTTTCCGATATCATTGAGGATGCTTTAGTGGGTGTGACTACTGATACCGCCAGAAGTATGGCTGGATGTCATAGCGAACTAGCCACAAGTGTTATCAGAAAAATAATCAAGTGAAACGGAACTTCTGTGGCAATGTGTTGAATCAGAACCTTGCGATGATGTGACGTTTATAAACAAACAATGAACCTTTCACAACCTTTCTCATAATTTCTGGAGAGCCCGAATATGAAGAGGTTTTATTTTGCAGTGAAGTGCACTGGTAAAGCATTGGAAAGGTTCTAGAACCTTTTTTAATATTGAAACATTTAACTGAAAAATTTTTATGGCGGAGAAATGAAAGCAAGTGCATCAATTTAAAGACCCCTCCAGGTTCTGGGATTTGGCTTTTAAAAGTGACATCACATCGTACCTTAAATGAACTCAACAATAAATTACAATAAAAACAAGTTGATTTCGCATTAGCAGTTTACATTAGCGCCTTCTAAGCGAAATTTAATCTCTTAATTAAACAGGCAGAAAGGGGCAAAATCAATGTGGGGTAAGCGCTTCCCATCTAGATTTCGTGCTTCGACCTGGTGTCTTATCAAGGCAGTGGGGTTTTAAGAAGTTGATTCCTTCCTATATCCCATGACTTAGTGTTAGTACTATATCCAGGGGTCTTTAATACAAGTGCGTTATTGTCTATTCAATGTGTTTTGTATCTTTTCGCGACACGGGTATCGGAAATGAAATTAAAACATGTACATAGTTTTTGTTATTACCCAACAACATAACATCGAACTGAATCCGAACCTGAACTGTTGTGTGTGAGATGTTTTGTGAGATGTTGTTGTGTGAGATGCTGTGTGTGAAATATTGTGTGTGAGATAGCACACTTAATGCGAGCCATATGAATTAATATTGTTTTTTTTAAGATGATAGGCTATCTAATTTACTAATAATCCACTCCTTTCTCATAGAACAACCGTTAAGTCAAAATACATAAAAAAAACACAAAAAAACTAAAAAAAACAAAAAACAATAAACCAACAACAATAAAACAACAACAATAAAACAACAATAAAACAACAACAATAAAACAACAACAATAAAACAACAATAAAACAACAACAATAAAACAACAACAATAAAACAACAACAATAAACCAACAACAATAAACCAACAACAATAAACCAACAACAATAAAACAACAACAATAAAACAACAATAAAACAACAACAATAAAACAACAACAATAAAACAACAATAAAACAACAACAATAAAACAACAATAATAAAACAACAACAATAAAACAACAACAATAAACCAACAACAATAAAACAACAACAATAAAACAACAACAATAAACCAACAACAATAAAACAACAACAATAAAACAACAACAAAAAGCCCCAGCATGTTCTCGCTAATATTTATTTCTTACGTTATCTACGACCTAAAATCAACCAATGATCAACTTTACCTGATCGTGTGGTATGCACTCTGAACTGTCATGGCAAGGTCCCGGATTTGAACCTCGCCCTCTTCCATAAGCAGGCTTGGGCTAGGAAATAGTTATCTTAAGTTCTGAAGGGACGACCAAAAAACCAACAAACTACAAATTAGTAAATTAATCATTGTTTGTCTTTTACTAAATAGATTTAAAATGCATAAGGGCGTTGTCATTGACATTATAGCGAGGTAATACTTAAAAAAATGTTTTCAGTAATCCTTTTTGGCTCACTGATTTAATGAATAGGTTAAGATCAAAATTAAAATCAGTCATTCGATCATATAATTTCAAGTCAGCGATTAAATAATGAAGGCGAAAGACACATTCGAATGGATAAAGACGGTCGACGGATCATGTGTGACACCCCAACGGTCTATTACACTTCACTTGAGTTGAAGTTGAAGATGATTCTATTGATAGATTTATATTCAACTCCACGCTAAAAAAATACAATGTCATTGATACAAACATTTTTTTTTCATCGAAGTCCACAAATGGAGATTCCTCTGTTTGGGACCCTCAACTCAAGAAAATATGAGGAAACTGGAACAAACACAAAATAAAGCAGTGAGATTCATAAAAAACGAATACTTACATTTGACTAGAGTAACACCATTAGTAAAATCACTAAATTTAGAAAGCCTTCAGGGCAGAAGACTCAAAAGTAAAGTAGCAATTATACATAAAACACTGAGCCATAATCTTCAAATACAAAAACAAAATCTAACAAAAGACTCAAAAAGACTCAAAGATGAAGGCACATTCCTCATTCCATATGTTAGGACAAATTTGTACAAATACTCCTTCTTTCCTAGTGCTATTAGAGCATGGAATGGGTTGCCTGAGCTCGCCAGGAAAACCAGTGACTTAGCAGAATTTAGGTCATAGGTTAATATGTATGACTAAATGCATGACCAATAGGACATAATCATCTACTTTTTAAAATAAAGTCTGTATTATATAAAATAAGATAAGAATCAGCTTTTTATTTTATGCATTCGATTTCGAAAATCAAGATAGGAAACTGAATTATACTTTTCAAGAATATAAGTCTGATACTTGTGTTTGGTGAGTAGCCAATGTGTGTACTACTTCCGACGTGATGTCCAATAACCCTTACAACAACCGTAATTCATTTATACCTGAAGTACTAACAGAAATCATTGTATGCTGCCTAAATTGAAAAAGAAATCCTAAAATGAATATACAACATTCCAAGTAATAGAGTACACTATACCGACATTCGAAGAACAAATGCACAAAAATATATTTAATATTATGAGTGATAATCTTAAAATTTCAAACAATTTTGTCTTCTATTTTTATACTTCCCCCACCAGCGAAGTGACAAGTAGATAGTTAACGAAATCGTTAATAGAAACACGTAGAGACAGCATCCTGCTTACTTCCCTTAGCAACGATGCAATACGGCTCACTATCGTACTGATTTTCCAGGAGACTTGAAGTAGGCCTACCTGGACACAAAGGGCACTTAAAGGTCTACTTCTGACAGCTAAACTTAAAAGACAGCGTTCTGATTCCGAGTATGCCTTACACTGGGTAGCGAAAAGCACTGGGGAACTTACATTGATTTATTGGACTTACCAAGAAGAGATGGGACTCGAACCAAACTTTTAAAGTTCGGGTTCAGTTCGGTTTGATGACGAGTATAGTTTGGGTTCGGTTCGGTGAGATCTAATGTTCGGGTTTGGGTTCGGTTCGATGCTATAAAAAGGTAATAAAATCTATAGACATGTTATTTGTTAAATTCATGCTATTCATGGGATTTAGGAAGTTTATACGAGACCAACTCCTGAAAATTCCACTGCATAGATGAGACACGATGTCGAAGCACTAAATCTAGATGTTCGTATGTCAGGCGATTACGTACCATTGGTTTCGTCCCTTTCCGCCTGCTATGTGAAAAGTTGCAATGTCGTTTAGAAGGCACATTTGTCAGCTATTACGTTCGAAATCAATTCTTTTTTCTCAGTTTGTTGAGTAGATTTAGATATAATGTGATGTCTCTTTCTGTAATTTTAAAATTGTTTTTCTTACCGCGAATAAGTACCAAGACTAGAGCGTTCTCAGATGTGTCGGTGGCAGTAGAAAAGATTTCAAACTCTGCTGCTCTATCTCTTCTTATTTTTAATTGAAATTTTTAACTGTCATGCAGATAGGGTGACGGCTACCACTTTTTTTAATTACATTTTTTCCATTACTGATATGACCCCTTTTTTTACGCATTCGCCGTCGAAAAAGGACTTCATTTCACAACTTAATATGAGAGCAGCTTTATAGCATGCCCTTACTGCCGACTCATTTTCTTGTCCCGTCTTTGTAAATATTTTTGTCAGTACTCTAATCTCTAGACATTAATGAGCAATCTTTTCCTCGCGGCTAAAACTAAGAATGCTGCCATATTTGTTTTTTTTTTTAATTCCAAAATGCTATTTAACGTTAAGTTCTATAGAAACAGCCAAATCGAGCATATTGTCTCATTTTTTATTCTCGACAAAACTGCAAAGATCTGTCCAACTTTTCCTGGTAGTTTCTACATTCAGAGTCTACATTTTCGTTACTTCGACTCTCCCATTTCATTAACGCACAAATATGAAATGTTACGGTGCCATTCGCATTTGATACCCAAAGAACCACACAAAAATGATGCAGGACAAATGCACACACAAAATGTCGTTGTCACGGCCTGCTCAAGACAGTAGCAACATTTTCCAAGAATTAAAAATACCTGTCAAATCATGTCGCTGAAAACTTAAGACTATTGCAAAATCTTGATTCAGTTCGGTTAAGGTAGGACAGTTCGCTCAGTTAGGTTCGTACCGATCAGTTTTAAAGTTCAGTTTCGTTTGGGTCATAAGTGAGGTTTGAGTTTGATAGTTTGGTTCGGGATCGGTTTGTTTTCTATCTGTAATGCAAAGGTTTACATGTTGATGTTTGACAATTGTTAATGTAGCTCCAAAGGAAATGTTAGCTGACAGTTAATATAGGAACAACCAGGGAGATGTTTATTGATGATGCAGCCACAAGGGCCATGTTTGTTGATAGTTAATGCTGAGGCAAAAAGGGTGATGTTTATTGACGGTTTGTTGAAAGTAGATGCTAGAGCTACATGGGCCATGTTTGCTGACTGTTGATGCTGGAGCCACATGGGCCATGTTTGCTGATAACTGATGCTGACAATTGGTATAGCGACAAGAGGTTGAGAAACGCTGTTCTGCGTGAAATCAAGTTATAGATGAATCATCCGCGTTTCATCAAGTGACACTCATCCAGTGACCATGGCCAGTTATTTTCATTTTTTTAGCTTGATATTGAGAACAAACTAAGAAAGCAAACCAACGTAAAAAATACAGACCTCACTAAATCTCTGTTTCAGTTACATCAGGAAAATAAAACCAGCTCTCAGCTATCTAATCCTAGCTATTGACATCATATGTCACACCTACAGCTGAGCAATAGCTAGATTTTCTGATCTATGTGTGAGCGTGTTTTACTGTAAATGTGTGTGTGTAACTGTGTATGTAGGCGACTTAAGTCTGTGTGCATGTTTTCGATCGCGTTCATTAGAAAATCTTGTTAGGACTCGTCATTAGTTAACTTTTTTTTTTTTTGCAGCGTACCCGTACCCGTACCCGTACCCGTACCCGTACCCGTACCCGTACCCGTACCCGTACCCGTACCCGTACCTCACTAGAGTGGAGACGCTGTTACTTTTGGATTTATTTCAGTTCAATTGAAAATGGTTTTGAATGAAGAACATTTTCTCTAGAGCAGAAAACAAAACAAAAAAATATATAAAACAAAATAACAAAATAAAATATTTTTTTTAACCAACTGTAAGGATGTAATAACCCAAGACTTCTGTTCATTTTTAGCTTCGTTATCCAAACTCACTGCCAATAAACATCTTCGTCTACTGCAGCGGTTCTCAACGTTCTATGCTCGGCGACCCCCTTTTACAATCCTCCACTCTGTCGCGACCCTTTCCCCCCCGGCAGATACACACAGCAATAGAAGAATAGACTAAACAATCCATTTTTTCGATGGTCTTTCGCGACCCCTGGCAAATCGTCAATCGACCCCCAAGGGGTCGCGACCCACAGGTTGAGAACCCCTGGTCTACTGTGATTGCCTTTTGTTGATTAATAACCAATAACAACAATATGAGACCAAAAAAAACTCCAACACAAACAAACATACAATTAAGATTAATAAACTAAAAACAAAAAAGCACCAAATTTTCACTACATACTATATGTCATGACTCTAAATGACTCTCAATGACTATTAATGACTCTCAATGACTCCTAATGACTCTCAATGACTAAATGACTCTCAATGACTAAATGACTCTCAATGACTGTCAATGACCCTAAATTACTCTAACTAACCCTAAATGACCCTAAATGACTCTCAATGACCCTAAATGACTCTAAATGGCCTGAAATGACTCTAAATGACTCTAAACGACCCACAATGACCCTAAATGACCTTAAATAACCTTAAATGATCCGAAACGACCCTAAATGACTCTAAATTGAGCTTTACAGTTGACTACTAAAAATATCTTATAGCTCTTTCTCTAACACATACACGAAACATTTATAATTTTAACAGTTGATCCTGGTATTCAATCTTTATTACCGCTAGTTACTTGCCCATTTAAAACAAATAAAAAGATTTGAGTACTAGAGTGAAAGTCTAGTATATTATGCTTATTAAAATTAATTTAGCTACAAACAGATAATCTCAGAAAATTTGATTATGTAGTGGTCAAACAAACGCAAAGATTGTCATAAACTAAAACAAGCAAACAGAAACAAAAAATTACGAACAAAGCTTATCTAATGGAAAAAAAAACAACAACCCGCTAATTACTGCCAGTTGTCTGAAAATTACAGGGTTTATCTCCGTTTCTACTTTTCAAAATAAAAATTAATAATTGTTACTAAATGATTAAAGTAAAGTTCCCTTTCAAACCTTGTGGTCTATAGGGCAGATGATGTAAAAGGCATCTGTTACTGTGGCTTACGGTTAACGAGGGTGTCGTGTGGCCAGCACAACGACCAACCGCCTTTACTTTTCCCCAACAAATGTCAGGTGCCCATTAGAGCTGGGTAAACTCGTAGGCTCCCGAAGATTCTGAAATTAAAAATCCCAGTCTTCTCCAGGATTCGAACACCAGGTCCCGGTTCTTAAGCCAAGCGCTTTACCACTCAGCCACGCGCATCATACTAAATGATGAACTAACTGATTAATTTTTGTGTTCATTCGTGTATCGTCATCAAGTATAAATACTTATGCAAAATTTCAGCTAGATCCTAGAATGGAAATGGGAGAAAAACTTTCTAAAATGTAGTAGGGGGATTAAATCCATATATACATCCACATCACTTATTAAGTAGCATTTATTCCACTTGTTTCGATATCAAAAGACATAATTAATCACCAATAATTAATTAACTAATAGGTTAATTGGTTAGTTGTTTTGATTGATTCTTGTTTTGTCAGGTTCAATGAATACCTGTGCAAAGTTTTAACTTGATCCGAGACTGGGAAATGAGAGAAAAAAAAACATGTTTAAACTTTGTACCAGAAAGACAGACAGACAGAGTGAGCTATTATATGCTTTGTAATAAAAACCACTCTCTCAACACAGAGTGTTATTAAAAGTGTTTAATCCTTTCTTATACTAATTCCAGACAAACTGATTAAAATGAATTGGACATGCACACACACTTCGAACACTACTGAGCTTGTAACAAGTCATTAAGTATACATTTCTTCTGTATATGTCTATAATACATTTAGATGTGATCTCCGAGTAAATGTTGCTGAACAGTTTGTAGTTTGTATTGTCTTTACTTTGTCTTTAATAATGCTAATATCACATTAGATAACGAGTTGAACAGTGACTTTATAGTCATGAAAGGTTCATTTATTTTCCTTTGAAACTCAACAAAGACCTTGCTGATTTACTAATGTGGCCTAGTTGGTTTGGGGACAGCTCTTTCCACAGGCTGAGAACCCTTCCGTTGGAGGCCAGCTCTTGCAACAGGTCGTTATTGTGAATGAGCGCTAGCTTGGTGTTGTAGAGAGAATGGGGGGGAAGATTTTGTGACTCGTTTTCGTTGATCATCACCACCATCACGTGACCTAGGTATAGAAACAAAAAAAAAGTGCATAAAATTAGTATATTAAATTTAGTTTGTTAGTTCTCCTCTTCACTACAAATGTACTACTGGAGAGAACTACAGCATATTACAAAACCATATAAAGATATTATCAACAAAAAAAAAAGAATGACAAACCAACGTATAACATAACTATATTACATTCATCAAGCTCCTTCCTAGCATTACAGTCCTTGAGACCAGTAATGTCTTATCATTTTCTTATGCCGACAGTTAACGATAGCATCATGTAGCCAGCACAACGACCGTAGAAATCTACCGTACTTAGTTTAAGTTTGGGCATACAACAATATTAATCGGCATTTGTTCCATGCTCGGTGGTCAAGCGCATTGCACATCGACCACCACTCGGAACTGTTTTTATCAGCAATTTTTCAATTTTAATTGTCCAAATTATTGAGAAGCCAAAAAAAAAAAAGTATCCGAAAAGGTACTTTTAACTATTAGATAATATAATCATAATCAAATCCAAATATTTTAATAATTACATTGCTAACCAAAAGCATAAAAGGGAGATAATTTTGTTTCTCAAATTTGAAGTCGGCTAGTTCCTTCCCCTGACATAATGAATATGAATAATTAATATCATAGTGTACAAAACAGAAACTTTGAAGAGAAATGGAATGTGTGTGTATATGTAAATAAGTGCGTGCTTGTGTGATTGTCGCAAGATATTGATAGTGTTCTTTTACAAGATGTATCGTGTAAGGACGCAATCATCTTCTTTTTTGAAGTAACGCCTGTATTTTATAAAATAAGAAAAATTGACGTCAGACCACAGTGGGAGTGATGATACTAGACTAACTTGTGCACTACGACTTGATCTGTATTTGTTGGCACTTGACTATTCTAGATTGAATGTTAATCGAAATCCGGCCTGATCATTACAATACAAAATTTGAAACAAAAAAGACTTGATATTATCAACATCTGTTCGTATCATTTCTCATAATAATCGATGTTTACACTCGAGCGACGAAAGTGTGCAATGCAATGTTATCGCATATGTCATAACGTCTTGGATTTAAAGCTGGCCTCCAACGGAATGGTTCTCAGCCTGTGGAAAGAGCTGTCCCAGAACCAACTAACACAAGGTTTAACTACAAACGTTGCAGCCATTATGTTATCACTTAACCCGTTGTGCAAAAGGGCCAAAACCTCAGAGAGCAAGGTAGATAGACTATGTCATTATAACGGAAATGAATAGATGCCATTTCAAGTAGCCGTTTGGTTTTCGCAATGCTCTCACTAACTCCTTGGTTACCGACCTTCTGGGCATTTCTGGGCATACAAGTTTAATATAAATCTAAAACTCCTGCAATAGTATAATAATAATCGCTTTTATATAGCGCTACTTTCAGGCTTATCGCATGCTCAGAGCGCTTTTGTCCAATCTCATTTGTGGACCAGTGGGGGGAGGGGGTATCAAGGAATAGAGAAGGCTCCTTACTCATATGCCAATAACTAAGCCCCCGAGGTTATCAAATGTTAATATTTCACCTTCGAGGTTCTCACTCAAATGTCAATATTTCACATCCCGAGGTTCTCAAATTTCAATATTTCGACCCCAGAGGTTTTCAAATGATAATAACTCCCCCAGAGGCTCTCAAATGTCAATAAATCACCCCAGAGTTTGCCAAATGACAATATGTCACCCCAGAGGTTATCAAAGACAGTAATTCACTTCCAGTGGTTCTCAAACACCATTGATACACCTCCAGATTCTGAAACGTAAATAACTCACCTCCAGAGGTTCTCAAATGCCGCAAGGTCATGAGCAGCTTGCTGCTTCGCTGTCCTTCATCGCTGCCCAGAGACGATTTGTCCTCTCCGTCGGGCGAGCAGTCCACCAAGACTATAAACAGCTTGGCTCGCGGACAGCTCTGAAGAGATTCCACGGAATCAATGACGTAGCAGTATTTCATTGGCGCACTAGCGTCATCGGTGGCGCACTTGACCAGTGTCTCGGCCAAGTCCTCGTTGAGTTTCCAGGCACTTTTGTTCAGGCCAAACAGGCAGACGTCCTGCCTGTTGAAGCTTGTCATCTGCTTGACTAGGAATTGACTTCCGGAAGTGTTCTGTGGAACGAGAGATTGGCTAAATTAAACTGCTCATAGAATGGCTTTCAAATAAGCGATTTTATCCTTAATATAATACATTGTTTTGTAATTAATCATTTGTTTATTTAATAACTTCCTCATTTGTGCTACAAATGTAATTGGGAAATTAGAGCGAATCCAATTATTTTTTACAAAGCTTCTACGTGTATCAAATCATTATGTCTGTCTGTCTTTCTGTCTGGGTGGTAGGCGTTATTTCTCCCAGTTGCCAATCTCAGATCAAGTTGAACAACTTTGCACAATTATTCATTGTCGATGCCAACACACGAACGAATCAATTTTTTAACCAATCAATAAGTCATTTTTTTAAATAAAGAAAATGTACTAATCTAAGGGGAGATAAGCCTTATAACGACAATTAGGTCGTTTGCTAATAATTTTAAACTATCGACTTTGTAAACTATAAACCTTTTATAAAAATACTTGTGTAGCTCAGTGACTAACAGATCTGCTTTCCATAATAGAGGCTCGAGAACTCGAAGTCGAATTCAGACTTAAGCAATTTGTTTTAAAAAAAGCTTTTGAAATAGCCTGGAAACCTTCTCCCAGATACGCCCCTCCCAAACTGGTCCACAAGAGTGTTTGAACCCTAGCGCACTGGGCATGATATAAGAAAGAAAGTTACACAAGTTGACTTATTATACAAATATTTCCGATCGCTGGAATGTATACTTGTTAGTCTAGATATATGAGAAATTGCTCCATAGGTCCGTACAGACTAACTCATGCTAGTTCATCCAATGTAAGCTTTTTTTAAAAGTTTTTTTTTGGTTACATTTTGGTTGTTTAATTACTCTTGTATAGCGTGTCTTCATGTGTTATAGCATGCCTCAGTGCACTCTTGTCATATTTCTTGTATGAATATGTCGTTACAAGAGGTTTCTGTGGGAAGGTTTCAACGCTGTGTTTTGGGCTTTCAGCAAACACAACTCAGCTCTAGTCAAATCCAAATTAAAAATTCCTGGTCTACATCGAGATTCGAACTCGAGCCTTATTGGAGGAATCCAACTTAAGTCGTAGACTTTGCAAGTGACTACTCACAATGGTGGACAAACTTTTAAGTACGGTACAACTGGCACCGTTCTGGTTGCTCAGGTCATGACTCCCGTGTCGAGACTGATGTCCACTTTTGATGTTTAGTTTCGCTCTAAGGGTCAAGATAACCTGCCCAGCCACAAACACCAGGACCAGAAACCCGAGACACTCTGGAAATAAATATTAAATTTATGGGAATAACAATAACAATAACGTATAAGCCAAAGTGATCAGAAGTGATTAAAACACTTAGTTTAAAATCCTCCTCAAGGGCAGTTATGTGTTTCAACAAAAAGTTGCTGAGTTACAATCATTTAAACTATAACCGTTTCTTAAATTATAGATCAAGACGTGCAATATAGAATACGCAAATGTAGTCATGCATGTTAACTAGAGGCTACTTGTATCATTTTTCTGTCTCTGGTGGTTTCAATGGTTAGGTAGTATGTCTTTGATATTAAAGAATATTTCTATTACTATTATTATATTTTTAGGTCAATCACTTTTCAATTGTTTATGATTTAATACTTGTGAATTATTAGAACTTACAAATAAAAACCAATATAAAAAAGAAAGTCCACAAAAGAGGCACATAAAGCCCAAAAAAGAGGCAAAGAAAAGAGGCCTAAGGCCCAAGGATTCCTATGATGATAAAGCTAAAATTGAATAGCGCAAATTCTGAGGTTTCCTTTAAAAATTAAATAAAATGAGACTTAACATTCTTAAGTCATTGACTTTTCAGGCTGATTCGGGCAACCAGTTTCATGCTTCAATGGCATTAGGAAAGAAGGGAGCACTTTTGTCTTGCTATAAGAACTGTTCATTTAGCTTTGTGTCTCTCTGTGTATTGTATTAGGTTTTGTATTTGTATATTATGGTTCAGTGTTTTATGTATTATTTTTACCTTACACCTTAAATGACATATTAAACTTATTTTTTAAGCGAAATTTTAATTTTGTATGAATATACTATAAATTATCTAAAAGTGTATTTATTGTAACTAAGGATAATCTTAAAATTCAAACTTGACAGCTGTGTTTAAACTGTGATTCAGATTTCACTTGTCAATTAGTAATTTGATATTGTAATATTTTATATTTACATTTTTTGTAACATAACATTGAACGCATGGTATCGATCTGTGCTGACCAATCAACGTCCTAGTTCAACATAATGTCCACTACAATCCTAGTATTTCAAAGCCAATATCTACTAGTCACAATCAAAGCCTAAAAAGATTTCGACCATCCCAGTGCAACAAAATGTGCACGTATGCGGTCAGAACTGTCCCGGTTTCTAGCCCGCCTCGACTCTCCAACGTAACCGGGGAAAGTTTGGGCTCAGATGTAATAATCTCCAATTCTGAAGGAAAATAGAAAACAAAAAAAAAAAATTCATATTGGTTTCAGGACAGAAAATACTTCTCATCCAATCCTCCCCTGACCAGAAAGTAGACAGTACAGCGTAGTGCTTTGAATGTCCAATACAAATTGAAAGACATTCAAAATACTCCCCCCCCTAAAGGTCATGGAGTAGGGGCACTCGTAAACGTTATGCGACACCGCTTCCACTGACTTTTAACACCTAGAAAGATAATTTGCCCTGAAAAAGTTAAAGTTTGCACCGTGTCGTTCTATCTGGGTGTACTGTGGCATTTTACGTCCCGAGAGACTATCTTTTCCCTTTGTAACTTTTTGTGTGTCTCAAGAGGCCAATCCTTGATGTACAGCTGCGGTTGGGCATATGTAATCACCAGGCGCCTTTGCCTTTTCACCCTTCTTTCTGCTTCTGTTGTGTATGGCATCTACAATCCGGGACCCTTCCTTTAAGCTCGGACTCCATGTGGATCCATCCATTGCCACTTTTTCCCAGCTGGTAGTGTCAATTTTGAAGAGCTTCATGTCGCGTTTACAAACTTTACATACAACCGTATACCGTAAGTGTGGGCGACCAGCGGCTTCCCTGCCTCCAATTAGATCGCTATACAGAATGTCTTGTGGAAGTCGACCAGAACCTTCTGGAATTCTATGAACGTGGTCAAGCCAGCCAAGACGTCTGCTACTGATAACACAGCGGATGCCCTGGCACCCTGCTCTTCGCGTAGCACTTACTCATTGGTTATTTTATCTTGCCAACTTATTTTTATCTCTGGGTATACACTGTGCTAAAATGAATTGCTTCCGAGCTTTTTAGCCACCATCATGGGTTGTTTCGTTCTCTGGTCTAATCAGTTTCTTCAGTCTCAGCATATAAACCTATTCGTATTGTCTAAAAACCATCAGATTTTATTGACATACAGATCTATATTTACTTTTTTAAAATCATAATACGAACAATTCTCCATCATTTTAAAATACAACGCAATACATTACAATAGATTAAAAGACATCACCAAACATCAGAAAAAGATCACGTTGCTCATCTCTATATCATACATCCTCTACTAAATATCAGCCTTACTTTAAATTATCAGAATAAAAAAAATGCACAATTACTCACCATTCAAATATAAAAGCAAATGCACTACTCACCACTAGAATAACTTCTTTAAATTATCAGACCAATAACATACATAATAACGACAATCAGATTACATAACAAATTCTACCACTAAATATTTAAAATGAAAAGACATATCCAGTACTTACCATCGGAATACAGCCTGGAAGACACTTCAGATATCTGATCACTCAGCTTGTCTATCTTGTCTGATAGAAGTTTGATCGTGTAGGTAAAATTGTCTAGTTTCCGTTCCAGCTCCAAGTTGGAATAGGTTTGGTTGTTCACTTCTGCGGCTATTATCTGTGGACAGAAAACCAAACACGAGTTGAATTCATAACAAATATAATCTGTCGTATTTATCCATTTAAAAGCTAGGTTAATCATTGCATATATGAAATTAAAAGTATGCCAGTTTCGCCAAAAAAAAAAGTACCAATCACCTTGTAGGCAAGACATACATCTAGTAAATGTGACCTTCCAGAGTCTAGATTTCAAGATTATTAAATACTGCAACGGCGTTAAGGTTTGGTTCAGAGACAGAAAAAGACAAAGGGAGGCAAGCAAAGAGAAACATTTAAAAAACAACAAGAAGGGAAGTGCGAGATATGAATCCTAACAGCATCTTGCAGGGAAAGCTGATAATTTTGTATTTATAAAACCTGACTTGGTAGGGCTGGATTTACGAAAGAGGAGGCGCTGAGCAAGATTTTTAAAGAGACTCCAATCTTCCTTTTAAAAACCTAAATAAAAATGCAATTTCCTAATGCCAGAGTAATGTACATGCGGTCATATATTTCAGTGCAACCATAGTAGAAAGATGGACTAGCCCCCCTCTTGATATCCTGCTAAGAACAGTTGCTGACTGGGAAAAGTGGAGGAATTTGGTCAAGTGAACTGTTACAGCACACTTACGACGAAGGTCAAGGGACAGATGATGAGGATAAAAAGGGGGAACCTCCACAAATTAAAAAAAATTCTCTTTCATAAATGTGTATTAGGCTTTCGACAGCTGTACTGCTTAACTCTCCCGGGTCTCTCGTAAATTCAACCACGTGACCCTGAGCCTGTATATTATGGATGGTGCAGAGATTAACTTGCTTTTTTTTTTGTGTGCACATTACAGTATGCATAATTTCGTATTACACACCTCACGAGTACGCATTCTACATATATATAGATATACATATATATATATATATATATATATATATATATATAATGAAAGTTTTATAAAATGGGTCTTCAAAATCACGCATAGCAGCATGGTGTTGTCAGGAGGAGGCATGGCGAGAATGAATGTTAGTTTGATATTTTGGTATGATTGTTATATCCCCTTGTTATAAATTTAAAGTGTTGCACGTGTTGTGAACTGAGTGATTAAGTCTTCGTTGAATGTGCGAGAGAGTGTGTTAGGTCAGTAAGGTCTTGCTCCCGGTCTAGGAAGGTTGGACGTTGCATCCTGGACTGGTGTTTATATATGTATATAACATGAAAGTCGATGGACTGGTGATTGTTGATTAATAATATTTGAGAGTTGATTCCATTATGTGCTTATTGAATATTAAAGTATTATTCATATTTCAATGGATATCTATTGTTGGAGTTTCAGTGTATCTAGTAGTAATTGTTCTTAAGTGAGTAACTAAGCAAGTATTAATAAGTGTAATTGGGTATTCATACCCCTAACGAGCCAAGTCAAGAAACATAAGAACAAGAGCCAAGCATATATAATTTGAACCCTGACAGGTGTCTATCATTTTTCAAACCATTTAACTTTACAAAATACAGAAGCTCTAATGTAATTGATATGAATTGTTTATGTGTGTTTGTCTAGGCGGATGAATTCTGATGTAGACCCAACACTGGATTAAAATTTATGTAGATGAGAGAAACATAAAGAATGGGTGGGGGTGGGGGGCTAACCGCTGATGAAAGACAGTTGAAGTCAGAGACATGGTACGAGAGACACAATCAACTTATGTCGGGTACCCATCAGAACTGGGTGAACTCAGAGGCAGCCTAAAGATCCCGAAAGCAAAAATCCCAGTCTTTACCAAGATTCGAACATGTATCCCTCGGTTAAGTAGCCAAACTCTTAACCACTAAGCCATAGCGCTTCCTATTATTTCAATGGGACTTATACATTTAAATCTAAAAGCAGGAAATATTTTTGAATAAAATTCAAGATTATATTGTTTAAAGAAAGATTTGTGTCAAAGTTAAGTTATATGCCAACAAAGGTTATTTAAATTATCTGTGCGGTGCTACAACCAAACTCGCAATAACAACAGCAGTGATAAAATATGTAGATTGTTCTGAAACTATTAGTATATTTATTGTGATTCCAGCCGAAAGAGAACACTATTGGATTTCTTTTTTCTTTGATTATTGCCAAAAATAAAAGATGTAACTCACCCGAGCTACGGCCATAACACGGAAATATTGATTTAACTTTTCGCTAAGGACAATACAGCTCAGACTTTGTCCAGGGGCAAGAAACTCGTTACCATTAACACACTTCACAAGCTCTCGGTTACCTCCCTTGCGACGACTTGCTCTTTGAAGGCCATCTCGATGAGTCTCAAACGGTGAGCCAAGTCAGACATCACAAACTGCCAAGGGCAAGACTCGGAAGAGGCGGGAACCAGCTCGTTCTTGATAGACTCGCAGACGACCATCGGCTTCTTGCTAGCAGACGTGAGAAGACCATACGCCACCAGAGAAATCAGAATGCCAGCAGACATGACACTGCATTATGAAACAAGAAAATTATATAAAAAATAATTATTAATAAAAACAAAGATAATACGAAGTGTAATTGTATAAATTAGTTTGGATCAGTCATGACAATTATTAGAAACAGGATTACAACGGTAACTGGGCCCCACGATGACCTGCTAACTACTTTAATGCAAACTAAACTTTTATGGCCGTATCACAAGGTGCTCAAGGCTGGCAAAGACATTTCTTCAGGGAACATTGCCAGTAAAAAAGAGAAAAAAAAAGGCAGACAACGTTAAAGAATGAACAGGCATGTCATTGGATGAAATTCCACCCAAGGAAAAAGACGGAGAGAAATAAAAAAAAGGCGGTCAATAGATCATGGGTGGTGCCCCAACTGTTCAATAGGAATGACGGTCAACAGATCATGGGTGGTGCACCAACTGTTCAATAGGAATGGCGGTCAACAGATCATGGGTGGTGCACCAACTGTTCAATAGGAAAGGCGGTCAACAGATCATGGGTGGTACACCAACTGTTCAATAGGAATGGCAGTCAACTCGTCATGGGTGGTGCACCAACTGTTCAATAGGAATGGCGGTCAACACATCATGGGTGGTGCACCAACTGTTCAATAGGAATGGCAGTCAACTCGTTATGGGTGGTGCCCCAACTGTTCAATAGGAATGACGGTCAACAGATCATGGGTGGTGCATCAACTGTTCAATAGGAATGGCGGTCAACAGATCATTGGTGGTGCACCAACTGTTCAATAGGAATGATGGTCAACAGATCATGGGTGGTGCACCAACTGTTCAATAGGAAAGGCGGTCAATAGATCATAGGTGGTGCACCAACTGTTCAATAGGAATGGCGGTCAACAGATCATGGGTGGTGCACCAACTGTTCAATAGGAATGGGGTCAACACATCATGGGTGGTGCACCAACTGTTTAATAGGAATGGCGGTCAACAGATCATGGGTGGTGAACCAACTTTTCAATATGAATGGCGGTCAACAGATCATGGGTGGTGAACCAACTTTTCAATAGATAGGCGAAGATAAAAGTGATGATCCTCACTCATCTGTAAATAAACACAGATAAAGTTCCACACACATTTCCCTTAAAAATAGTTTTCATCCATAGTGAAAAATCTATAAAAATCTAGTTTTATGGTGTATCGGCGGTGTTTTAAAAAATGTGTTTTTGATAATTTTATTTAAATTCTTTTTTTTTGTCAGCATTAAAATTCAATTTAGCATCATTGATTGTTTAGATTTTGTTGAAAATGACCAATAAAAACAGTAACACACATATTAATGTAAACATTGAACTTCCAATAAAAACTCTAGAAAAACTACGTTTTCATTAGACAAGTGAAAGATTAATGGAATGAAAGCCAAAGACCATGACCAAAAAAATCTAGATCTGGGTTTCTTGTATTTGTTGTTGTTTGTTTCCTGTTTTCTTTTCACAAGTCTTGAAGGATCAAGTTTTGTATCTGCATAAAGAGTTCATTCCCTTGAGTCAAGGGAGGTGACTGGCTAGAATAATAGCATTTCTCACCGAGGTAATTAGACTTCCGGTGACCTGACGTCACGTGGGATGTAAGCTCCACAACAAGTACAAGACACAAAGACATGGGAAGAAAGGAATCAGACAAAAGAATAATGGAAGAAAAGTTCAGAAGAAAAAAAAAGAATTTCTATTGTACGACCTAGGCAGCAAGAATCCAAATCAATATTCGTGATAAGTCGAGTTGCATTAAACCCAATATAAAATCACACACCACTTCACATTTCTGGTATTGTAGCGAGTTCATATACTGTAAGCTACCTCAGTCATTGTAAGTTAATATGGGCATCGTAAGTTGTTTCCCTTTTGTAACTTTTTTCAAATGTTCTTATTTAATACTTCGAACTGGGAAAGGAGCTATTTTTAAATACAAATAATTTAAATAAATCTGAGTTGGACTAACATGTTGGTGACATGGGACCATAATAACAGGCCGCATTTTTTTTTTGTATCAGACAATGCGATTGCTTAGATCAGGTGTGGGCAACCTTTTTCTATAGAGGGCCGCATTACAAAAACAATTGGGAATGGCGGGCCGCATATATATATATATATATATATATATATATATATTGTTGTATATATATACAACTTCGAAAGATACTCTAGCTAACTGTGTAGAATGTCTTTTAATTCATAGTTACATTGTATTTTATTCACATTTCTTTTTTTTTCTACACTCCACCTTGAGGAATTACAACAACAGCTAGCAACTTTTGAAACCAATTTTACGATTTTTTTAAAATTTGCAGTTGTCTTTTAATATCCCATTATCCTCAAAAATATACTATTGTACTTAATGTGCAGTATTTTACTTTTTACACTCGTGCATTATGTTCCGGAACTGTGGAACTAGCTTACTAGTTTGTTACCTTTGTGACTGCTGTCAAATCACAGTCAGTGAACATTGACCAGTGATTATACTTGTTAAGTTTCCACAAAAAAATGCTTGTTCACTGAATGAGACAATATATGTTCCGGCAGTTAAAAGTCGGGACGAGCGAAACCTGCCCTCGTGGAACATTACCAGAGAATGCTGACCATGTCCTTCAATGGTGCATACTAAATCCAGAGACCCGAACAAGACTCTGGCCCCAAAACCGTCCTGTATAACAGAGTCTATTCGAAGAACTGTCATCTCAGATATAGAATTATTGTTCTGAATTCTCCAACATGTAAAATGAGAACGAAGAAGAAGAAGAACAGATGTATGTGTACACAAACAGTGTGAACAGCAGCAAAGTTTTTTTTAGTTGTGGAAATACAGCTTCAGGCACCCATAAGACTCACGTGGAAGTACTGACTGGAACTTCTCTTTGCTTGAAGTTATGTCCTCACTGACTCAGCTTCTAGTGAGCTGATGGTATTGCAAAATGGTTGTTGACGTCTTAAATTTTGTTTTTTTATAAATTTGCACAATTAAGGAATCTAAATAAGTGTTGTACTTTTCATCATTTCAATATAAATAGTTTCACCTTTCAGCAAAGGAAAATGACAAAACCTGTTTTCTTTTGCTTGCTTTTAGAAAGCCTTGTTTGAAAAGATTTAATATGCATTTACATTTCATATGGAAACAACCAATTGCAATAGCACCTATAACAAAATCACGAAATCTGTCTTCCACTTTTCATTAGAAATATTGCTCACAAAGTCCAAGCTTAGCTAGCGAATTCATTGGGTTGTTGTCTAACATAATCGGAGCTACCTGTGGTTAATTGCCCTAGATCCTTAAAGTTTTATCAGGGTGCTTACTGTCTAATAATGGATAAAAATTTTATGCAGCTTTGTGCAAACTTTCCTGTTTATAGTTTATGGTTGGGATATTTAAAAAAAAAATCTCAAAGATCGACCTCCATCAGTTGTTGCACTTGCCATCTTGTTCCAAGCCTAACCAACACACAACACAGTTCTTTATAGCATTGAATAAATACTGATCAGAGATAATGTCTTGAGTTGAATGTATTGATGTATAGCAGCGGTTCTCAACCTTTTAGGTTCGGCGACCCCTTTTTATAATCCCCCACTCTGCCGCGACCCCCCCCCCCCCACACACACATACAGCAATAGAGGAATAGACAATAACAATCCATATTTTCGATGGTCTTAGTCGACCCCTGGCAAATCGTCAATCGACCCCCAAGGGGGTCGCGACCCACAGGTTGAGAACCCCTGATGTATAGCCAATAAGCATAATCTTCGTTTACTTGAACGTTTTCTATTGAGACAGTTTCAATCATTTATAAAGATATATTTTTAATATATTTGCATTTTTATTTGTATATACTGTGGGCACACCTGATTTCTGTAGGTGTCGGCGGGCCGCATAAAACACTCCGGCGGGCCGCATGTGGCCCGCGGGCCATAATTTGCCCACCCCTGGCTTAGATTGTAAGTTAAGTTACAAAAGTTTCAATTTTGTATAATGTTCTCTGTAATCCAATATCTGATCACTCAAACAATGTCGTGATATTGGAGCTACTACTTTAAAGTTTAAATTTAAGACAAAGCAATTATTTTTGAAATACGTACAAAACATTTATTCTAGAACTTGCAATCACTATGATGATGAATCATAAATAAACAATTTAATTTCAATACATTTACAATGAGACCCCAAAACAGTGAACACATCTTCTCATATAATCTCTACTCTCTACAATCTATGTCTCACCTACAATATGCAAACTATCTAAACTTAAATTTTTTTAACACGCCTAAAAATTTCTTAATTACTTCTTAATTTTAAACAATTCGTAAACAATATTCATCTATGACCTTAGAACACTATTTCACTGTTCAAAAATCTAAAATAAACCAAAGATAAACAAGTTTGTTTTTCAAATATGACCTTTACAAATTTTAAACCTTACGTGACAGTTGTAGCTTGCTATATAATGGTAACTATGCAACAATGCCGTGATTAGTACAATTCTATATTTCCAGTCATCAAGTATGATGACACTATTTCTGAAATGAGCAGGGGATATTTGATGACAATATGAACTTTTGATAATCCGAATTGAAATCATGAAATCTAAAGCACAAACGCAATACTGCAAACTAGAATACACAATAAGAAGTACATCTCAAAAATGAATCCACAGAAAAAGTTTAAAAGTTAAAAACGTAATGACCCTACTGTCAAGCTTATCGCGTTTTTTTTTTAAATTTATTTCGAAAATTTGAAGTGAATGATTGACGAAATTTTTAGTAACGGAAGTCAAATTCAATTTCGATTTGTAATTACCGCCCTTGATATATTTAGCTGTGTTAGTAGAAACTCGCAGCATTCATAGACAAAATGTGCAGAGTGATATTTTCATTATGTTCTCTGGTACCGTGTTACGTTCTATTATAGTATTGCTTTCTGGACTGGTTTCAATCTAAATAGTGGAGGGTTTCTCAAAACTTTGATAAGAGGCACACACAGCATGTACGTAAGAAACAGAAATGATGGGTGATATTAATGATATTACAAGTGAGACGTGCTAGGTGCATCTAATTGTTAAGCAGGCACTAAATTTGACGTGTTTAGATCAGACTAGTAGATGAACAGATGGCTACAGTATGGAGAGGTCATGAGATAGGGGTGTAGGGGAGGGTGTCACTACGAGGTTAGTTTGGTATTTATTGAGAGAGTCAATATTCTGAGGAAGAGAGAACTACCCCGAAGACTGGGGGGGGGGGGGGGAATGGTAGGATGTACATGAGTTAATGAATTAATTAGTATGTGCATGCTGATGTCTCTATGAAATGAAATTAATATCATTGAAAGTAAATATACAATAATCCCTGTGTCAAACCTGGTGTCAGAGGCGGCCTTAGCAGTGCGCGGGACCCTGGGCTGTGTCAATGTGTCATATCAGGGCAACGAATATTTTGTACGATGGGCTGAAAGTGACAAATGATTCAAAAGATTCTCTTTATTGCGGGACCCTTACGGCGCCTGGCCTGGGGCGGTTGCCTCAATCGCCACCCCATAAGGCCGCCTGCGATGGTGTGTAAACTGTAAAGTACTTTATTCAAAACAGTGCAGTAGCTAGATCTAATTCAAACACGGTTTTCTTTTATAATCTCTTGAAGACTAATGCTTGGTTGTAGAAATCAAACATAGGGAAATGTTGCCTTTCTACACATATTAAACAAGAATAACAAAACAAAGTAAAAATTTAATACAACTTAAAAGAAAATATTTTTAAATGTTAGCTCAAATTGGTATCGAACTCCTGATTTCGACACCTTGTACGAACGCTGCTATCCACTAGGCCAGAGGGCATTGTATAATTGTGCAATTATTTATTGGTAGTTTCATTTTATATAGACATCTAGAACTAGATCTAGGCTAAAATTCTAGACATTTGGTTTAGAACTCTTAAGATCTAGTCTAGATCTACTTATAGATCTATAATCTAGATGTAATCTTAATTAGATTTATGTAAAAATGCTAGGAAAGCTCAGATAATCTATTAATAAATTTTAAACAACTTTAAAATTAATAAACACTTCAGTTATCTGTACACTAAGGCTGACTACGCTATGTTTTTTTTTACCCAAATTTCTTTTTTTTTCTTTTTTTTTTTTACCTGGAAATATAACGGTCAAACTAGAATTTTCCTCGTGTGGTCAATGAGCTTGTGATTCTTTCCTCTGCTATATACAGCAACTGTTAAATCTCTAGGAACATCATTAGAGCCATTTATGAGATCAGCATTTAAGTTCCACCCTTCACTTTTCACGAAGCTCTGACTAAACTAAAGGTATTTAAAAAAAAACAAAAAACAAAACAGCACTTACCCGATTTTCCTGGCATGTATTGTGAATATATTAACGGTTGTAGTCCAGTGTCTGTTGAGCTCACCCCAGTCCATTTTGTCCCCAGTTTGTATTACATGTACCTAAACCAGAGTGACCAGTCTTTGATGTGACCTTTCCATCTTACACTAAGAGAGATTTAAAAAAAAACAACGGAATATAAGCCTAACGGAAACAATGAATAGATTATAGAAGATTACTTTAATCCCTTAGAATATTGAATAATACGGCCTGTGTACGAGTCCGAAGTTAAATGAGGAATGCAGTATTACCCGTGGCTGCGCAGTCCCAGCTGTGACCTTCATATTTTGCCATATGCAGGGCAAGCATAACCGTTGTCCGCCGGTGGCCGATTAAGATTTTCTTTTCATCGTCTCATGATATAGCAGCATACCATGTTTATGATATTCTCGTAGTATTTTTAAATTGCAAAAGCATCTTCTAAAAATACCTCATTTTATTTCAATAATTCCTATGAATAGAAGCAGGTGAAAAGGGTGAAAGGGGTTTGAACGCCTGGTGTTAACAATCCAAAAGCATATGTGACACGGTCATAATGATAATAACTTTATTAATACATTAAAAAAAGTCCAATTCCTGTATTTATCTTGCACACCCAGAAATATTGCACTATGTCTTAACAACAAAATCTCACTTCTTATTATGAATGGTTCGTAAAATTAACATCTTTACGTAGTTGTTTTCAAACAAAGTGATATGACTGCATTGATGAATTGGACTAATTGTATTCATGTGGGTGTTGATGTATGGTCAAACTTTGTTTCTAACCAGGAGTATCATTTCTGTCAGTGCGTCATTTAATACGTACACATACACAGGAATGGAGACGTCATAGTCAGCGTCGTCCCCGGACGAGTACAGAGAAAGGTGATGTTAGCATTAGTATTATCCAGCGTTTTCCAAACGGAATAGGTGTACCACGAACTATTGGAATAATTAGCCAGTAGGCCAACACATTAATTAATTTCGCTACAAAAATAATCAAAGTGTTCCGATAAATATTCAGAATGTGCGAAGTGTTCCGTTTTAAGAAAATGGTTGGGAAACACTGATTTAGGCAGTAACATGTTTCGAAATGCTCTTCCTGCTTTTTTTCTCTCCTGCCTTTTATAGTACGCATTCTCAATTCTATCTTAATGTGATCTGCTTCTATGGCCGACGGCTAGCAAGAGTGTCATGGAGCTAGCAAAACGACTAACCGCTTTTACTTTTCCCCATCCATTAGAGTTGGATTAACTCAGAGCGTCTGAATAATGCCGAATTTAAAAATCCTACTCTTTACCTAGATTCGAACCCTGGACCACTCATTCACTACGCCCCCTCTGTCTTATGTACCGCACAGTTACTCTGCCTAAAGACTACACATTTAATACATTTTAAAATTCTAAAGAAATGTGAAAGCCAAATAATCGATTACACTGTAATGCAAGAGAATCCTCTCCAATGTTGAAATATGTTTCAAGTCTTAGAAAGATATTATGCGAATTCTTGAAGTCGTTCTAAGCCGAAATATTGATGTACAAACCTGCGAGTCTCTCATAATGTTCTGTTTGAGCCCATAGCAGAGAATCGCACAATTATTTCCCAGAAAGAATTACTACACACGCAGAAGCCAGTGTTAATGATGCCAGTATCCCCATGTTAAGTTTGTGCTTAGCCTGGCCCTGGCCAATACTGTCCGTCTAGCGAAAAAAAACAACATAGCACAGTATGAAAAGAGTTAAAGAAAGTAAAGGGAACCAAGGGAACAGAACAAATACATCTCATCGGCTTCTGTGCCGGACATGAGGAGAAGGGGGACAATTCAGGGAATCAAAAAGAACTCAGGGGCGAACACAACAAATGATGCTTTAAATATTCATGGGGACAGCGGTAACCAAACTTGTGTAACACTAGTGTCTAGTTATAGGAAGGGGGGGGGGAGAGGGAAAAGATGGGAGGGGGAGAGGGAAAAGATGGGGGGGGGAAGAGCAAAGAAGGGTTGGGGGGCTGAAAAGGTGCTGTCTATGTCCTTATGGTCATAGTAATATTTAGGGTAAACACACACACAAATAGGGGTGGGTGGTAATAAAAATTGTAATTTCTGCGCATGTCTCTTAATTATGTGTTTGTAGGTGGGAACTTTAATGAATTTTTAGACAAACATGACCATGAACAGTGTTATCTATAGACACAGAGGCGGCTTTAGCAGTATGGGGCGAGTATCATACGCAGGGCCCCTGGCGAGAGTTATATGTGGGCCCGTGAGCCATACGCGTAGACTTTACATATTGTCCAAGGTAACGCTCACGCGTTCGCCGACCTCTACTGCTGTAGTAGAACCTAATATTGTTCCTAAAACATAGTACCTTACCTAGGTACTGTAGGCTACTGTTGGCAATTCGACTACAATAGGTACTGTGTTGTCATTGATCTTAATGTTGGATTTCACTTGTAGAAATTTTATTTCCAGTCCTTTAATTTAGTGACCTTTTCAGCTCTAATGGGTGCCTGACCTTAGTTGGGCAAAGTAAAAACGGTTGATCGTTTTCCTGGTCACATGACGTTCTGATGCTCGTTAACCGTTGGCCAAAGAAACAGATGACCTTATCCTCTGCTCTATAGATCGCAAGATCTAAAAGCGGAACTTTACATTACTTTAATCAACCTAACTTATGATTCAGAAACAGTGGGCGTAAAAATCAGCAAACTAGATAATGGTAATTTTTGTTATCGCCTGTCCCCTTCATGGGAGGTTGCCCCAATAGCCACCCCTTAAGACAGCCTCTATGTAGAAACTTGGGATGTACAGCACAGATCTACATCTAAATACTTAACTAGTAACATCAATGGTTAAAAAAAAAACCCATACAAGATGATTACGAAAGGTCTCCACATCCCGACCGCAGTAAATAGATATCTAAAGAAAAAAAAAGTATCACATTGAAGACCTTTCGTTCTATAGGGAAGATCATGACCACGGCCGATGCTTATGTCATCACAAAGATCAACAGTCTTTACTTTAATTTTAAATTCCTATTATAAACAAACACCATTTTGCATGATTCCTTATTACTGATCTATTTATATTACAATATCTAAAAAGTCAATGCATCCATGAACTTGCCTCGAAGGGGGATATACTTCCTTCCTTAGGGACTGGGCAACATTTCCTGATGTGGTGAGGGAGTTTTCGTGGCCTTCATTCAGGGTCTCAACAGGAACACACCACACGTTGACCTCGAGCACAATATCACGTGACGCTATAAAGAACTAATAAGTTGTAGATAAGAACGAAACATTGATCAAATTTAATTTTGAAAAAAACTTTTATTCCTTATCAACATTCAGTGTTTGTTTTCCTTTGAAATCACCACATGGGACATGTGTCACCAAAGTGTACAATCTGTGAGTAGAGCCTTCATCTTCGTTCCGCTTACAGGCAAGTCTCACTCTAAATCTATGTGGAACATTCCTTCGGACCAGAAGTGCTTGTTCAAGCGAATGTCGATTCTAACATCAGGAGAGCCCATCATTTTTTCAGCAAACTTTCTGATTTCTTTAATGGCACGAGGAGTGGAGGAACCCTCTTTTTAAATCCTACTCCGTGTAATGACCTCTTTAGTAACAGTCTTCTTATTTCTCTTAGCTTACTTGGGGGTGCCATTCTTAGGCTCAGAACAACGAGAGTTAGTAGGTGCGTTTGTATGAGTTTAGCATCAAATTTAAGAAATGCTTTATATATATTTACAATCAATGAGGTGTAGAGTGGTGTAAAACTGTCTGAATATTTTATACAATTTCTTGGAAACGGCTACTTGAGGGGGTAGCTAGGCGAAACGAATGGCAAAACATAACCCCCGTGGGGATGCCCACGGGTAGACGAGAGTCAACCCCTTGCACGGGCGGGGTTGTAAAAAAGTCCCCACAAAACTGTCACACATCCATGCGCCGTTCCTCAAAGGACCGTTACATAAATGGCGAGTCCCCCACGGTAAGCTTGGTATAGTGAAGGAAAATGACGGAGGCTCCCGGTGTCTTCGGCCTTCGGCCATGAGTCGGGGGCCTAAGGCATTGGAAACAGCAATGCTTTCATAGGCATTGACTCGGGTCGCTCTCAAACAGAACTGTGTGTTCACACAGGTTTTTTTTTTTTTACTGTTCAGGCTGGACGACCTAACAGGTTTTTTTTCAAACTTTGAGCTCGAAGAGCCTTCGGCTCAGCTCAGACGACAATCAAACGGTCTACTGTTTTAAATATCAAATGGATGCCGAAAAATAACAAAACACAAACATGTCCGTCCTAGCAGCTCTGTGCCATGAAATCGATCGGCGCCTCTCATAGATTTCATCTTCAATTGTCAATGTCAAGGATGATCACGTGACACAGGGACTCGCTACAGCACAGCGGGAGGGATTTATTGATCCCTCAGTAAAAGAACGAAGCTAAGCGAAACACTAAAACTAGATTTCTACAAATAAGAAAATTATTTATTCTTAATCTTTTTTTTTCATATAAATATATGTGTCAGGAAAATCCACTATTAATTTTGCGCTGTCCATCTGTCTGTCATGTTTTGATGTGAAAAATATTAAACAATCAAACACCCTGTGATAGAGCTCTATGACCCTCTTATGTTTTGCTTTCTTCTCAAAATCAACTACTTTGTTTAATTAAATATGAAATCTGTTTTTCATACGAAAATAGCTGTGATGCCCAAATAGCTGTGATGCCCAAATAGCTGTGATGCCCTAATAGCTGTGATGCCCAACTTAAGACTTTCTTAACATTTCAACCAATACCATTCGTTACAGAAGGCCTGATCATTGGCCTGCAACGTCACAACCTGTGGGCAGTTTAGACTAGAGATTGGAAATGAATCGAACCTGAACCGACCCGAATGGAACAAACCAAACTCCAATCTCACTTACGACCGAATCGAACCGAACTCGAACTTTTAAACTGATCGGTACGAACCGAATCGAACAAACTGTCCTGACCTTCACCGAACTGAATCAAAAGATTTTGCAACATTTTTTAGTAAGAAAAAAACTTAGTTTCAGTGAGATGAGTTGGATCAATTTGGGTTGTCTTCTCTTGATTCACAGCGAATGGCACCGTAACATTGAATATTTGTGCGTTAATGAAATGGGAGAGTCGAAGTAACGAAAATGTAGACTCTGAATGTAGAAACTACCAGGAAAAGTTGGACAGATCTTTGCCTTTTATGGAGCACGAATTTAATACAATATTTTTTATTGGTATAGAGATATTTGTGGCTGTTTTGAAAGAACGTAGCTATACACAGTATTATGAAATCAAAAACATAAACAAATATTGCGGCCTTCTTAGTTTGAGCCACAAAGAAAATAATTGCTAAGAAACGCCAAGAGATTAGAGGATTGACGAGAATATTTACCAAGAAGGGACAAGACAATGAATCGCCAATAAGGGCATGTTGGTCACATTTTAAGTAGTGAAAGAAAGCCTTTTATTTTCTCGACATGCGGGGTGTCGTGCGCGCGTGAAGTTTTCTTTGCAGTTAATATTGGTGTTTTAGCGTATAGGAAGTAGTTTCTTTTAAGTGCGTTTTGTTGTCTAGAATATTGTGTGTGTGTGTGTTTACGTCATCCTTAGTTCCCGCAAGAGAGAGAGAGAGCTTCTTTTGTGAGCTGGGTAGCTGGTTGTTTGTTTCCCCCTTGTAAGGGTACGTAAGTACATAGTTTTATTAAGTAAGCTGATCTTTCGGTACGGGTGTCGCTATTGAAAAGTTCTTTCTTGTAGCGGCATCGCTAGATCTAGGTTTTCTTTTCGTTTCAGGGTGTTAGGCTTAGGCTATGGGAAAGTGTGGAGGTGTGCAGTAACTATCGTTGTTGAGGTGTAGGGAGTTGAGGTTCTGTTGGGCTCCGAGATGGAGTGTGAGCGTGAAGGTGTGTTACGGAAACTTATTGGTGTGATACTAGACTAATTATTAATCAAATGCTAACTTCAATGATATTGATGTATATGTAAATATGTTTGAAACTTACAATTAAGTATAATTAAATATTGTTCCTGTTGACAACTGTTGTTATTCACTAAATGTTCAGTTGAATACTGTTACCTTTGGGTTCTTGTGTTACTCTGTTCAGGCTACCCTACCTAAGCGACTAAACCCACCTGACACGGGGAATGCTTTAGAGGGGGTTATTATTAGTGATGGAATAAATGTGTCATGAGAATAACAATGCAGTTGAAGCCGCCACTATTTTTCGCATGGCAATTAAAATCTCAAATCTAAATTAAAAACTAAGAGATAGTGCAGAAGAGCTCGAAATGTTTACTGATAGCGTTCAACTCTTGCTACTTGTTCGTAGTACGAAAAGCAATTTTTAAATCACAGAAAAGATTTCCGCTATGTGGAACATGAACTGGTGCCACCACTGGAAAAGACCTGTTCAAAGAAACTTCAGAAATCATGGAGGAGGAGGCTTCTTTCCTTTGGGAGAAATTAGTATGTCAGAAGTATGTCATATCAAATGGAACCTCTGTGGTAAGAAGTTGAATCAGGCGCCTTCTAAGGAGCGGTGACTTATTGGTAATGCGCGTGGCTTGCGATCCGTAAGATCCCAGGTTAGAATCCTGGTGAAGACTGAGATTTTTAATTTCGGGATCTTTAGGTCGCCACAGAGTTCCAGAGCCCCAGAGTTGTGATGGTTAAATGACACCCTCGTTAACCGTGGACCACTGAAATAGATTTCCTTTACATCCCCTTCCTTATAGATCGTAAAGTCTGAAAGGAAAACTTTTTAAAAAATTATATCCACGGGTTTCTTATAAAAGTGCTTCATTTTTTTTATGTAATGTTGTTTTTTCTTTTTTTTTTTTCTGTTATGTGGCCCGCGACATGATTGTTGGAAATTAAAATGGCACACTGGTGGAACAATGTTTCACATATCTGCTTTTTCTAATTAATAATTGAATTAAACATTATTAATGTACCTAATTTTTCTATTACCTCATTTCATAACATCGAACCGAACCCGAACTATACTCGTCATCCAACCGAACCCGAACTTAAATATGAAAGAACCGAACCAAACCCGAACTATAAAAGTGGGGTTCGATTCGCATCTCAAGTTTAGACCAATAGCTCGTAGCCAGGTCACATACCCCTACTTCCCACTGGTTGTGACGTTGCAGAAAGAAAGGGGTATATTGGTGAATGTTTACATGATCGTTTTTTTTTAAAGCATTAAACAAATGTTTACTAAGGGCTCAAGAGTCTTTAAGGGGACTAATTCAACTTAAACCACCACATCTGCCAAGTACGATTCATTTCCCTTATTCAAGATAATAAACGAAATAATTAATTACGAATAATAATAAATTAATTGGTTAATGTTTTTTATTGAATCTTGTGTTGTCAGGTAAGAGAAATTTCAGCTTAATCCGAGATTGCGTGTGGGAGAAACAACGTGTAGAAACTTGACAAAGTTAACTCTTTCTCTCCGTAATTATTTACCACATTCTGGTGCAATCAACGCTGGCATAATCAGTTAGGAGAGAAAGAGTTAATTTAAGCTTAACAAAAAAAAAGTATGCTCCTTTCTGATTTAAAACTAGAATCAATGAACAGTCAATATCTCGTTCCTACCAACTAGGAAAAACCTTTTCCACAGTTCGCATGTCTTTGCCTTGTCTCTATTCGGCCTCGGGTACCATATTTTAGACTCAAAGAAAAGACTTAGACCGCCGGTGGACAACGGCTTTGTCTGCAGTGATGCGGAAAAATATTTCACAACTGGGTTTGTGTAGTCATGTGCAACACTGCAATCGTCCTTTATCTTCGGAATCAAGACAGCGCCATATATTCGAAAACAACTTAGACAGGTCCGTTTGGTTCCGTTGGACAGGAGTTTTTAATTTTTTCACTTCTATATCACGAACGACGACTCTACTATCATGCAAGAAAACATTTCCATTTGATTGGAGGATGAAAAGTGGGAGAGAAATGAGTAAAAAAACGTAATAAGGGAAATAACTTTACACATTCAGCCCCATCTATTACTATAAGCAACATTTATTTCCCTTGTTTGATACCAACAAAATAATTATTTACCAATAATTGTTTTGTTTTTTTAATTGCTTCATGTTTTGTTTAGTCCAACAAATAATTGTGCAAAGTTTCGGCTTGATCCAAGAATGGATGTGGAAGAACTAACATGTACCTAGATTTTACCACACTGGCAGAAAATGCAAAGAGCGAACCTAAGCCTATACGCCGACTTTGTTGACCTTACCAAGGCTTTCGACATAGTCAGTCACGATGGTTTGTGGGGGATTTTGGCTAGGTTGGGATGCCCACCTACGTTCTTATCAATTATCAAGCAGTTTCATGTGAGACGAAAACGCCAGATTAGACACAATGGTGACCTGTCTGACCACTCCCCAATAGAAAATGGTGTGAAGCAGGGCTTTGTACTTGCTCCTACTCTATTCGCTATCTTCTTTGGCGTAATGCTTTGTCAAATGAGGCAGCGATTGCACGAAGTCATCTACGTCAGGTTTTCTTCGGACGACAATGTTTTCAATCTTCGACGTGTACTATCCCATACAAAAACAAAGGAGATGGTCATAACGGAGCTTCTCTATGCCGATGATTGCGCCCTGCTAGCTCACAATGAACATGATCTCCAGAACGCGGTCAGTGAATTTGCATACTCTGCCGCCTCTTTCGGTTTGTCTTTAAACCTCGGGAAAACAGAAGTGATGTTCCAGAAGTCACCCAATAAAATCTACTCAGCCCAAAAAATCACCGTAAACAGACAGCCACTTAACGTATCAAATGACTCTTTTTCAAGGGAAGTTGATAACCGTCTGGCCAAGGCCAGTAGCGCTTTTGGACTCCTTAAGGCCAGAGTTCGACGGAATAAATCGCTCCTCCTGCCTACAAAAATCATCAAACGGGACAGCTGGAAGTCACTCTCAAAAGCCGCGGGATACACATTTGAGACCAAAAGAAAATCCGCTTCAGAGGACAGACGCAGACGGCGAAAAGAAAATCTAAATCGACCACTTGCGGACAATGGTTATGCTTGCCCTGAAAATGACAAAATATGTATGTCACAGCTGGGGCTGCACCGCCACGGGAAACACTGCATTCAACACTAATCTCCGGACTCGAAGACAAGTCTTATTATTAATATTATAAGCTATATGTAAATTTTGAAGTACAGGACAGAATCGACGACATTCGATATTTTTGCGCGATACTCTAATGCCTTTGCTGCCAGTTACGGAAATTCCCAGACTTTAATGTAGGCAACATTTTCCTTTTTATTTCCAACTTTTGGTACCCATGAAGAGAATGCACTCTAATACAGTAGGAATTAAAAAAACAAACAAACAAAAAACAACATTTCCTGCACATCACTAGCAGCCTTCTACACATAAACCTTTCTCAATATTTACCATTTAAACTTCTAACACTTGAAAAAATTTTATTTTTGAGTTTTTAAAAAAATATCTTGTTTTAAATTACTATTTCGATTGTCATCATTTCTGCAATGTGATTGTCAAAGTTTACACGTTAAAGACAGAAAGGAAAAGGAATTTTAAAAAATTGTATTTGTACTTTTAAATTGTTCAGAGCTCTCTGGTCGTTTGGATTCCAGTTACCCGTCGCCTCAGAGTGGCGCATTCGGTGGAAACGTCTAGTAGAGGAACTAGATAGGCTAAGTACGAGTAGCGAACCAGGCTCCTGGGTGAGCTTTTTTTTTTTTTTTTTTTTTTTATCTCACTTAGGGTAGGGGTGGAACAAGCAGCCCGCACCCCAGTCCAAAAAGTCCGCCACTCCGTTCCACAAAATGGCCGTCGTCAGTGACTGTATTAGCTGGAGTGGCGGTTCCCGCACGGAACAGTGGTGGTTACAGTATAGGAATATGAGGCAATCTCCCCGTAGTTAGAGCTGTTCTCGGCCACTTATAGCTAGTGGGGTCCAGGAATGGGGACGGTGCTCTGTGTACGTGGTACGGCCCCTTATGCCCAGTCATTATGGCCGTCACTGCTGGGAGCCCTCAAACATGACAGTGGTGAATAGCCCTATGTCCTGGCCTGGTTAACAAACACATGGATAATGGCACCTATGGCGCCGATTCCCTATTGGACTTCATCGAAGTTAGACGGTTCGGACTGTCTTAATGATGGCCCTGAGTTTGAAACCTGCCAGCTGCTATCCATTGTCGACTTGCATGGGTCTGGATTAAGGACGACCTCAGAGATTAGGGTTATGGACTCTGCCTGAAGTGGTCGAGATTATGGACTTGACCTGCCGGGGTCTGGATTATGGACGACCTCAGAGGTTAGGGTTAAGGACTCTGCCTGAAGGGGTCGAGATTAACGTCTCAATCTGCAGGGGTCTGAATTAAGGACTCGACTTGCTGGGGTCTGGATTAAGGACTTGACTTGCAGGGCTCTGAATTGAGGACTTTACTTGAAGTGGTCTGGATTAAGGATTTGATCAGCAGGGTCTGAATTTGAGGACTTGACCTTTACTTCTGAAGGAACTCACGAAACTTGTCAACAAAACAACCGCGTGGTTTCGATCCTTTTCATAAATGGAAAACTTCGAGAACTCGACAACCCTCCAGGTGACAGGTGAGAAGACAGAATGAAGTTGATTGGCTTAATAAGACGATCAACCAGCATCACGTCGCTTACCCTCTTCACCGTAATTTTACGTCAGAATGAGAAAATTGTTTCAATACTTTTGCTAAAAGAAATAAATTTAAGTTTTAGAGTAACACTGATAAAGTCTTTAGATCTGCAACAATACTTTTAGTAAAATGAACGATTGTGCACAGGGGCCATCACAATGACTTCAAACCTTGACCATAATACAAAATGTGCACGACTTTGATCAGAGAACTAAAATAGACACAATGAGTCTGCGGGTTAGAAATGAAGAACTTCAATAATCCTAGCCTTTCTACTACTCAGTGCAATATTTGATGGAAGATTAATTCATAAACTGCGGAAGTGTTGACAGGTGTGGAGACATGCGGCAAAGGTAATTATCTATTAGCCACATGTTTAAAGCTAATTTAACACTTGACTGGTGAAATGTTTATCGATTTTGAGATAGATGCAGTGAAAGCAAACTGTCAATACAAGGATGCTAGACTTATTTTAATCAAAGAAATGAAATTTTAACCTGCTATAAAAGAAACACTGTTTGTAGGGGATTTGTACACCAGTCATCAAAGCTTCAAAACAACATCCAGTGATTTACCTAGAACAAGTAAGACAAAATAAAAGTAAGTTTTGTTTGAAATTCTGTATTTAATATACTGGTACTGCTTTGATTGTACCCTTCAAATTAGTTTACATTCTATTTCTTTAATTATTATTATAATTATTTAATTATTACTCAGCGGGAAACTTCCCAGTAAAGACATCTCAGGGCTTAAACTGGATGCCTGCTTAGTCGTCTGGAAAGAGCTCACGAATATCGTCCCGATAATCCCAGGCTCCAACTCTGCCCACTGCCATTCCTCGTAATCCATCGCGAGGAACATCTGAAAATGTTAAACAAACTAACATATGCAATTTATTAGTGAAAGTCTAATCCTACAAAATAGTTATTAGTCAAAATAATTCAGTAGATCTTTAAAACTATAAAAAATTATAGTGATATGGGTGCTTAGTCGTATGGTATGACCGCTGGACTGTTGTCTCGATAGATTCGGGTTCGAACTCTGCCAGAAACCATCCCCAGAAGTCATGCGGGTGCTCTGGGCTACGATTCTATTCTGAAGGAATTTCTGAAAATGTAAAAGAAACACAAATTATTTTTGTTTTTAATTATATTATTTATTACAATACCTCTATTCAATTCAGAACTCTATGAAACCTGAAGGAGGGTGGAATCTGGACACGGATCTCAAAAATGGCTCTAAAGATTTTCCTATAAATTCAACAGTTGATGAATATCGCTGAGAAAAGAATTAATAGCTCGCTTGCCACACGAGGAAAACTCTAGTTTGACCGTTATAATTGTTGAAAATAAAAACAAAGATTTCAATTCAATTAGAGAACGGGAAAAGTGTGCGCATCGTGTCATCTAAGTCTCGATCTAAAAGGGCCAGTCATTGGATAATTATAAAGTTTAATAGATCTATACATTCGCTTAACCAGGAGTCTTTTTAGGGGGAAGTGGCCGGGGGGGGGGGGGGGGAGGATTGAGTAAAAAATGTTTCGTTTTTTAAAAAATCTAAAATTCATTCACAGTTATTAAGAGAAAAACAATCGCTCTAGAACTTGAATAAAGGAGTTACTGACTTTTTTAAAAAAAAAGTATTATTGATGTTTTTGTTATTATAAATGATTTTAGGAATGTAAACTTAGAGATGTACCATAAATATTATAGATCTGCCATCTCGAATCCCTAAGCTTGTTGCCTTTCAATATTCCAAAAAAATTATCTTGCAAAAAAAAACCGTAGATCTGTATTAAACAGGAAGGTATTTTATTTCTGGCTAATATTCCGAAATGGTTATTTCCTTTTTTTTGTGTGTAAAATTTCTCTTGTTCAAATACTTTCTTTTGTTTCTTTTATTCTTTCAGATGTTGAACGTCGTCAGCCTTGTCGTCATGAGTCTCGCTCTTGGATCAGTTTTGTGCTTTACAAGAAATCCCAGAGAAGCTGAAACTGAAGAAAACTTTGCCAGGCGTACTCTTTCCCTGAATCTGCCCCAACAAACTGTGCGAACAGCGACTGGTATTGTTGGTAGTCTTCCAATCGTAGGAGGTATAGCAAGGAACTCTGTCGGCAGTACGGTTGCAAATCTTCCACTTGATACTCTCCCGAGTATCCCGATCAGTGCACTCCAAGGTCTACTCGGTGGAATACCTATTGCCGGTGGACTCGGAGGTTCTTTGCTAGGCACTGTTCAAGGTTTAACTGATGCAAGTGGAGCCTTTTCTAACAGCTTGGGATATTGAGGAGCGAAAAAACAAATGAAAGTATTTCAACATACGAACCGTCTAGCGACGCAATTAACTTGATGAACAAAATATAATTAAAAAAAAATGAAATATATTCTAAGTTTTTTCGTGTTAAATTTTCTTGTCATATTTAATCTTTTTTAGCGATCTCTCAAAGGGTAATGGCCGCTATTAGGTTTTTGTGCACTGTCTGTGGGTCTCTCTCTCTGTCCTTTCTACCTACTTAGATCGAAAACACTAGAAAAAAATTAAACAAGCAAAATAAAAAAAAAAGGTTTAAAAAACAAAGCTTATATAATAAGTGTAGTTGTATCAATTAGTATGGATCAGCAATGTAATTAAATTTGTAAAAGATGTAGATAAACAGTAAGAAAGACAGATAGACAAATTAAATTTATTTAAGCTTTATCAAAACTACAAGAATATCCCAATCAGTGCAGTCCAAGGGCTACTCGGTGGAATACTTGTTTCCTGTGACCTTGCAGGTAATGTGCTGGGCACTGTTCAAGGTTTGACTGATACTGGTGGTGCAGGTGTAACATATTGGTATAAGGTTGATCACTTGATTTGTGATTAACTGAATTGACTTTTTTAGTTGTCTAGTTTGTAAGTTATTCTGATAAATAGATTTTCTGAATTTGAGAAGAGAGATCTAACATATTGGTATTATATGTACATTTGCACACTAGCGCGTCAGTGCAACACCGCTTGTGTTTACGTAATAAAGGGTTCCTAATATGTCTTTACCATCGACTTATATATACTATATCTATACTGGACATGGAGATTTTTTAACACAAAAAAATGTCGTAAAATTTTTTTAGAAAGTTGCATCAAGGCGTTGTTTTGTAAAGTATTTAAAAGAAATAAATTTTGTTGTTTTTTTTTCAACCCTAACCTATGTAACATATAATTTAATTTTTAGATCTAGATCTAGTAATTGAACATCAAAAAATAAGAGTACTCTCGTCTCATAATTATTATTTTGCAATTTTTAGATACATAATGTAGAAAGATCTAGGTAATCAATCTATTTAAATGTACATAAGATGATTTAGATAACAGATAGTTGTTTCCATCTAGAATTTTTGAAACATTATTTCAATGGAAACAAACTGGAAATGTCTTGGTTTCATATATTTACGTGAATATCCGAGAAATAATTTTGCATTATTTTTAAACTTTGAAAACTAAAGATCATTACTTTTCTAAGACAGAAAAGATTGATTGGGGCGCATAGACATGGCAAAATATAAACTGGCCGAAGGAAGTAACTTCATGTAACTTGAAAACATGTACATCTATTGTATTCGGATTTCCCAATTCTGAAAAATTGCATGATCTTCATTCTAAGAGATTAGACAAAACTACACTGCCTTCTTATTTACAATATATATAGGTGTGTGGCTGAAATAGATATGAATACTTAACTTTTATACTGCTCATAAATGCTGTATAATAAAGTACAAAAAATTGTAAGTCAAAAATTTTGGTTTCATAAAACTCTTTTATCGGCAAGTCTATATTTATTTATGTCTATGTTGGGGCAACTCCCCTTAGAGCCTGATAAAAGAGTTTACTAACATAAACATCTATATATGTATAGGTCTGTGAATCGATCAATCGCGAAAAGAATTTATTTCCGGTTTCCAGCCAAGATATAATATATAAGTCCATGGTCTTTCCTTTTAAACACTAGTTTGTTATTTATGTAACACAAATATTCTACAGTAGGTCTATATCCTATCAATGGACTCATCGGCGGCCTACTGTAACAGCACGACATGTTGAAGAAAAGTACTTTAAGTAAATAGATCAAATTAGAAAACGTATAGCGACTCTATTAATTGGAAGAACTAAATATAATAAAAGATGAAATATATTCTAAGTTGTTTTTTGTTATTACAAAGCCTATATCAACTCATTCTGTCTGGTAAATTATTTGTACCCATTATATCTCCGGCACGCAATCTCGGATCAAGCAGAAATTTTTTCCCAAGTATTTCTTGTACCTGACAAAACAAGAATCAATAAAAAAAAAAGTAACCAACTAGTTAATTAACTATTTTGTTTGGTATTTCGAACAAGGGAATGAATATATACTTGACTGAAGTGGTGGTATAAGCTGAATTAGTCCTCTTTTTACTTTGTAAGTCGCCGCTTTAAGGCTTGAAGCTAACAATAGATAACTAGAAAACCTTTTTTCATTAGTGATTCGCTGGTAGAGTGGTTAATGTATTGGCTTGAGAAGGATGAGTAGGATTTAGTCCTCGAATTCAGGTCGTATACTTTTTAAAAATATATAAATACTTTTAAAAAGCGATCACCAAGATACCCCCTTCTTTCTCCATCTACCTCTTTCAAAAGTCCCAGGCAAGTGATTAGGATCATAGCGTATTGAGAAAGGTAAAAGATAAACAAAAACAAATGGTACAAATATTTCTAATCGCTTCGAAGTAAACGTTCTGAGTCTACACAAAGATTTGACCTCGATAATTAGCGATACGACTTATGTCACTCAGACACAGGGGCGGAATGGGTGTCAAAATCGTCTCGGGAATTTATTTACCATAAGTTGCATATCATGATGATAAAAGAAATAAGATAAGATAAGATAAGATAGATCAACTGCCTTCACTTTTCCCCCAACCAATGTCAGGTACCCATTAGAGCAAGGTGGATCCCGAAATTAAAAACCACACTCACACCAGGATTCGAAAGCTAAGCACTTTACCACTCAGCCACAGCGCCTCTTGTCTACGTATGTCGTCTATTGCATGATTTCGGAAACATAGATTAGATTAAATTAGTATGACACTGTCAAAGATTTTTTGGATACGACGCCCAAACGTCACTTTTATAAGATAATATTATAGAATCTTAATCGAATACGTATCATAATGACATACTTGAGCCCCTTTAGTTCTCCGTTGTCTTTTTTGTTGCATGCCTGCTTCCGATATATCACTGATGGCCCAGTGTGTTACTAATTCAAAACCATCCCCTAGACACCAAACAAGCCACACATACAAGCTATACACGAGGGCCATCACGAATCTGTCTCTAAGATATTACCGATCTACGCTTTTTATGTACCGTCGACGAGTTACTATGGAAATCCTCGACTAGTCCCAACTTCTACGCATCCAACTATTGAATTCCTACAGTCATAATAGTCGTTCTGTAGTGTAAAAAAATAAAAATAAATAAAAAGAATAAAAATAAATAAATAAAATAAGCGAAACGACAGTTCGTACAAACGCTCCTTCTTCTCTAATGCCATTAGAGACTGGAATGTGTTGCCTGAATCAGCCTGGAAAACTAACGACTTAGCAGAGTTTAAATAACTGATTAGCATGCATGGCTAGATTGACACATGAAATGATTTGGGCGTAATTATCTTCTTTTTTTTTTAAATTAACGCCTGTAATATATATATATAAAATAACATAGCGAACTTTGTAGAAATGTCTAATCTGAGTCTGTATATCAGCTCGGCGTTCCAGTACCACCTCATCGTGGTCGCCGGGTGAACACTTCGCTCTTTTGGAGTGGCCAAGGGTACTGGTTGCTTGCCGCTGATGAATGAGCAGCCGGCAAGTGTAAAAGGAAGTCAAAGGGGTTATGTCCAGCCCCCCCCCCCTGTGGGGCCCTGGGGCAACGGTTAGTAAGAGACTCACGGGTTCTCCGAAAAGCGGATAGCGCTGGACACCAACTCGAGGGTTGGTCGGGTTCTCCTGGAACTCGGCTGATTCGCGGGTCTCTCTTTGGGCAAAGACTGTACTGACTTTGCCGGGCTTAGCGGGCTGCGTCGGGCGGACTGGTTGGCGTCCACGAGCTAGGCTCTAACTAGCCCGTCTGCTGTGAGGTAGTAGAGTAACGCGCTTCCCAATAAGCAGTTTCGATACTGGGGATATCGAGCAATCCTCACACAACCACTCCTCTCGTAAGCGAGCTCTTGCCATACGGAGGTGGTGACCAGTGGAGCGGACTTCCCGCACCCTAAGATCCCGGACCCTCTTGCAGGCCCTGTGTACACTACTTTCTAACCGGCAATAACTAAGGCCGCCAACGGTCTTCGACTTCTATGCAAACATGAATAATACACATCAAACCAGAAAACCCAGGTACGAGCAGACCCAAACAGGCTCCGTCGCGCGGGTAGTGGGCGGCAGGCGAGACAACAAAAATCCTCTACTACTCGCCCCGTGGTTCCGATTCGGCGGAACCTGTCGAACTACGAAAAATTAGCGAAGGTTCCCCTTCTCAGGAAAAAGCCCTCTTCCCAGGCTACACTGCATTCGTTCTTCCCTCGGAAGAACGGTAGCCAAGGTGTGGCTAGCCAACCACACCAACCTGATAATCATGTCCCGCACCAGGCCAAACCAACTATTACCACCCAAAAGGCTCAACCGACTATGACCAATGAAGCGAGGACCATCGGTCCTCCAAAACACCAACCATTACAACAGTTTGTCGCTTCCAGTCCTAAACCCTTAGGGAGCGATAAACTTAGCCAGGTAAAAGTACTTCAGCTCAATATCTGTGGATTAAACCCAAGATATTAGAGCTTACAAAACTCCTCCACGAGAGGGCTATAGACATAGCGCTCTTGCAGGAGACTTTGGTAGGCAAGAAGCGAAGTAGCCACATCAGTGGCTACACGGCTTATAAATGTAAATAGGATGAGTGCAGTGGAATTATCACAAATGTAAGAAACGGCATGACAGTTTCACAAAATCCTGGCCCTCAAAGCGGGCGTACCGACGCCATCTCGCTTGATATATTCAAAGCTGGTAGAAAACTTACGGTCATTAACTGCTATAACCCGCCAAAACACGAACTTGCCATTAACCTCGGCAATAAGAACATCCTTTTTAAAACTCTATTAGCTGGGGACCTAAATGCCATGTCTCCTGCATGGGGCTATGACACAACCGACTCCTCCAAGAAATTCTCAACACTACGAACTTATTTTGCCAGCAAAATAAACATAGCCCGCCAACCCTACTACACACTGGCAACGGGTCTCTGTCGAGACCTGATCTAACTCTAATCTCTGCAGATCTAGAGGGAAAACCACAATTAATGTGCTTGAGGATGTTGGAAGTGATCATAGGCCCATTGAAATCACTATTGCCCTCTCAGAGGCCAGGGGTGTAGCCACTAAACGGCCCAAAAAATGGAGCTACACTAAGGCTGACTGGCCAGCGTACGGGGCGGCTGTCGACTCCGCCCTGTCATGTATCGCGGTGGAGGAAGGGGCAGTCGACTCCAAATACGGCGAAATCACTGCAGCGATTTTGGGTGCGGCTAGGAAGCATATCCCGCGGACCTATCCCGGCATACGGCATAGACCCGACTGGTCCCGAGAATTAGACCGAATAGTCAGGGCCAGGAAACGGGCGAGGCGCAGAGCACAAAGAAAAGGGACCCCCAAATGCCGCAGGGAGTTCAATGCATTATGCCGGAAGGCCAGCGAGGTGGCCCAACGTGTACGGGCGAACCACTGGAGGGATGCCTGTGCCGGGCTGGATCTTCGGGATACTTCCAAAGCCTGGCGTCTTCATCGCAATCTTGAGGCCAAAGATTCGGCGCGTACAGCCACCCCATTATTGTCACCCAGTGGGGATCGAGTGGCAAAAGATCAAAAAATGGCCGACTTGCTTAACAAATATTTCGCTTCGATAAGCAAGTCCGAAAAGAAGACAGCCACGTCTATAGCCCTCAACAAGGAGCTTAAAAGACTCGAGAGGGAGCCGGATGGGTCGGAAGACCTGGACACGTGCAATGCGCCCTTCTGCCGTGCTGAGCTGGACAGAGCGATAGCCAAGTACAAAAACAGAAAGGCTCCGGGGCCAGATAAGGTTACTCCTGAGATGGTAAAACAACTCGGGGGTATTGCGAAAGACAAGCTCCTTGAGTTTGCGAATCGGACCTGGGTAGAGTCCAGACTACCCAGGGCCTGGCGCTGTGCTACCATTGTTTCAATACTAAAAAAGGGCAAAGACGCGACTAACGTTGTGTCCTACAGACCCATATCCCTGACCTCCACTATCGGCAAGATAGTAGAACGGATGGTCAGCGAGCGACTCGTGTGGAGCTTTGAGAGTGCCGGTATCCTAGCGCCAGAGCAGGCTGGCTTTAGGGCAGGCTTGAGCCCGATCGACCAGGTCACAGTTTTCATGCAGGAGGTGGCCGATGGGTTCCAAAGGTCCGAGAGCACATATGCAGTATTTATAGACCTAAAACAGACTTATGACCGGGTGTGGAAGCAAGGCCTCTATCTTAAGCTTAGAGCCATGGGCGTACACGGGCGGACCTACAACTGGATAAAACAGTTCCTAACTGAGAGGAAAACACAAACACAGTTCCAGTACTCTCTAAGTGGGGAAAACACCCCAATCAGAGGGTTACCCCAGGGATCCGCCCTCTCATGTATCCTTTTCATGGCCTATCTTAACGATTTGCCCAGCTCACTCCGATGTCACAAACTGCTATATGCTGATGATATTGTCCTCTGGTCAACCTGGAGGAAAGCTGACCAACTACAGGCAGCATTACAAGCCGATCTCCATACCATCTCCTCGTATTGTTCAAAATGGCAGATACGAATTAACGTTGCCAAAACGACCTGGTGCCTGTTCAGCCTGGGATTCGACATTCTTGGGGCCCCATTCGAGCTCCAACTCGGTGGGCTGCGACTCCAACGTGAAAACACGCCAAAATATCTAGGAGTCACCCTAGATAGAAAGCTCTCAATGCACTTGCACATCCAGGATGTTGAACGAAAGGCCTCGGAGAAGTTAGGGTTACTCAGAAAGCTAGCCAGTACCAAGTGGGGCGCCCAAGCTGACATGCTCCGCACACTGTACACAGGGGCTGTCAGATCCCAAATCGAGTACGAGTAGAACGAGCCCAACTTCCGCTGCAGAAATCATGTCCAACGTGGCTCCTCTCAGCCTGAGGAGAGAGCGCGCCGTGCTAACGGCCCTGGAACGCAACAAAAGGGGCGAACCAGGGCTACCGACCGATACATTAGTCACTCAGTGGAGAGTAAAAACAGGATAAAACGGACATCATTTATGCACTGTGCGTCAAATTTGAGTGCTCAAGCTGGCCTCTCCACTGACCGGGTCCCAATCCGACGGATAAGCACGTGCCCGCCCTGGAGGAGACAGCCCATCCCTCCCATAAATCTATTTATACACGGGTTGGAGGGGGCCACAAAACGACACACACACCCGGATTTACTAAGAAAAATGGCAATGGACACATTAAAGACCTACCCGGCCAACGCCATTTACTGTTATACAGACGGGTCGGTCATGAAGGACCCCGTAAGAGCTGGGTATGGGGCCTATATCTGTTACCCAGACCACGAACCAGACAAGCTGTCAGGCATATGCGGCCTCGCTGCATGCATCTTTGATGCAGAATTAACGGCGATAACAAATACACTCAAATACCTGCTCCAAAAATTGCGTGAAAAGATAACCGTTGCGACTACCGTTGTAATGGTTACCGATTCCCAATCCTGCCTCCAAGCCATGGCTGGCTTAGGGGGAAAGTCCGAACTGGTGGAAGAAGCATTAGGCGCCGCAAATAACATCCGCCTATTGGAGCTGTCATCTTTATGCAGTGGGTGCCCTCGCACTGCGGCGTGGGGGGAAATGCCGTGGCTGACGCTCTAGCTCGAGAAGGAGCGCTGGCCGTGCCCACTTTCGAGTCACCAAGTACGTTTCAACAGGCTACCACAGTTATACGAGAGTGGAAACATGAAAAGTGGTTGAAATCCTGGGAAGACTCCAACACTGCCAGGGGAGTCTGGCAGCACATGCGTCGCCCAAATAGAGAGGACCCGTGGTGGAGGCTAAAAAGGTCGGAACAAACAACAATAGCGCAGTGGCGCACGGGACACTGCCCCATAGATGCGTACTTCGCCCGGTTCCGACCAAATTTTGATGCCCGTTGCCGACACTGCGGGGAATCAGAAGAGACGATGGCGCACGTCTTGCAAGAGTGTCCGCAGCTCCGCGAGCTGCAGTAAGACGTATCCAGTGGTTCACTATGTTTGTATGGAAGCTATGAGGCACTACGCCAAACAGCAGAGTTCCTTACCAAGGCACTACGGGAGTCCTAGGTCTCCCTGCCTTGTCACCAATTGGAGTTCATCTCTCTCAGGTGTACTGTTCAGCCAATAAAGGCTGCGTGTTTCTGCACGCGTCAAATTACTAGCGCGTTTTTGATTAAAAACATGTAGACAATAATACAACTCCACAAATAGAGTGAACAACCAAAAGGCGAATGAAGTATCACTATTTAATTTACAAACTGGAGCAGTCTAGTCTCAGTCACTATCACGTACAATGTTACCTCTATGAAGTCTAGCCTAAACTGTCCGTTAAATCTCGCTAAGCTACAGTCTCGCTTTGGATTTATGTCGTCAAATTTATGCGTTCATTATCAGTCACCTAAAGTGGGTCTCTACACCTTACAGGTTTCACTTTTTTCTTTGTCCCGCAGACTTTCTTTTAGCCAGGAAAATCTTAACCTGCGTGGGGAAATACGCACAATTCCAATCCGAAATTTAAAACTGTAGTGGTTAAAAAGAACTTACCAATTAGTCTCCCGGAGACGAAACTCTCATTTGTCTCATTAAAAATATTTCTATATGACACATGCTTAACAATGAGGTTTTTTTTTGGACGGTCTATTTAGCATATTAAGCTTGTGCATGGTGCGATTCACTTAAATAATGCATTGAGCTAAATGTGTATGCTTAGGCAACGCACGTATAAGAATACGTTTCAGTGGCACACACAAAGGTATACGCCATTGATCAATTGCCTCATCTTGTGCCAGAACAAATAGTCAGGATGTCAGTATTTTAGAACCGCTATATTCTATTTATCTCCAAAAACCAGGGAATTTGATGGAAGATAAAATTCATAGGCTATGGTAGTGTGGACAGACGCGGAGACATGTGGCGAGGGTAATTAGCTGCTACCCACATGTTAGGAGCTAATTTAACACTAGACTGGTGAAATGTCTATTCGTTTATAAAGATAGATGCATTTAATGGAAAACTGTCAAGACAATTATTCTGGAATTCATTAAAGAAAAGACATTTTGAGATGGTATAAAATGAGCTGAGCTTGTATGTGATATATGCAACAATCCTTGGAGCTTTCAAAACATACTTACATAACTACGCCACGTCAAAAGACATAAAGTATATTTTTTACATTACAATAATATATATATAGTAATAATTACTTTTATCATTGACTTTCTGACTTTTTATTGCCATTATTGCAATTTTTGTATTCTTTAATGTGATTTTATTGTTTTTAGAGGATGTGCCGAAGATGTAAAATAAATGTATTTTATACATCTTCTCTTTATACATCTACATTCTTACATTCCTCCATTTATTTATATACCATTTATTTTTTCTTTCATTTGTTTTCTACTCTCTTTGTTTCTTATAATATTTTTCTTTCTTTTTAGCCTTCCTTTTTTCTCCCTGTCTTTCTTTCTTATGTTTCTGTTCTTAGTATTTATTCTTTCTTTCCGTTTTAAGCGCATTTTTTTATTCTATGCTTATTTTTCAGTTCTGTCTTTCTTCTATTGTTTATCATTCAGATTGTTTCTTCCTTTCAATTTTTAAAATACCTCTATTCAAGTCACTCCTTCATAGAGGGTGGGCGGACGCTGTTCTAAAAAAAATGGCTCTATCGATTTTCCCTAGAAATTTAACAGTTGATATATATCGCTGAGAAAAGAATCACAAGCTCGTTGGTCACATGGGGAAACTTTAGTTACACCGTTATAATTTTTCAAAGTAAAAATAAATACATATCAATTTGGCTAGAGATTAAATCTAGGTCTAGATCCTACATCGGTTTCGAAAGGACTATTGCGTTCTTGAAAGGACTCTCGCGTTCGTGAATTTCCGAATGTAAGGCTTTATTGATTCAAGAGTTTTTCGCATTGCCTTCTAAGGCGTTTTGGCTGAGCGGTAAAGCGCTTGGCTTCCGAAACGGGATCCTGGGTTTAAATTCTGGTGAAGACTGGGATTTTAAATTTAGGGATCTTTGGGCTTCTCTGAGTCCACCCAGCTCTAATGAGCTGACATTAATTGGGGAAAAGTAAAGGCGGTTGGTCGTTGTGCTTTCCACATGACAACATTGTTAACCGTAGGCCACAGAAACAGATGACCTTTCCATCATCTGCCCTATAGACCACAAGGTCTGAGAGCGGAGTTTTTCTTTTACTTCTAAGCCTAGATCTAAAAACTTATTGTTGTAACATTAACAGGTGTACTACTAGATCAATACATTCGCTCAATTGGAAGTCCAATTATTTCAATAGGGGGAAGGGGCGGGGTAATTTAAAAAAAAATCTCACATTCATTAATTTTTAAGAGAAAACAATCGCTCAATAAGTTGCATAAGGGAGACATTGTCTTTTTCTTTTTTTTAAAGCATTTTAACTCTCTCTCTCTCCTAACTGACGATACCAACGTTGATTCCACCAGAATGTGGTAAATAATTATGGACAGAAAGAGTTAAATATTTTTCTTGATTATTCTTCCTTTTTTTATGTCTGTTTATGTTTTTATTATTTAACTCTCTCTCTCCTAACTGACGATACCAACGTTGACTCTCCCAGAATGTGGTACATAATTACGGAGAGAAAGAGTTAAAATTACTCGTTCTTTTCATGCTTCTAGTTTCCATTCTTTCTATCATAGAAAATTTCTTTAGTGTTATCGTCTGTATCTCCAGTTGGGGCATGAGCGTTTATGAATGTCATGTAGAATTTCCCTCTTACACGTAGTAGGCAGAGCCTATCAGTTATTAGTTTAACTCCAATGACATATTGTTTATTATGGCCGGAACACCCTCTTTATTTTCTTTTTCAACAGATACATGTTAACGATCAAGATAACATAACTTTTTTAGCCGTGAATTAGTGTGTAACAATTTTACGGTCCGCTTTCTCTATCATTCTCTCTCTCTCTCTTTCGTTCTCTGGAACCCCCATTTTGGTTTTTTAACCCCCGCTTCGTAATTTTTTCTGACATTGACTTTTGACTTGATTTGGAAAAAAACGCGCTTCCTATTGCGCCGACACATACACGCACTCATATTTTGGGCCCGTGAATTAAAGTAGCAGTATCCCTTATCCGTTCTCCCCCCGGCCAAAAAACAAAAGTTAGGTCCCTTTGTACAGTCTAGGTCTTTTCTTCGACTTTTCAGTTCAATCGAAAAAAAAACAGAAAAAGAAAAAAGACTCTAGACCTATCTTATTAATGCTGTTAGGGGCTGGCTTTGTCTAAAAGGAAGTGGAAATGACGTAAGGCATTTTAAAATAACTTGAATAAGGGAAGAAGAAAAAAAAATTGCTTTAAAAGTACGTCATTCGTTATTTTTTTCCAAAATGCCTTAGATGGTGGAGTGTGGCCTTTTGTGAAAATACCGAAAATAAAATACAAAGGCTTGATAGAGAGCTAGCGGTTTTTCAAGAATAGCGGTCCTCGGGTTAGGAGTCTGTCGTAAAACCATTCTCAGTGAGCGTCTAGGGAGTAAAAGGAACATGTGTACAAAAGTCCATGCAGATCTGTACAACGGTTTAAGAGATCTCTTGATGAATGAGTGATATTTTACAAATATAAAGTAGATAATTTTCAGTTGCTCAGGTCTGGTTAATGAAAGTCTATTCTTGTTCGCTTTCCTTTCTAATGTTATGTTTTTGAAATAATATTTTTATTTCAACATTTGTCACCAGATGTTTAACGTCGTCAGCCTTGTCGTCCTGAGTCTCGCTCTTGGATCAGTCTTGTGCTTTACAAGGAATCGCAGAGCAGCTGAAACCGAGGAAGACTTTTCCAGGCATACTCTTTCCCTAAGTCAGCACCTGATTCCCTGGAACACAAATTTAGATATTTTTTACTCTCATTTTCCAAGTGTAGACGATGCACTAAAGAATGCTTTGATAACGGAAACGAATGCGGATGGAAGTGTTCCTCTTGTTGGAGATTTGCTAGAGAGTACTTCAAATAACCCTCTCAATGTTTTCCAAAGTCTTTTCGGTGGTTTATCTTTCGACAGTGGTGCTCCGAGTAATGTGCTGGGCGATGTTTAGGTTCCGTCTGATTCCTAAGGTGCAGGTCAACGTCTTGCCATTGTGCATTTCATGGAACAAAATAGATGCAAAGGATAATACATGAAACACAGATTCAATAGGAAAATGTTTAGAATGCAATAAATATGTAAACCGAAAGTAATAAAACTAATAACATAATATCACCTAGGTAGTTTGTTCATATCTCTCTTCATTTTTCATTATTAATGAATTTGATTGCTTAAAAAAAAACACAAAAAAAAACGAGATTTCAATAAGTCCATACAAACTCTGTGGGGGTCCAAAATGGATCCGCTTATGTTTAATAAGATTTCTGGATATTCTGGCTAGAAAATTAATTGTAATATAATTAAGAAAGAAAACCATTGGGCGTTTATCATATGTGTTTTATCTCTTTAATACAGAAAGAACAAACTGCTATCGATAATTATATTTCTGGACCTTTTGTAAAGAAAATTAAATGTAATAAGTCAGAGTGACTTCAAATAATACTTTGATTTTGACTATTTTAACAATTAAAAACTAACGGAGTAACCTGTTATCTACTTTAAGACTTTTGGACATTATGGAAAGTAATTATGTAACATAATTCAGTTTGAGATATTTAAACATTCATGTGTCGTTAATTTCTTCCTTTAAATATGGAACAACCTATAAGGGAGAATGATTTTTTTTTGGCCTTTTCACTTTTTGGCAAGAAATTTATTTGAAATGGAATATAAATATTATTTTGGAGGGTTTGGGGGCAGGCAAGAAAATCAAATGTAATATAAGTCTGAAAAGCTGTATACACTGAAGAGTTTCCCAGAGGATCTTGTATGGAGAAATACACCTTCGTTGATGTCGATGTAAGTATAATACAGTAGGTTGGTGTCTGTGACCTATTTCGACCAATTTCTAGAAGCGAGGTCAAACCAGTGCAAGTGTCCAGCGTAAACAAGTTAATTTTAGGTATCCAATCAAAGAAAGAGGTTTAGGGAAAAAAAATAGCATACGTCATCTTCTAGAAGGTCAAAGTGACTCAAATAATTAGGGGAGAAGTTTCCATGATTCTGGAATGTACGATTTAGAAAGGTATAAATTAAGGGAAAGTCAGTTAGACGGGGTCCTCGCATAGTTATCGCTTAAGTCCTCTCTTAGTAAAGGTTTAGTTAAGTTTTGAGATATTAGTGGGTCCATTTAATTAAAGTTTTACTAGTTGAAGTAATATTATCTGAAGTTATATTACTTGAAGTGGAAGTTGAAGTTATACTAAGTGAAGTTTCATGTATCTTTAAGTTTTATTTAAAAAGTATCAAGTTAAGTTGTTGTTAAATTGAGAAGTTCATTTGATGTGAAAGTTGAAGAAGTATTATTAAAGAAGTTTGGAAGAAAATACAAAGATGGTTCTTCACTTCATTGAGTTCTCAAGTTTGATCATATAATCCCCGGCAAGTGGGATCGTCACAGTTGGAAACGAATATGCCAAACAGAGTAGTTGCGAGCACACATCCCTGCCTGACACCGCTGATGACCTCAAAAAGTGCATGATGGGATACATTATATTTCACTGCACATGTTGTTTAGAAATATTCAATGAATTTTATTAGTTTGAAGAGAACACTTCTGCTGACCTTTTCAAAGACTTTCGTCAGAGTAACAAATACGGTTGACTAAAGCGGATATGTGGAATGTAAAACAATATGAGTTATCTCAAAGAGGAATCTTGCCAAGAGATGTAACTTGAAAAAAATATGTCTGAAATTTATTGCGACAGATGCTTACTGCCCTTGAAGAAACTAAGAGCGGAAAGAATTCCACCAATGATGCTTAGATTACTTAGACTTAAGTCCTCCCGCGCCGTTCGGCGCATTGGGCTGCAAGCTGTCTTCACAAAGATCTGCCACTGGCAGTGTCTGAAGCTTCCACCCATCTGGTTAATTTTCTTCATGTTTCAAGTTTGTCGTTTCTGTAGCAATTGTGATCATACAGGGTGGGGTCGCTAGCCCCACACCAAACCCTCCACCTTACTCACCCTGGCTTGGGACCGGCAGATGGCGGAGTTGAAGTTTAGATTAGCGTTTCTTAAAGGAAGATGAATTAATTTTTGAACTATGTAAAACGACATATCTACAAATGTTTCCAAAGCTCTACTAGTATTTAAGAAAAGACTGTGTTCATCGGAAATGGATACTGTTTACATGTGATGCGTCTGCATAAATAATGATCAGATCGTATTGAAGAAAGCAAGCGAAATAAAAAAAAAATCCTTTAAAACAAAACAAGCAAAGCTTATCTAAGGGGAAAAATTCCACATTTACAACTAATCTCTCAATAATTTGAAAGTTATTTCCCTTGTTCTATATCCAACAAATTAATTAATTACCAATACCTAATTGCTTTAATGTTTTTATTAATGTTTTGTTAGGTACAATTAAATAATTAAAAAAAAAATAAGTTTAAACTTTCAAGAATAGTGTGGGTAAAGAATTATGCAAGGGGACAAAATCCTACATGTTTACCCATATTTGTCAATACTGAAGAGTTATTTCCTTTTTGGTATTAAACAAAGATGTATATGTACCATAAATTAATTGACTTGTTGGTTAGTTTTTTTTTATTGTGCAAAGTTTCAACTTCATCCGAGAATGGCTGTTGGAGAAATAATGTGTTCTTATATAATACAGACGTTACTTCAGACAAGCAGCTGGCCAACAGGGCGTGAACAACTTTTTTTCTTAAAGGAAGTGGGGTGGGGGTGGGGTGAAGTGTACTGAAAAAGTTTTGGAGACAATGACATCGTTTATTTCCTCAAGTATTACTCTTAAGACAGTTTGAAGTTATTGTAATGTTTTTTTTTAATGTAAATCTTGCCTAGCACCTGATTCTCTCTCTTTCACACACACACATGTACTCACACAGACTACAGCTCAGACTCATGAACAACATTACATTTTTGAAATAGAAAATGCGGTTTCGTAAAGAAATTCATTTCCAAAAGTAATATATCTAATTCTAATTTTGGTAACTAATCTTTGATAACTGTTTATTTGTAGTCCATTAATTATCTCTTACTAAACCAATAGCAGTTTTCACCTTTCGGGGCAACTACAACAAGACACGAAACTGGAAATAACTTATTGACTTATGAGACTTAAAGTTTCAACCATCATGTTGTCTTCTCTTAACGCTTTTATTAACTCACTCTATATCTTTCTTGTAGGTTTATCACTTTACAATGGAAGTCTCGGCCACTGCTACTCATTCAATCATTAAATTTTGCATACAATCTCATGATTGGTGAAAGACATGAATCAATATTAAAAAATTTGACCAATTAGTCTATCCAATAGTCCTGTTTGATTTTTAAAAAGTTTTATTTAAAAAATGTTCTACGCATATTGGTGATAAGTCTTGTGTAGACAATAAGCCAAGTAAACACACCCAACGCTTTAATTTTTTTACTACAATAATTTTAGGATAAATATGTAGTGAATCTGATCAAATTGAAAAAAAATCTAACTTTCATCTGTACACCGTCATACCCTGTCTATCAATAATTTTGCCCTAATTTCTTCTTTTCTCTCCGTATTTAGACTTGGATAGAATCTCTTTCACTGGCAGCCCCGTCCATTCGTTTACTTTCTCTGTCTGCATCTTCTTCTTTTTCTTGGTACTGTTTCCTGAAGGAAGGTCTTTTGCGAGACCCGAAGATCTTGTAATAGAACCATAGAGTTTTAGTTTGCGTTTTTTTCTTACAATAGTTCACACGTCATCGTGGGATCCAATCACTGTAGTAGCCCTGTCTCTAATCTCTTCCTCTGTGATGCGGTCTTTAAATGTGATACATAGGATCTTTCTGTAGCATCTCAATTCCATTGCTAGGATCCGCTTCTCTGGCTCTGCACACACATAAACTAGAAAAAAACAACTCACAAGTGAACAACAAAATTCTAAAGACAAAAAATACGTTTGTAGGCCCCATATACCTTTATGGAGGCTCGGTGGCTGAGCGGTAAACCGATTGGCTCCCGAACCGAGGTGCCGGGTTCGAATCCTGAAGACTGGAATTTTTTATTTCTTTATGCGCATCAGTGTCCACCAAGCTCTAATGGGTACCTGACGTTATTATGAAAAAGTAAAGGCGGTTGGTCGTTGTGCTGGCCACATGACACCCTCATTAACCGTAGGCCACAGAAACAAATGACCCATAGATCGCAAGGTCTGAAAAAGAAATAAATAAAATATACCATTAGCCAGTGCAAAGTATATTTTTAATTTTTAAATAAATATTTTCTTTTTTTAAAATCAAGAAATCGTATTTTAAAATATGAATACATAGGAGAAGATTTAATTTTAAATAGATTCTTCAAACTAGTCACCAATGAGAAATTAAAAGATGCAGAAACATTTTGCATAACGAGCTGAAGTACTTCTGGCAACATGAATATAGAATCTAAGTCATTTATAATACTTCTTAAGGCTTCTCTTTATTTTAAAATATTTTTCTAGTTTCTTCTTAAATACAAACTAGTATACATATAATTGAATGTAAGTAGTGTTCCCTATAAAAATTAAAACCTTTTGACCAATGTTGATAAAATACGAACGCTCCTTAGATACTAGAATTAAACCTAAGCTATGTGAAGTAGTCCTACCACAACCTGAAGATTCTAAAAAAAATAGATAAAATAAAATAGAAATAAATAAATATATATATATATATATATATATATATATACATATCTCTCTTTCTCTCTCACTCTCTCTCTCTCTCTCTCTCTCTCTATATATATATATATATATATATATATATCTAGACTGGGCATGGAGATCTTTTAGGACTACTAAAAATATTTAAAATATTATACTTGTTTTGTAAAGTAATTACATCCTAACCTATGTATCGAAATCAGATGACCTTTACAACATATGCCCTATAAGGTCTGAAAGGGAAACTTTTTAACCTATGTAATATTTAATTTAATGTTTAGCTCTAGATCTAGTAATTAAACATCGAAAATAAGAGCACCACATCTCATAATTATTAGTTTGCAATTTTTAGATACATAAAAACGAAATGAATCTATTTAAATTTACATAAGATGACTAAAATCAATAGACGGAATTTTATGATCTTTGTGGATTTATAAGGGGGCCGCTTTTTCCCAGCTGTTAATGTTGATTTTGCGTTTCATGTCGCGTTAGCATTCATCAGTATAACTTAGAAGTTATGAACTAGAACAAACAGTCAATCTTTAAAATTAAAACAAGGTTACAAAGACAGTTTGTGTGGAAACACTAGCTCAAAATCGGCCCCCGAAGTGCCCCACCTAGAGTCTTCACCAGGATTCGAACACGGGACTTCCGGTTCCAAGTGCTTTACCCCTCAACCGAAGCATCTCCATGTAATCATTTAGCGTACACCTATATTTTTTAAATAAATTATTATTAAATTTATCCATACATTCAAAATTAATAACACGTTACATGTAATAAAGAGAAACTAAAAAAGATTTATTCTTCTTAAAAAATTAGATAAATTGGAACACGAAAAAAAATTCTTGACATAATTTAGCGAGATTAGTGAGCCAGCTACGGTAGTGTACAAATAACTTAACAATAAGACTTTCCCCTAGCAAACAAAAATTAATATCTCCGGTGTCATTTGTCATACAAACTAGACATAGATCTAACTAGATCTAGACCTAGTTTTAAATCTAAATCTAGATTCAAGATCTAAGTCTAGGTCTAGAAATAGATCTAAGTCTAGTCTAGAATTAGACCTAAGTATAGATATAGAATCTTGATATAGAATCTTGATATAGAATCTAGTATATCTAGATTAGAACTCGTATGAATTTACACGTTTGGTCTTAAAATTACTAGACCTAGGCCAATGTTATGATCATGAATAGTAGGCCTTTTGTTACCAGGTATTGGTGAACTATATGCTGTACATATCCGATTCATTTCTGAATGTAATACTACTGTTTACATAATAAATAAAGATAAGTTATTGCCTTAATAATTAACATTTTGTTTAAATTATAAATACATCTAGATCTGGGCTCAATTTAGTCTTATTTAGACTGTTAAAATGTAGGCCCCTATAATGAGGATATGTCAAAAGTGCGCGCTCTAAAAGTAGTTCGTTATTTTTGAAACTTATAACTAAAATGAAGTTCGTATGAAAATTCTTTTTTAAAAACAACATTTGAATTAGTATTCTAATCAATGATTTAGTTCAGGGCAGGCAGCCTTTTTCTATCGAGGGCCGTATTAAAACAAATTGGGGAATAGGGGGCCGCACACACACACACACACACACACATATATATATATATATATATATATATATATATATATATATATATAAATATATAAATATGAATATATATGAATCTGAGTCAGCTTCTGCATTAAATGGTAAGCTGAGGGTATTGAAAACTGGTTCCAAGTTCTTGTCTTGAAATTTGCCTTCAAATTCTTTAATCAAACAATCCAAAAGTTGTGTACTTTTCAACCATTTCACAGGAAATAGTTTTACCTTTCATCAAGGAAAATGACGAAATATCTTTTTCACTTGCTAGCCTCAAGAAATGGAATAGCTTTGTTTGAAAAGATTTAAAATACACATACAACATTTCATATGCATACAACTTGTTGCAATCCCTCCGATGATAAACATGAAGTCTTTCTTCAACTCTTCATTAAAAAGATTGGTAAAAATGTCTCATATTTAATAGGATACTACTGTGTTACCGAACATTGAAACGTTTTGTCTCCAAATCTTCAATTACTTTTTGGAACTGCCAGTCAGGGCTGACCTTAAATGATTGGAGGCCCTGGGCAAAGTGAATTTGGTGGCCCCAAATAAAATAGAAAAAATTAACAGCCAAAAAACTAAAAGTATGCAATTTATTAAAAAGCTAGTGTACTTCAACAATGACATTGAGAATAAGTTTTGCTATTTCTTCTTTAAAATAATAAAACATACATCCTGTTCGAGGCCCCAACAATCGTGGGCCCTTGGCAGCTGCATAGTTTGCCTATGCCTAAGCCGGTCCCATACCAAATTTATACATGTTTAGTGGTGAGGCACATATGTATAATTGATTCTCAATGCAGCTTTGTATAAACTTTCCCTATATGAGTTTATGGTTTAAAAGCCTCTTTTTCTGTCAAAGCTCGGGCTCCATCAGTTGTTACCTTTGCTATCTTGTATAAGCCAACCCAACTCTTTCAACATAGCTCTTCATAGCATTGAATAAATACTGGCCTAAACTTGTGTATTTAACTGAATTTTTCAAATTATTTCCATTTAAAATAATCTTCGTTTACTTTAAACTTTTTAGAATGACGTTTAGAGACAATGTTTCTTTAGCCTCTTTATTGTAAATGATAAGAATAAAAAAATTCAATAATTTATATAGATATTTACCATTATTTTTATTTTAAATATATTTGCATTTTCATATTTGTTAAATGTGTGGGCAAACCTGATTTCACTTCGGCGGGCCGCATGTGGCCCGCGGGTTGTAATTTGCCCGCTCCTGACTTAGTTAATAAATGGAAAATATATTTTATAATGATCCATTGACACTTTTTTCCATCGTGTACTTAGAATGAACATTTTTTTTACCAATGCGCAATTCTATGAATGAAGCTTGAGTTATTTATGAAGAAATCCATGACCTTTAAAAATGAAAAAAAATTTACCTCCCCTGAAGTTTTTTAATTGAAGAGTGGTGTAATTTTTTTGAAAAAATCTGTTTGCTTATATATAATTTTAAAATTAGATGGTTCACTTTCGGAAAAGAAAAAAAGTAGCCGTTGCATCAGAACTTTGAATGATGTAAAAATATCTTGATGTCCGATTTTTCATTTTCTTTTCTAGTTTTCTGAGATCTAAACGGGACAGACGGACGGACAGACGGGCCACTTACAACCAATAGCGTCTTTTTCCCCTTTCGGGAGCCGCCAATATTGTGCTACTTAAAAGAGGTTTCAGAAAACTGAATTAAAATAACATCTGCTTGTTTTTAAATATTGCGGTACTGTTCAGACGAACTTGACCAGAGATCATTAAATTGTCGATCTTTCTATCTTAAATTCAAATGAGTGTCAGTTCAAAGTTCATAATGAGATTATTATATTTTGTTGTTTTTCTTTTTTTTTTTTACTTCATGAGTACGTCTACTAGTTGGTTTTATCAATAGCTCACGAACACCTATTTAAGTCTCGCGAAGCCCTACTGAAAGGGTCCCAAGCATTAGGCCTTCGCAAGGTACAGGTAAATCTTTTGTTAAGGAATCAAGCATCCTTGGACTCGGCCAAGATTTTATGCCGAAGGTTTTCATTTGAAACACAATCTGCTGATAATTTATATAGAAGCCTGAAAGCTAGATATTTCTTAAAGGCAATATTATAAACTGCAGGAAAAGAATATTTGCGATGATGAATTTATTACTGATGATCTGCGGCTGGTAAACCACTAAGATAAAGGCACATTCCTCATTCCTTTTGCTAGGACGAATTTGTACAAATGCTCCTTCTTCCCTAGTGCTATTAGTGCATGGAATGGGTTGCCTGAGTCAGACAGAAAAGTCAATGACTTGGTAGATTTTTAGTCATTAGTTTACATGCATGACTAGATGCATGACGCGCAGGATGTAACCAACTTCTTTTTTGAAGCACGTCTGTATTTTATAAGATAAGAAAGTGTTTCGAGGAATACACTTTGGGTAAACATTGCTATAGTACCTTCCATTTGTTAACCGTAAATAAGTTACACCATTTTATCATTTAAATAACTCCTAATATAGAAATCCGAGGTGATAAAAACAAATAATTACGTATGTATATATTATACAAAACCTAAAGGAACAAAGTTATAATGACGTCAAATAAAATCTATGGCATAAAAGGATTCTCGATTCCCTAACGAAAGCCTTATACCTTACGAAGAAGGTCTAATGCTTGTCACCCTTTTTAAAACACGGTCTGCTGATATAGAATCCTGAATGCTAAATATTTTTTGAAGGCAACAATACGAACTGCAGGAAAAAAATAATTACAATGATGAACTTATAACTAATGAGCCTCGTCGATTACTTACAATGAACAGTGTTAATGATCTGAACTAAAAAAAAAAGGTTACAAAGACAGTTTGTGTGGAAACACAAACTCAAAATCGGCCCCCGAAGTGGTCCACCAAGTCTGGTAAAAAGGCGGCTTCAATATTATCAGGATAAAATTCTATCAAAGAAAAATGACAGAGAAGAATGGAGAAAAAAGGTTAACAGATCTTGTGTGGTGCCCCAGCTGTCCAGGAGACCAACGGATAGGTGAAAGTGAATGTGAAGGTAGATGAGAACCTGGCCTAACTTATGACTTATAATGAATATCTTATTGATCTAATTGTTTTGCAAAGTGTCTATGTCTTATTCCTCAAGAAAAAAACATTTTCTTATCAGATGATAAAAAAATCACAGGATGATATTAAAAAATAATTATTAATTGTTGTTTTAAATTATGTCCATCTTATATGCATTCTAAATAATTTGTTTACTCTTTGAACATTTTTTTTTCTGTGTAAATATAATAAATAATATAACAAAACTTACATAAATTAACAATAATAATTTAAAAAATAAATGGACAAAAAATCTACAACATTTTTCATAAATGTGTTACAAATATCCCCTAATAAAGAGCCTCCCGTGTTTGTTACTATTGATAATGTATATTTCTAAAAGTGGTGTATTTTATGAAAAAACTGCTTGCATAAGTAATTTAAAAATTAGATTTTTCGCTTTCAGAAAATAAAAAAGTAGCCGTTGCATCAGAACTTTGAATGGTCTAAAATATTATGATGTCGGCTTCTCACTCTCTTTTCTAGTTTACGAGATCCAAACGGGATGGAAGAACAGACTTACGGACAGACATTCCACACAAAACTAACAGCGTGTTTTCCTTTTTCGGGGGACGCTAAAAATGAAATTGCTTAAAACTTATCTTCAACTCATCCTAGGTACAACTAAAGACTAGTGCGATATATCTCTTGCGTTAGATGTCACTTTGACCTCTACCATCTTTCTCCATTCCTCTATGTCCTTTACATTGAATAGGATCTCATTCAGTGACATTCTTTTATGCCGTCTTCCCATGGCTTTCTCTGTCTGTCTCTTCTTCTTTTTCCCGGTACTGTTCCCTGAAGGAAGATTTTTGCGAGCACTGAGGACCTTGTGATATGGCAATAGAGTTTAGTTGTTGTTTTTTTTTAAATAGTAGTTAACTGATCATCGTTTGGTCCGATCGCTTAACTAATCCTGCGATTTCTAGCAAAACATAATCCTAATTCAACACATTGTTCTATTAAATGTTTTTAATGTTATTTTATATTACAATATCATTACTATAATAATAACAATTTGTAATAGCACATTCGTTAATATAATGCAATAGATATTTTGAAGTCAAGCATTTACTAAGTATTTACTCATTATATCCAATAGTTTATTAATTTCTAAATTAAATTTATATGTTTTTTTCTTTCTTAGGCGTTTCAATTATAATATGAAAGTCGTACTGGAATTATTTGTTTATGCTATTCGCTTGATTATTTTCACAAAGTTTCTATCAAATGTGTCTCAGTCTGGTAAAAAAGCTTAAACACGTTATTTCTCTCACGACCATTCTCGGATCAAGTTGAAACTTTAAACAATTACTTATTGTGCCTAACAAAATACGAATCGATTAAAAAAAACATAAATCAATGAATTATTGGTAATAAACTATTTTGTTTTATACGGAAAAGTGGAAATAAGTTCTATAATATTTAGAGATATAGTTGTTAGTGAGGGGTTATTTCCTTTAGATCAACTTTTTGTTTTCTAAGTATTTTTTATGTTTTGCGTGTTAGTAATTAAATTTCCTTTCATGTCAAATGAAGGATGTCAGCATTCTTGTTTTGTTGACCATAGCTTTTGGATGGTCTGTGGTCAGTGCTAAGAAGGAGGAAGATACCCTAAGTACTACCAGCGCCACCAGCTGTACAGATTGAAGGCGACATGAACTTGAACAGTAACGACGGACTAGGAAAAAGAAACGTTTTTTTTTCATCGCAGGACTTTGTGGGGACTTCCAGGTGGAGCTGAATTTTGTCTGACATGATGTAACAAGGTGAAGTTTCATTGTCCTGACATGAAGTAACACGTGAAGTTTCATTGTCCTGACATGATGTAACAAGGTGAAGTTTCATTGTCCTGACATGAAGTAACACGTGAAGTTTCATTGTCCTGACATGAAGTAACACGTGAAGTTTCATTGTCCTGACAATGTTACTGTTACAGAAGAGGCCGACTTTTCGAATTTGTAATCAATAAAAGCAAACTGTTCTCCTTTGTTTCTAACTTAATCCTTATTCTAATTTTCGTCGATCTTGTATGTTTAGTTTTAGTAAAGACAATCAAGTAAGGATGGATGGAAATAGTATGTAAAATCGTCAACCATTGAACAGAAATAATTATAGCAATTCTATTGTTACTATTATATTGAAATGACTCAATAGCAAGACGAGAGGCAGTTGGGTTTAATCGGGTATTTCCTTAGTGACGCGACAGTACATTTAAAAGTTAGAAGGGAAATAGGTAAAGAAAGAAAAACGGAGGAGAGACCAAAAGTCTGTTTATAGTGAATCTTGACAAACGTCCCACTGTGCCACTTATTTCTGTAATTAATTATTGTTTATTTAAAAAGGCTGGATTATTTTATTATATATTATTGTTTGTTCTTTTGGAGATTGGTTATTTAAGGACTCACAGATAACATCTCAATAAACAGATTGTGAAGCATCTCCGTTACTTAACAAAACTATCCCAACAACATGTCTTATCTTATCTTAACTTATCTTATCTTATATATTGCAGACGTTACTTCAAAAGAAAGAAGAAAATTACGTCATGCAATGACAGAAACTATGCCTAGTCGTTGGTTTTCCTGGCTGATTCAGGCAACCCATTGCATTCTCTAATAAAACTAGGGAAGAAAGAGCACTTGTGCGAATTTGTTCTTGTATATGGAATAAGAAATGTGTCTAGATCGTTGTGTCTTTCTGAGTATTTCCTTAGGTTTTGTTTTTCTATTTGTATGTTATGGTTTGGTGTTTTATATTATAACTATGCTGTTAATTGCAGCAAGTGAGAAAAGAAGGGAAAGCTTTGCGTGGTGTGGTTTCTAATGAAACCTCTAGAAAATGGAAATATGAGGGTTGGAAACTTTTTTTTTACACAAATAGTCCAAACAAACACTCTTATCTATGACATATTGAAAGAACACTATTGTTAATTAATGAATACACGACTAAATAGGTAGTTTGGGGGCACGGTGGCTAAGTGGTTAAGCGCTTGGCTTCTCAAACCTGGGGTCCTGGGTTCAAATCTAGTTTAAGACCGGGATTTTCAATATCGGGATTTTTAAGGCACCCCTGAGTCCACCCAAATCTAATGGGTAAAGTTGGGGGAAGTAAAGGCGGTCGCTTCTTGTGCTCGTTAACAGGTGGCGAAAGAAATAGATGACCTTAATCTCACCTGCCCTCTGCTTCCAGTTTAGATCAAAGAAACTAAAAAAGAAAATGAAAATCTGACTTCATGATAATTTAAAGATCTTTCAAATACTTCTGAGACAATGTTTCCTTTGTTCTTTTGTGAAAGCGATTAATTAAATTTTTAAAAATTATCTACTCAAGCAGATTTTTCATTTAAAAAAAATTAACAAGGCTTGTCTTCAAGTCCAAAGATTAATGAGGAATGTAGTATTTCCTGTGGCTGCGCAGCCTCAGCTGTGACCTACATATTTTGCTACATACAGGGCAAGCATAACCATTGTCCGCAAGTGGTCGATTTAGATTCTCTTTTCGACGTCTGCGTCCGTCCTCGGCAGCGGATTTTCTTTTGGTCTATTAAAAAATACACCATTTTTAAATGTCAAACTTCAGGGGATGCAAGTTTTTAAAAAGCTCACGGACTTCTTCATCTATAAAAATGGTTTCATTCATACATTGCCGCATAGGCCAAAAAAAAAAAAAAAATTGGCATCTAAAGCCACATTGTGAAAGTACTTAACTAAATCTGTTAATGACCATTAAAAAATCGACTTTTAAGGTACACAAAAATAACAACATAAATATGTTAACAAGCTTTCCATTCAAAATCGCTTTGGAATAAATAAAAAGTTCCGTCCTCCAGATTTCAAAGTTGCAAAGTTTCAACAAAGACAAAATATATTGTTACGAATCTCGATATCCAGGCTCTGCAAACTGCACTATACACCACCAACTTAAAGAGCTTGACAACTCAGGGCTCCAAAGTAACGTAACACTTTAATAGTTGAATAAATAACAGCCAATACTGTACAATTGGCAATACGTACACTGTACAAATATCTCTCCTATAACACCGTACCGCCGTATCAACTCTTGCACTGGTCTCTCCGTCTCGTTCCGGACTTGCACTGGGTTCAACAGTTCAGGACTGACTTCACACATTTGGCTCGCTGTGTCGGACTCGATCGCAGACCAAGATCAAGACGCCAGTCGTCTCAACTGTACTTGACAGTACTCCGCACTGAACCGTCGTAATGCTCGTACAGAGCCCCACCGTTGAACTGTGCTGTAGTCGACCGTGTTCTGAACCCCTGCCGTGAACCACCTGTCGTGAACCACTTTGACTGGACGCCTCCGCTCTTTACATAGGGTCCTTACTGGCCTTCTGGAACCGGACGGAACATCGCTCGACGTTTCTAGCTTCGTCACCTGACTACGCTCCTGAGCTCTGTTCACGACGGCGATCCTTCCCGAACCGTCCTGTTGACACTCGATTCGGCTCGTCTCGGTTGACCGCTCGTCGAGCGCTGGCCTGGGGCGATTTGCGTCGGCTGACTACACACACAGCACTACCCCCATCTGTGCCACCACCAGGTTTATAACAATATATATATCTTTGACGCTTTGGTTTTCAACAGATAGAATGTTTGACCTGAATGTCTGTCCTATAGCCGATCTCAAATAGTTCTCAATTTGAATTATTTCCATTTGTATAAACTTCTTTCAAATGAACATTTAAAACTTTGTACAAGTAAAGTGATGATAGAGAGATTCCTTGGAATACCAAAGGCATATCATTTAGAATGAAGAGAAGTTCTGGCTACCTTTTCACATTTTCAAGACGTTTGCTATCCATAGATGTGTTCTCAGCGTTGATAATGCTATAACAATTTCTCTGTAAACATGAACAATCGTAGCAGAAATCAGTCATTGAGTCTAATAAAATCGACCATGCACATAAACTTGTTCTCTTTTTGAATAAGCTAGTCCGGCATCTCACAATTATTTTCAGATAATTTTATCTTGTTTCTATATAGTTTTTGTATTTAAAAACAAGATTGATTTCATTGGACAGGAACATTATAAAAAGCTCTAGCGCTACTAGCTAGGCCACCATTCTGATAATAGTTAACCATTTAGTTTGAAAGAAAATGTTGGTGCACCCCATATGACAAAAAACAGTGAGTGGCAAAAACAAAACCAGTAGTCTTTATGTTTACATAATGACATTCAAATGCAAGTAGTTTCAAATCGGTACCTGGGCCCCAATAAGGTCAAGAGCCATGGGCCCAAGCGTAAAGAAACTCACACTTGCCTTGGTACGTCACATAATTTGGGCCCCTAATGGTGTAGGGTCCGGACTCATTGAACCCTTTCGCCACTGACGCTATCATTTTTTTAGAACCGCTATATTCCGAGTAACTCCTAAAAGAGGGGAATAATTGATGGAAAATAATTCAAAAAATATGGAAGTGTGTACAGATGTGGAGACATGTGGCGAGGGTAATTAGCTGTTAGCCACATGTTAAGAGCTAATTTAACACCAGACTGGTGAAATGCTTATAGAGTTCGATACATGTGCAAAGACAGCAAACTGTCAAGACAATGATGCTAGACTAACTTTAATCAAGAAATGAAATTTTACCTTGCTATAAAATGAGCTGAGTTGTATGTAAGGTATTCATCAGACTCTGAAGCTGGAAACACAACAGTGTTATTAAACTACAAGCTAACAAAAAAAAAGGTAACTTTTGAAAACATTTTCTAGCTAATTATTAAGAGTTTACTTTAATCGTTTAACTTTCTGACTCTTCTGCAATTTCTCTATTTTGTATTTTTCTCTTCGTTACTATAATTATACTTTTTCTTTCTTTCTTTTTCTCTTTGTATTCATTCTTTTTCTTTTGTAAATGACATTTTCTATTTATTTCATTCGTTTCTCTTATTTCTTCGCTTTCATCGCTGTTTGTTGTGCGGTCTTACCATCGTATTTCCATGGTGGAATGCAAACATCTTTGGTGAATGCGTAGAAGTAGTCTTAGTTGCTGTCTGTATAATACCCATGTCTCAGATCCATAAAGAAGAGTTAAAAGAACCACTGAGTGATAGACACAGACTATTGTTGGCAGGTGGAGCGATTCATTCCGCCAAACCTCGCCTAGAGTCGTCCAAAAGCGCAACTGGCCCTGGACAGACTGTTATCGAATTCCCTTGTAAGCGAGGCGTCATTTGATACTATGCTTCCTAGATATGTGTAGTGGTCTACCACGTTAAGGGGCTGTCAATTTACGGTGATCTTTGGGGCTGAGTATGTTTTATTGGGTGACTTCTGAAATGCGAATTCGTTGACCCACCATTACGCCAAAGAAGATAACGAATAGAGTAGGCTAGTAGGGCGCAATCATTGGCTTAGAAAAGCTACGATATGACCGTTTCATTTGTTTTTCTATGGGATAGTAGAAGTCAAAGATTGAACATATTGCCGTCTGAACAAAACCTGATGTAGATGACTTCGTGCAATTTTGAACCAGCATTACACCAAAGAAGATAGAATAGGAGAAAATACACAGTCCTTCTTCACGCCATTTTCTATTGGGAATTGATCAAACAGGTCACCATTGTGTCTTGCCTTTTGTCCCACATGAAACTGCTTGAGAATGGATAGAAACGTAGGTGGGCATCCGAGCCTGGTCAAAACCCTTTATGAAACATGTGACTGACCGTGTCGAAAGCCTTAGTTAGGTCCACAAAGGCAGCGTATAGGTTTATATTGTATACTAGACTTAAATCTAGTCTGATATCAAGACTAAGTCTAAGAGTCTATAGCGAGATTGCCTAGAGTTACAGTCTAGAGTAAATTCTGATTATCTTAGATTCTGTTTTTACTATATTTATAATCAAGATCTATATTCCAGTAGTATCTCTATACTGATTCTTTAGTTAGCATATAATAGTAAGTATTTGATTCGAATTCGACTTAAATAATTATGATTATGTAGATTATAGATTCTAACTAGATTTTAGAGATCTATGAGTACAGGACACGCTTATAGCATTTGTGAGATCAATTTTTCAAAGCAACTATAAATACCCGATATATACTAAGATCTAACTCTAGATCTAGACTTGGATCATTTCGAAATCTAGACTTAGATCTAGTTGTAGACCTAGACTTAGATCTTGAATCTAGATATAGATTAAAACTAGGTCTAGATCTGTCTAGATCTAGATCTAGAACTAGATATAGAATCTTGTAATAGAATCTACTATATCTAGACTAGAACTCGTATGAATTGACACGTTTAATCTTACAATTACTAGACCTAGGCCAATGTTATGATCATGAATAGTAGGCCTTTTGGTACCGGGTAATGCCTTTGCTAAAGATGTACTATGCTGTTCGTATCCGATTAATTTGTTAATGTGATACTATTGTTTACATCAGTGGTGTTCAGCCTTCTTTGGCCTACCGCTCCCTTGTCGTATTTTTTTTTTAAACAATCCACCGGAGACAGCTAACTAGAACAGACACAAAAAAGACAGCGAGATTCATAACAAACAAATATTTATAGTACAAATATTACAGTAATATCTTTTAAAAAACACCGTTTAAAAAAATCGTTAAAAGTTTTAAAATCACTACAATTTTTATTTCTACAATTATTTGTTTGTGTAAAATGGTGTATCGGAAAATGCAGGGTACTTGAAATAAGCTAGACCTAAAAAAAAAAATACACAGATCTTGGGTAAAAGACTCATCAAAAATGTACTGTAAATGTGTAGTTCCACACGCTTATTTTAGGTCTTTTCTTTTTATAGCCGCTATCAAGTTTGATCGCAACTCCCTGTATTTTTTGTGCAGAATTTTATTCTCTATTAGGTACACTTAAATTTACAGCCCAATAATGTCAATTGAATTTAAAATGAGAAGGAAATATGCCAAATATATAAAAGGAACAAGTTACTTCCGGCTCAATTGACTAATTCTAGTTTTAAACCATAGAAACGAAACTTGCCCGCTCAATATCGACCATTAGAGTTGCCCAGGTCTGGCAAATGTAATTTAGTTTTTTTTGCTGCTTTTATCTTTAACTTTTTGTTTTTGAAATATTTTTTTTTAAAAAGAAAGCTTGTATAAGCTCACTCTGTCTGTCTGGTAAAAAATTTGATCATGTTTTTTTCTGTCCTTCCCCATTCTAAGATTAAGCTGAAACTTTGGAAAATTATTCCTTGAACCTGACAGGACATGAATCAATAAAAAAAAATTAACCAATGAGTTAATTTTTTTTTGGTAACTACTTTTGTTGTTTAGAATTCTGCATAATTGTTCATAGACGATGACAATACACGAATCCATTCAAAAATTAGTTAATTAGTTAATAATTTAGTACTGATTAATTAATTTTGTTTTATGTAGCAGAAAAAGAGATAAATCCTTTAATTTTGAGACATGGTAATATTGTGCGTTTTTTTTCTTAAATAAGATTTATTGTTTAAAAGTACTCTTTTTTTTTATTTCTTTTTTTATTGCTTGTCTATTTATTTTTCCAGATGTTTAACGTCATCAGCCTTGTCGTCATGAGCATCGCTCTTGGATCAGTCTTGTGTTTTGCTCCCAGAGCAGCTGAAACCGAGGAAGACTTTGCCAGGCGTACTCTTTCCCAAAATCTGGCCCAATCTTTGCGATTAGGAGCTCGTACTGTTGATAGACTCTCATTAATTGGCGGTCTTACAGAAAATATCATAAACAGATTTGGGAATGTTCTGTCTACTGGAGAGTTGTCACAGATTCTAGGTCAGAGCGATGCAAAAGTACTCCTTGGCAATTTATTATTAGGGGAATTAATGTAGAGAAGAAAAAAAAAGTACTTCACCATAAATAGATCCAATTAGAAACTGTACTGTGGCGCCACTAGCATGTAGACTAAAAAAAATAAACTATCAGATAATATCCAGCTAAGTAGCTTGTTTATATCGTTATATATTGTTCAGTCTCTTTGTTACTTCATGAACGTAGACGGGCTGTAAACAAGAACACACACAGACACTTTGTGGCGGATTTCAACGGATACGATAGTGAGACGTCTAGATATTCTGGTTAGAAAAATTAATGCAAAATAAGTCAGAAGATCAATTTCAAACAACCAAATGACGATGACTTGTTTTATCACTTAAATACAAAAAATACCCCCCCCCCCCCAAAAAAAAAAGTCATGATAGGCGTACACAGATATGCAAAGGAAGAGTAGAATATAAAATTGCAACTCCACCCAAACCGCTTTTAGCCAAAATTAGGCAAAGTTAGATTTCTTAATAGCCCTTCCAGTTTAATAACTCTAACGTGACAGACAGACCAAAATAAAATAAAATAATAGTATTTTTTTTCCATTTTCAGGGATCACAAAATAGTAATAACAATAATATAACAATTTTGTTTTTAAACCTTTGGAGGATTAACGTATATACACGTATTTACTGTCGGAATCTATCTATTTATTTAGAATTATCTCTAGGTAACTATTGCCTTAGCCCTTGAGTTTAAATTCAACTCGCTCTTTTGTTTATTAATTACATTTAAAAATAGATTACCTCCCTTTTCCATCTGGTCCAGTCAAGTGATTGGATAATAGCTTTTTGAGAAAGCTTAAAGAATGAAATTGCCTAAGCAAAAACAATTGGTAAAAAAAATAATTTTTTTGCACAGATTTACTAAATATATAATATTTCGAGATATTTGGGCGCCTCTGAGTCCACCCAGTTCTTATGGATACCTGACAATAGTTGGGAAAAACTAAAGGCGGTTGGTCGTTGTGCTGGCCACATGACATCCTGGTTAACCGTAGGCCAAAGAAACAGACGACCCTAACATCATCTGCCCTTATAGACCACAAGGTCTGAAAGAAGAACTTTACTTTTTATTTTTTTTAAAAGATATATTACAATTTTAATTACATGACTGATCCAAACTAATTGATACAACTACGCTTAATATAAGCCATATTTTTAAGTGCTTCCGAATTTTGATAAAAGGATTCTTGCCATGGAATCAAGATGTTACTTAAGAATTTTACCAACATCTAAAAAAAAAATGCATCACAAATTAGAAAATCTAATAGAAGGATCACAAAGGCTATCGGGTCCCAAAAAAAGAAAGAAAAAACTAAAGCTAAGCATATAGAGTCATATCAAGAGATTCACATAGATCGCCTAAACATTTCTGCTGGCTACAATTAATGGAGATGCAGAGGAAGAAAAAAAGTTGCGATTAAAAAACTATAGCAAAGAATGGACGTGCCTGTTGTTATGGAGGGTGTGTGTGTGTTTTTGTGGTTGAAGAGATTCTGTTATGAACACGAGGAAGTCTATTGCTGTTGAGGTTGTCAATATGTCAATGAAAGTTGACGTTTGGTGAGACAAGTCGATGTACGAGGAGTTTAAGTCGGACTTGACACCAGGACGTTTGTCTTGTAATGACTTGATAATTGAACGCGTAGAAGTTGGCACTAATAGGGACGATACATTAAAACCGTAGAAAGGAAATAGCTTGGAGACAGATTAACAGAGAAAAACCTACTTCTTAGCTTGTAAAATGCTTTACATATTTCGAATGTTCCTTCAGAGTTTAAGATAGTTTACTTCCTAGTCCAAACCTCCCGAAGGCCGACGCGGGATTGGAGCGGGCAGGGTTTGAACCCTCGACCGTCGATAAATCCTAACGACAGTCCAGCGCACAAACCGCACGACCAGGCAGCCATCCAGCGCTTCGAATGAGACTTGTGTTCTATGTCTAGCAACGTAAACTGTTCCCCTATTTTGTGAATAAAATGTTATATTTCAAAGATGCCATTATATTTAAGTAAATCTGTTGAGCACAGGGCTGGATTTAAATATATTGAGACCCGGTCAGAATTTTGTGAAGGCCCTAAACGCTTTGAGGAATGATTAAATAAAAATCCACTCATTAAATACAAATACTAATATCTAAAAGCATAACATATTATAAAAGAAAGAGAATACGAAGATTTGTAAATGAGATTCAATTTTTATTCCTTTAAAAAAAAATCCAATTATTTAATATACTTATTTTAGTAACAAAATGTTAATTTTTAGGGTTTACATAATGTAGTAAATCTGGAGTACGATCGCAATATAAGCAGACACTTTTTAACCACGACAGTCACCAACTGTAGATTTTAAGTACTGTTGGTAAAAATGGGAAAATACTATATAATGTTATAAACTAGAGTTCCTGATCAGCCGAAATATGGATTTTTTCTCCCCTGTAAGGTCCGTTTCTAATGGAGTCCCCTGGGCAATAGCCCGCCTTCACTCTCTTAAATCCGGCCCCGGTTGAGTGTTCGGTTTTGTAATGTGCTCATATAAGTATCATATAGATTATAGAATATTTGAAAGTCGCGACACCAACATCTTTCAGTCACAGCGGCGACTCCTCAAGAGTCTATAGAAGTTTTGAAGTGAGTATATAAGGAAAAAAGAATGAAGAATCATGCCATGGGAAGTAACTAGACAAAAACTATTAGAGTGTATTGCAATCTCTGCTTGCTGCCCCTGATTTGAATAAATTTTTAAAAAATTCGAAAAGATACTTTTCGGGGTTTGGGTTGTAGTCAGAGATGCCTACATGCAAATATGGTAATGTGTATTCCCAGACCTGGAAATGTGTATTTTGAGGGGCAAAAGTGTATTTTTCTAGATATAAAGAAATATACTCAGGAAAGTGTCACAGCCTAGTTCTTGTTGTAGGCGTGATAACGCAAATGTCTTGTGTTGTAGATACCTCTTGTAGATACTTTAATATTCTTTGTTTTCTTAATTAAATACTTTCACTCGCGCACTAGATTTGCTAGTGCGTGAGAACACTAACATGCTAAACTCTCTGACCACAATATTTATATTATTAATAGACTCACTGGTAGCAGACATGGTTTTTATTACATATAATAATGAATCACATAAGATATTGGCAAGTCCAGCCATCACAAATTACATCCAAGGAAATAAGTCCTGAATACAAATCAATTATAATAACCTCCATACTTGTACATTGCTCTATTGTCAAAAATATCCATAACAATCCTCTCTCTACCAGAGTCTAAGATCAACTTTAATATCTTTACATCACTACACTGGATAAGATATCCATAATATCTTTCTCTACGAGAGTCCAAGATCAACTGAAGTGTCCACCTCGTGGTCAGTCCCCGAGCAGGAAAAATCTCGTGCTAACGTGCACGGAATGGTTCAGTGATTACTAGTCACCAAATATTACAGGGGTTCTAAAACCTGTATATGACAGAAAGACTAAAAATCATTCAAGCATATAACATACACGACATGCAGCAATCCTAAAGTTAACACAACATAAAGTTATATAAGACAATTTGTACGTTTATCAAAATATTGACACTATTAGTCTTTGTCATCTTAATAGACTTTTCTAAAATTTGTTGGAATGTTGTCATTCTTGTTACAATGCAATAATTTTATCTACATTTTTTCTACATTCGTATTAGAGGCAACAGAATATGCATTCAAAAGAATGGAAATTTTTGTTACAAGTGAAATAAGACTTTAACCAGGTGTAATGGTTTGCTAAACTGGATCAATGACATCTAATTCTATAAAAATAGTTTTGTTTATAGACAATTTCTTTACAAGGAATCCTGACACTGGAATTATTTTATCACATTTTGAAAGAGTTCAGATTTTCCTTTTTTTCAGACCATTCTTTGCAGTTAGCAATGAAAGCATTATCATCGTCTACAATTATTGTAGAATAACAAACATTTCAAGATTTTTTAAATTAATTAGTCATTGAACTTGTTTCTAATATAAAAGCTGGGCTATTGAGTCTGCTGAAAAGCTGTAAGATAAGGCTAATTATTCTAGTTTCTGATGCTTGAAGTTGTTTTATATAAAAAAAAGATGTATCGAAGAAGGGCTAAACACTCAGCTTTCAATCCCCCATGATTTCATTCTTTGAATTTAATCCTTCACAAGTAATAGAACCTAGCTAGTTGCTAGTGACTTATAACAGTAGCTTTCGATCTGCTACAGATGAAACGTTCTGTAAGTCAGGGAACACATCAAGTAGTTGGTCACGCTAAGAGAGAGAGAATTAGCTTAACCAATAGTCCTTCTATTAAAACCTCGGCCCTTCTCACTTTCCTCTCAAAAGAACTCTTTCCTGAATTTGGTGGTTTACAGAGAATCAAATCTAGAGATTATTTATGTTACCCTGAAACTAAAGTAGCCATGTTGGAACATTATTAAAGTAATAGATCTAGAGTAACATTAATAAATCTGTGCGATTAGAAATATATATATTTATATTTATATTAAAAAAGAAAATGAAAATAGTACATCGTGACAATTTGGACCTTTCAAAAATAGAAAAATTGGGCTAAATTTATTTCTATAAGCTATAAGCTAAGAACAAACATTGAATAATCCACCTAATCATCTATATATAGAAATATAGACTATAGATGCTAGGTACTTTGACAATATTTTTTTTATTAACAAAATAAAAAAAAATATCTAGTTCTTAAGTGCTGGATAGAAAGGTTACAGTGACACCAATTATCTTTTTATGTGAAAAGGAAAAGAAGTTTTGGGCATTTTTATGTATAAAATTGGCCTATAAAAAATGTCTGAAAAATTGTGTTAAAAAAATTAATTCGCTTGTCTTTATTTCGTCATAACGTTGTATCCATGATAGATAGCAGCTTGAAATTTGGAGTTCTACTTCATTATCTGTTTTTGAAATTCCTTCCTTGTTTTAGGTTTTTATGCTAACTATAACTTTTGGTGGAATAAAACAATGTAAAGAATTTAAAACATTAGGTTTGGGGTTAGAATTGGAAAATGCGCTTAATTTGAATATTGATATTTCTTCTTCTTCTTCGTTCTCATTTTTTTTTATGTTGGAGTGTCCAGATGACTAGACCAATACATGAGATGAACTGCCCAGTGGTTTACAAATCAGGGAGCTCTCCATATAGTTTTCTTTCTATTGAGGCGTTTTGGGGCCAGTGTCTTGTACGGACCTCTTGGTATATTTCTAAAAATCCACTTCTATGGCGCAACTTTCATTTGCAGGCATGCTCAGTACGCTGTTCTTAAATATATTAATCCAAATTGAGGAGAGGTACGTATCTGGGAGTTTTCCGTGCTATTTTTGTTTAGGTGATCAGTTCACGCAGCTTTGCTTTCAAGGGAACTCTATTCCAAATTCTTATTCCAGAAGAGTTACAAGAGTCTTATTATTGATGACGTATTGTCCTGTTTGTTTTAAGTGAAAAATAACACCAAATGATTTTTTTGGAATTTTATTACTTTCAACGATCAAAACAAGATCGTGTCCTGAATTTTGTTTCTAACACAAACTCTCTTTGTAAACTTGTTGTTTTAAGCGCATTTTCATGCTGATAAATTTCTCAATACACTCTGATCCTATCACTTGTGTAGACCATTTGGTAAGGGGTGGGAGGACAATGAATGGGGTATTTGGGTGATCGCTTTTCAAATAAATAAAGAAATATATAAATATATTTATATATATATAGTGAGCGACAAAATCTCAGCGTGATCCAAGATTGGGTGTGTTTGTAATACCTTGTACAAACCAAACAGGCAGACAGACAAACTGAGTGAGTTAATATTAGCTTTGTAAAAAGACGAAGACGCTATATAGAGTTATCAACATCTATAAATCTAGATTTAGATAAATCTAGTCGGCCATGTTCTTTTATCTTTCATCTTATAAAGCCAATTTGGCTATGCATGAAACTATTTTACTTACTCTAAATCTTTTTCTGGAAATCATTTAGAGTACTTTAAATCTAAATAGCCTCAAGTTTTCTGTTCATGGTATTGCACTTTAAACGAGCCTTAATAGACGTGCTTATATCAATAAATTTCGAAGATATTTCTATTTGTACAAAGCTTGTCTGTCTGTCTGTGTACAATGTTTTCCTCATTTTCTTCCACTTCCCATTCTCGGATCAAGTTGAAATTGTGCACATTGTCGATGACAAAATTTAAAAAAATTAAAATATTAATTAATCCATTAGTCGTAATTAATTTAGTTAGAAAAAAAAAAAAAAAAAAAAAAAAAAAAAAAGACTAAATTAAGGGGAGCTAATTCTTGCAACATTAAGAAAAATGGAAGCGACTGATCTATGCTCTATCTCGACTCAATTTAATTTTTTTTAAATAAAAATATCTTTTATGTTTTTTTCTTGTTAGGTCCTCTGTTGTTACTAAAAACTTTCAATGTTTAACTTACGATGTTGCTTATACTGATCTACGTCATTCCATCCATGACATGACATGACATGGCATCTGAATTAAGACTTTAACAAAACTGTTAACCATATTCGTGTATTTTAGAGAATAACCATTTCTGACATGTATCGTTTAAAAAGAAAATCTTCATCAGTGACTATACTTTGCAGCAGATCTTACCCTGGCAGCACATTTGTGCAGTGATTAAAAGCACAGCAAATAGTGCTAGATTTACCTATAGGCACCATAAGCTATAAATTGGGGCCGCCACATGTATGGGGGCCCTTCTAATATTGTTTTTAAGGAAAAGAAATATAGAAAATCGCCTTATGTTGCCTACAAAAGGGCCCAATGTCTCCAATAGCTAAGGGCCTTAACCAGTCTAAATCCGGTTCAGAAAGTCAATAAGCACTGAGCATATCAGTTATAATAAAATGTAACACAATCTTTTGACTACGAACTAACTTCTTATATATTGTATAGGATTTGATGAAGGCTGAAAGGTGTTAGTGTCATTGTGTCAAGACTACTTGAACGACTTACTTGACAACGCAAAAGTTATTAGTACTACTCTAAGAAATATATTTGGTGACATTACCACAAAGTCATGTAATATTCTATTGACCGAAATCGTACTACGTAGAAGAGTGGAGGTTCTAAAACTGAGCGCACATAAGACATAAACATTAAGAAGTAAAGATGGAAATAACTATTTATACCTATACTCACTAATTCGCACTCGGGTACACGGACAGGTCAACGTCAAGTCGCCGTCCCTCAAGGGGCCGTTATATAAATGGCGTGTTCCGCACGGTTAGCCTGATATAGTATACGAATACGACGGGGGCCCGAAAGGTGCGGATTTCGGCCGCGTCTCTAGTCCGCGAGTCCGAAGTGCCCGTGCCCATAGGAAGTGAACGCAAAATCAAACCCGATGTTTATCCCCGAGTCTCCCTCCCCTGCCGGACAGGATGGCGGGAAGGAGGAACTCGCTGTCCACTTCAGACTGGTGAAAGGGAGCTTTTGTTCGCTTTCGCTGGCCATAGTGTTCCTAGTGCGACGCACAACACTACTAGATAATTTCAGATGGTACACATACAAACATAATGAGATGAGACTTACATGACACGAACACAAGTATAAATAGACACAGAAAGACATACACAATACACACACACGCTGACATACACAAATGTAGAAACAAACACTTGTAGAAATCTAGACACACACAGTGAAAGTCATTGACACATTAAAAAAAACACAGAAATAGACTTCCGCAAAAACAGACATACGACAGAGACAGAAGGTACGTACTGAGAAACTCACACAAACATGATAATTAAGGATTATTTTACTATTTTAAGATCTCTTTTTGAAGATGGGTTCTAGATTTATGCTAGTTTAATGTGAGTAAAAAATTAGTTCAAAGTTGTACTAATGTAAAAACACAACAACGGCCCTAAAACAACTCTAAAAAAAATTCCATCAGAATACGTGCAGTACTCGCAACAGCAGAGTTGTTGTTTTTTTTCGAAAGAGAGAATTTGAGTCGCTCAGGCCGAGACCAATCGTCATAGAAAGCTTGAACAACGTCGCAACCTGTGGGCAGTTTTGACCAATAGCTCGCTTGTGAGAGGTATGTACGACGTGGCAACGAGCTATTGATCTTTCCTACCCACAGGGTTGCAACGTCACAGTTTAGTGTTTAGGCTTTCTATGACGATTGGTCTCGCTCAGACCCTCAATGAATAGAGTTTCAAGAGGATGATGATCAGCACCGATATAATACCACAAATAAGAGCAATACAACAATGTAGCTAAAACATATTAACAACTCATCAAAATATTAAATCATAACAGTATAAAAACCTTATGAAAACTACAGCTCAGCAACAAAACTACAACAAACTCCAAAACCATTACATCATCACATAAAACAACAACATAAAAACAGCAGCATTACCAGAAGAACAAATATTCATATTATTAACATCGCTAAAACGACAAAACTACAACACATCAAATTTAGAACAAAATCATGTGCATCATCGATGCAAGTACAAAACAAAAACCCCAACTTAATAACAATCAATGTTGTAACTTGTATCTGATTACTATTCAAAACTTAATCTCTAGAAACAGCTGCTGACTATTTCACACAAAGTATCTCCAGGAGAGAGAGATTATTATGTTTAGTCGTTGCCATACGTCACAATATCACACCCTCTGTCAGATGAACAACTCTTAACACCGACAACTCAAGTCACTAATTATACTGAAACTACAATAAATACCCTAGGAACTATGTGAAAGTACAGACCGAAGTTTCAGTCAGTATTGAAGTTTGTTTTTCATAAGAACATCTAGGAAACCTTTAAAAGGTATGTCTCTTTTTTATCGTTATAGAGTTTATCTTATATATTACAGACGTTACTTTAAAAAAGAAGATAAGTAAGAGTTTAACTAAATTCATTCAGTCTTTAAGAATGCCTCAGTCAATGGTTGTATGTTACTTATTTATTATATTTTTTTTATAAGGTGCATGAGCACTTAAAGAATTGAATAATCAAATTTTTAAAAGTTCTTTTGTTTGTAGAACAAATACTTTAAATTAGTTAAATTAGGAGGAAGCATTAGACTTATATGTAGGATGATATGTTTAAGAACAGATGGGCAGCTAACTTAGTGGTAATAAAGACAATTTTATACAACGAACAACTGTCAGGAATTGAAGTATGCTTTTTATTTAGTTGACAACTGTGACGTTCACTTTATCTGAGCCCCTAAAGGCAGCACGGAAAACCTTCTACAAGAGACCCCCTTCCCTCACTGGTCCACCAATGAGATTGGACTATAGCACTATTAGCATGTTATAAGCATGAAAGTCGTGCAATCTAACATTTTAATAATAATAATAATAATATTATTATTTTTATTATTATTATTATATTCTACTATCAGATCCGAGGCGTAGCATACGCCACTATTTAATGATAGGGACAATTCCTGAAAGACACAGTTGTCCGAATGGGGTGGGTTTGGTCAAACGACTGGATTGGGCGGGAGGAGGGTTAGAGAGTCGGTGTAAGTGCATGTGCATGGTGCATGGTTGGGCAACGTAGAGAATTATATAAACAGATGACAGGTAAGTGAACATTTCCAATACGTCTGCGTTCTGTTAGAAATGTAGATTATTAAGTATCCAAGCAGCACGGCTTGGAAGGAGGTATGGCAGTGGACAGGGCTGGAGTTGAAAAGACGACGGTCTGAAAGGCACACTACTAATCCAGGTAGCCATTCAAAAGGAAAGTGATAGATAATGCTCTTTTGGAAAGGGCGATTACTATTGCTCCTTTTTAGAAAGAAGAGAAAAATGTTTCGTACAACAATGACAGATAAAGAGTTAAACATTAGGATCTAGGCGTCAACCTATCCGATAGCCTAGTATTAAACATTGATACCAGAGAATTTCATTCAGTCTGTCTAATTTAACGTGTTGACCTAAAGTGTAAAACGTTTGCTATTTAAATGAAAAAAAAGACTTTAGGCCTTTACGAATATATATAGATATATAGTAGTTGAGTTCTCTCGCTAATACAAATGTTGTCTTATTTAACAGCGTCTATGCTTTAATGATTTATTTTTTTCCTTTTAAGATGCGTCAAATCATCATTTTAGTTGTGGTTAGTGCCATAGTAGGATCTGCCATGAGCTACGCCAGGCACCCTAGAGCATTTTTTGAGAACCTTGAGAATGACATTGTCAAGCGAGGTCTGCTGGGAAATCTTCCACTAGTCGGAGACGTCCTGCAGGGAACAGTAAGTGGCTTGGTCAAAAAAGTTGAACCCCTTCCTCAAAATCTGCTCAGAAATCCTTTGGGCACTTTGAAAAGCGTTACAGGAGAGATCCCCGTTGTTGGACCTTTAACCTACGGAGTTCTCAACACCGTCGCGGATGTCGCTGGCGGCCTTCCGATCGTCGGCGGACTGGCTCAGGACTTGGTGAACAACCCACTTGGAACCGTTCAAAACCTTGCCAGCCAGCTGCCCATTGTTGGCGGATCAGTCAACGGACTTCTTAAAACTGCAGATGGTGTAGTTGACCCGCAAGGGACACTTTTTAGCCTTCTGAACCAGATTCTCAACAATGTTGTTTGATGTTTTTTTTTGTAATGAAGATACAACTCTTGGTCTTAACTTAAAGCAGATAAGCCTACGTCAGCTTATATATTATTAGATTGTATAATTATTATATAATAGATATTTTAAATTGTAAGTCTACTTAGAGATTGTATAATGAAACGTTACAAAAGCAAGGCAACATTATTTGGTTTTACAATGTTTATATGAACTCGTTTTGTCTGTCTGTGTGTCTGTCTGTCTAGCCAAAAGCTTGTACACGTTATTTCCCCGACACCCGTTTTCGGTCGGATCTGAAATTTTGCACCATTATTACTATTACCAGACAACACAAGAATCAATCAAAATTTGATTTAACCAATTAATTAATTAACTATTGGTAATAAATTGCTTTGTTTGGTATTTCAAACAAGGGAAAGAAATAGTACTTAACTGAAGTGGTGGTATAAGCTGAATTAGTCCTCTTTATATAAGGCTGCCGTGTCTGGCTTAGTGAACACAAAGATTAAATAAAAAAAAGAGATAACAATCGTTCATGTTTATTGGCTGTTCGCTAGCAGAATGGTGACCACGCTGGCTTGAGAAACATGAGATAGCTTTAGCCAACAACTTCGAATTGAATTATATTTAATATTATAAATGCATTTTAGCGGCCCCCGAAAGGAGAAAAGACGCTATTAGTTTTGTGTGGCCTGTCTGTCCATCCGTCCGTCTCGTTTACATCTCAGAAACTTGAAGAGAAAATGAAAATCGGACATCATAATAATTCAGATCATTCAAAGTTCTGATTCAACGGCTACATTTTTCTTTTCCGAAAAAGATCCATCTAATTTTTAAAATTATCTATGCACCTCTTTTCAATGAAAATTTTCCAAGGAGGTAAATTTTTTAAAACGTTGACAGACTTCTTCATTAATAAATCAAGAATCATTCATAGATTAGCGCATCGGTACAAAAAATTTGCATCTAAGGTCACAATGTAAAAAGTATTAATGGATCATTATAGAATATATTTTCCATTTATTAACTAACTCATGGAATAGAGTACTGATTCAAATGTTGTTTATTTAAAAATACTTTTAATACGAACCTGTTTTAGTTAAAATTTAAAAAAACAACTACTTTTAAAGCGCGCAGTTTTGAGATATTGTCATTATACACTTGACAACAATCTACATTAGACTCAATAGAGGCTAGATGTAGACCTAGATCTAGATTTAAATGTATTTAACAATTTGAACAAAATTTACATCTATAAATTATTAAGGAAATAGTTTATTTTCTTACAGCTTAGGGGTGCAGGCTGGGCGGTAAATTTGCGAGTGCTGGGCTGCCCACACGTCCACACTCGCCTCTCTTCCATACTGACAGGGTCCAAGGGGATGGAAGCCCCTTGCAAAATGTGGATTATTTTTAATGTACAGTGTACTGTTGGACTTTTGTCTTTTCTCATTTATACATCGGCTTATTCGAGTTCTCGTTCCATTCAAAAAGTACACCTACAAATCAATGTTTTAGTTCTATATTTTATTAGAATATGTTATATTTTGTCACCTTAGAGTCTAAAGGTAAAGCAAAATTAATAGTTAAATTTGGGATACAACATTCTCTTGGAATAAGTAGTTACATATAAAAGATACTTTTGAAAAATACACGGCTATATTGATTGAAATATAATCATTAATTTCAATCAATTATTTTACTAATTTTTAAAGAGTTACAATTTACCCGGTGGCGCGGGTGATGTGGTCTTTAATGTGATTCCTTAGATCTTCTGTAGCCACTCAGTTCCATTGCTAGGATCCTCCTCTCTTGCTCCAAGACTCGCAATCATATTAGGAATGTGGCCATGACCAGGGAGCGCATAGGTTCACTCAAAACAATATTGAAAGACAAAGGTAAAGCTTTCGACATAGGTGTCATACAGGGAGGCAACAGGCGAAATTATTACCTCGTCTTTGAAAATGAAGTCATGTTGAATTAGTTATATAATTAAATTTGTTATAGATCTAGAGTAATAATAATATATGTAGATCTAGAATAAACCTAGAACTAGTCTAGAAATCTAGATCTAGTCTAGCGTCACTAGGAGGTGCGAGGGGTGCGGTCGCACCGGGTGAATCCGTTTTGGGGATAAAAACCAAGTTGAAAAAAATTACAAATGCAGACAAATCGGGAAAGATAATTATATTAAAATCTCTAGATATATGTCCAAACATGCCTAGACTCGTCTAAATGGTAGTGTAAGTTTTAATGACAGAAAAACAAAGCACAACGTTATAACATTTCTGTGTTAAAGTATAACAAAGGAAACATGTTCAGGTGATGTTAAGTCTGTTACAAACTTTAATTAAATATTTAAATATCATTGTAAAATTTGCAATTTTACATTTAAATAAATGTCATAAACAGTGGGATTTTATAATAGCATTGACATTCATATTACATTTGAGTAAAATCAAACATGAGTAGGTAATCAGCCAATAGCAGATCCAGAACTTTGGAGAGGGGGGGGGCGATTTTTTTTCCAAACCTTAACCCTAACACTGAGTAAACCTTAACCCTATGCGAAAAAATAAAAAAGTCATGTTGAGGCCTTTCTCTTGCAAGCTTGGGGGTCTGGGGGAGCGCTGTGAGATTCCCCAGTGGGGTTCGGGGCGACGCAAAAAGCGATTTCTTGCTTTATTCACTGAAGAAACGCATTCTCCTGACCTAAAGCTCATTATTCATCCTATTAGAAAGGACCTTTTCAATAATGTTGAAAAATATTCTAATATAAATTTGTAGGCCCTTAATACATTGCAAATAAAATATATGGCATTATTAGATGATAAATTCATCTATGGTAGTAAATAAAGCAGTTAAACATTTATTTACAACACTAACTTGTCATTCAATAACAATGAAGCAAACAAAGTCAATGGGAGTGATGGCTTTGGATTTAGAAAGTTTGGAGACATTTGACTCATCACCTTGTTGTTTTAAGTTTCCGACACGACTCTAAATGTTCATTTGTTTGTTGGCTTCTTACTTTTAATAATATCGAACGAATATGTAGATCCGAATATAACACTCGAAATGACAACTTCTTCACCTCAATGTTGCAAACTGGAAGATTATTCCTTGCGCCGAATCAACTCGCGGCATTTTTAAAAAAAGATGTCCACTTGTTGCGTTACGTACATGCATTTCTGGACTTTCAACTCTTTCAACTTGCTTTTCAACTCTTTAAATTTTCAATTCCACAAAGTTTTACTTTCAATCAATGGCATTTCTAGAAATCCAGTAACAATTTCAAATGGATCAATGTGGATTTCGTTACTATTATTTACTAGTAATGCTAGAATGATTTTGTTAGTTTGTAGTCCTCTGTATCTGTCATGGAAAACTGTCAACAAATTCATCTTTGAATTATTTTTTTTGTAACTGTGCTGAAGTAATTCGTGTCAACTGTTGCACTGATCTTATCTTTCTTTAGACATTAAAAAAAAGTAACTTACCGCATTTCTGCAATAATATTTTTTTTTTCAAAAGAAGGCAAATCTTCTACCCAAACATCGGCTGGGTTTCCATTTCCTAGTGGTTTAACATTCAGCTCATTTAATTTCGCTGTTAATTCATTCAAGCACAAACCAAAACGTTTCAACACATTACCTTTGGAAAGCCATCACACTTTATTGTGAGTTCGGAACACGAGGTTTCCATTTCGCTTAAGAATTCTTTAAACTGACGATGGTTAAGTGCTTTTGACAAGATGCTAATAACAATCTTACCGAACTTATGACCTCAACTATTTTGGCCAGAATCGTTTGGTCTAAAAGCGCTTCTTGGTGTATTATTCAATGAAACGTAAGAATTTCGCAATTTATTTTGTTTCGAAGAATCGTAGTTGCTCCTTGTTATTTAAAGGATTTTAATGTCTTCAAGGTATTTTTGCTCGGCATACGCTCTATCATCCCCTCTAGTTTGTCTCCAGAGCGGTAGCAATCCAAGTTCTTCTTTTGGAACTTGGGAAGGTATACATGACAAAAGGGTCAACTTATGCTATCTTTTATGTTGCAAAACTCATCTATAGCAAGTGACAAGACAGAAGAATATTGAATATCTTCCACCTGCAAATATGTTACATTTGAAGACATTTTAGCTCTTCTATCTTGTACTGTTTTAGCTTTAATTTTTTTCAAGTTTTTTTTTTTTTGAAATCATGAAAATGTTTTCCAGATTGCTTGTAGATTGCTTCTAACTTTGAGAAGATTATTCGCTTCTAACTCATTTACCTGAAACAATAAACTATACGTCACAGCCGAAAGCGAATTAAAACGTACATAGAAGCATCAGACGACGGCGTCATTCAAGAGCTTCCGACGGACTGATTACAGTGGCGACGCGTGTAATGGGGGAGTAGTGTGGTGAGAAGCGAGTACAAGTGGCTGAACGATTAAAGGATTCGGAACTTTTTGAAAAAAAAAATTCGATACAATAAATAATATTTGCGTATGGAACGAAAGAGCCCGCAGCTTCACATCCAAAGAGCCGCATGTGGCTCGCGTGCCGCAGGATGCCGACCCCGGGTATAGGTCACGCATGTGCAGAGAGGAAAATCTCTAGATCGAAAGTAGCCCTAATTCAAGAAAACATAGATCTAATTTTTTACTTTTACACATGAACATAAAAATTAGTGCCTATTCATTTCATTATTTAATGAAAATTAACCTTCAAATTTGATTTGAGAAAACATTTTTTTTTACATAAAATCGTTCGCTCTAAATGTCAATAGCTTTAAACGTGTTGACATACTTTTCCGCAGCTCGCGACACCATTTGCGTCGCGTAGTGATACAAATGAAATGAACGTCAGAGGTCATAATATCGCGCATTATAAAGGCATATTATTAAACTACTAAGCTACTTACGTAATATAATTTACTTTCCATTTTATTTTTTAAAGCATTTAAGCCTACAGCTACCGATTCGGTCTAATAAAGTCTTTATTAACAATTTACTTTTTTCTTTCATATTTACTTATGCGCATTTAGACCTCTTAACATAGCTACAAATATACATTTACAGTGTTGACTAACATTTTTCATTCATCATATCGCGCACTGAAAGGTCACGCATGAGCAAAAAAACTGAAAAGCTTTAGCGTGTTGACCTATATACTGATGTAGATGTAGGTCAACAAAAGCTTAAAGTATATAGTGGCTTGATCACCAGGAATAAGTGACATTGTCCCTGTTCATTCATAGACGCTGCCAGCTTGAGATTTAACAAAGGTTGAATCGATTGTGCTTTCAAAGTGACAGATTTATAATTGTACACTGTTCTGCTCCCTCTTAGTTTTTCTTTTTCGATTCTGATGTATATTAACTCCAAATTATTTGTTGTCACCTGTTACACTGCTCAATAGAGTAACTGTGTAATTGTGAAGCTGACAAGATCATGCAATAACTCAACCATATCCATAACAATGCCTTTGTGACTGGACATTCCATCCATAGACTCGGAGCGTTGTGATTGGTCCTTGCATAGATTCATCCGAATATATTCAAACCAACGTTAATTAATTTTCTTCTGCCAGCGCTGTTCTCTTTTCCTCAGCTATTTGTGCTCCTGTTTTAATAGCGTGACGCCATGAGGCTCTGTTGTTTTTTTCTTTTGCGCTTCATCTAACTCAGATCCCAATCGCAGATGAATCCAAGCTAATACAGAAGCAGATTATTGAAATAGCCACAAACTCGGAACTTTAACCAATGTTTGTAAAAGGATATCACAAATTCTGATTACAATTACATATCCAAATTTTAGATCCTACATTATGGGTCTTTAGACAGATGTTGTTGAGTGTTTTCTCATCTTCTTATTTGGTACAAAGTGGATTCAGTGCCTTGTTCATGAACCTCATCACAAATAAAAGAAACCGACTGGTGGAGTATGCAGCGCTCCCTCAGACCACCAAGCTGTCGAAAAGGATGGACAGAGAGCGTTTTATTTTTATCTCTGAAAGTTGAGAAACACTGCTTCCAATTGATATATATATATATTATATGTATATGTTTGTGTGTGTATGTATTTAGGTTAGGGTTTACTCGAGGATAGGGTTAAAAAAATACATAAACCCCTACTCATAAGTTCTGGATATTAAAGACTTTACAAGGATAATTTACTGTATATATCTCAGAATGTGCATTTGTTTAAATACTGGATATAGTGCTTGGCGCAAGGGCTCTTTCCAGTAAGAACCTATTCTAGGGTACAATAAACGTCTTCCGAAATAATGAAGGGTCGGAATGTAAAAAAAAAAAGATTAATTAAGTACACACACACACATATAATATATTATAATATTTATTTATTACTTAATATGTATGATCGGGAAGGAGAACAAAATCCCTTGCCTCCCCCCGCCAAAAAAAGAATCCTGACTACGCTGACTGTGCATTCAGATTTGACAAAAATGTACTATGATACAACCAGTAAGGACTCCTCCCGATAGTCCTGGTAACACGTGGACTTCCAATCTCTCGACAACACGAACAAGTCGGACTAAAAGTTAATCGAGGTTCAGTTTATTGCTTTTAAAAATGAATCCTACTTTCTGTCAAGTCAATGACTCTTGATCTGAATAACTAAGTCCCTTAATTAAACTATAGTTACTATAAAAGATGTTTACTCTGTTGATAATGATATTGCAGCTCCACGAACTCTGAAGGAAACTATTTCCTGTTTGTATATTGAGATAGCTCAGAAGGTAAGTTTAAAAATGAATCCTACTTTCTGTCAAGTCAATGACTCTTGATCTGACTAACTAAGTCCCTTAATTAAACTATAGTTACTATAAAAGATGTTTACTCTGTTGATAATGATATTGCAGCTCCACGAACTCTGAAGGAAACTATTTCCTGTTTGTATATTGAGATAGCTCAGAAGGTAAGTTTTATTTCATATTTGCAAACTTTGTGACAGTAAAAAGCTTAATCATAAATATCGTACATTAAAAAATGCTTCTTTTTAAAAAAGGATTACTGCATTATTTGTCTTTCGCTCCTTCTCTCTGTCTCTCTCACTCTTTCTCTCTCTCTCTCTGAATATATAAAAGTATTAAACACCGGATTCACCCATTGATTTGCTTTCATGGTGTTTATTTTATTTTTAACCAGTAAAAGACAAACTACTGCTGATGACAGACATAGACGACGAAAAGAGAACCTAAATCAAATACCGCCCACAACGGTTATGTCCAAAGTTGATATCACAAAATATGTAGGTTGCAGCTTGGACCTACATATTCACATGAAATACTGTATTCGTAATTAATCTTCGGACTCGAAGTAAAGCCATATTATTATTTCGACAAGTAAGCTCCGCCCATTTTCATTTCCAATTTCAACAAATCGTCCTGAATCCACTTTTCTTTTAAATTGCGTATTTCACACAGTGCCCCTCTCTTACGTAGTATTCTGGCAGCAGCCTCACACACCTCTTTTCACTTCCAGTGAAATGGCCGGTATTCTGACGTTTCTGAAACATACTTTTGGCACGTACATTTTAGTATCTTTTGCTTGGAACAACGCCATCGACTCACAAATAAAACTACTTTTGGCTCGTTAATTCCAATACCAGTTTTCTCTCTTCGCCCGGTTATCATGTTTAATCCACTCATCGTCTAATATGCGATTTAGACTGTTGTCTCTAAGGTACTGAGTACAAAATCTGCATCTCCGCGTTTTTGGGCTTGGATGTTACAAGCTTCAATACTGAAGTAACATCAAAAACATGTATAACATTAGCTGTCACCTTCATATTTTGAAGGAAGCGCTGTGGCTGAGTAGTAAAGTGCTTGGCTTCCAGACCAGACGGTTCGTGGTTCGAATCCTGAGGAAGACTGGTATTTTTAATTTCGGGACCTTACGGGCACCTCTGAGTCCACCCTAGCTCTAATGAATACCTGACATTAGTTGGGGAAAATAACAGACGGTTGGTTGTTGTGCTGGCCACATGCCACTCTCTTTAACCGTGGGCCACAGAAACAGATTACCTTTTACATCATTTGCCCTATAGACACAACCAACGAGTTGAAATAATGTATTTGATTTTTATTTTTCTACAGATGCGCAGCCTTATTCTTGTAGTGGTCATGAATGTTGCCTTCGGGTCAGTAATGTCCTTCACAAGGCAACCCAGATCTGCAGATGCAGAGGACGATCTTGCTAGGCGCGCTCTACTTGGCGATCTGCTCGGAAATGTTCTCGGCGGCCCTGTAGGTGGCGTGGTCGACAAAGCCGAAGCACTTCCTCAAAATCTGCTACAAAATCCTTTGGGAACTGTGAAAAATGTCGTTGGTAGACTTCCCCTGGTAGGGGGTCTAGCCAACAATCTCCTGAACACTGTGACTGATGTAGCAGGAAGTCTTCCAGTCGTTGGAGGCCTGACCAAGAGTTTGCTGAACAACCCGTTAGGTACAGTGCAGGGCGTCACCGGTGGGCTTCCAATCGTTGGTGGCGTTACTAGTAGTCTTCTAGGTACTGCTCAAGGTCTAACTGATCAAAAAGGTCCAGTTCTAGGACTTTTAAATGGCCTTCTTGGTAATGTGCTATAAATGTATAATCTTTAATGTAATGTCTGATTACAACAATATATATTCAAAATGTGGGACAATACTTTTGCTAGCAATAAAATATGACAATTTAGATATTTTGTCTGTTTGTTTTTGTCCAAAACAGTGAAAATGAGAGTTTTAAGGTATATGTTTTCTTAAAATGTGCTATGTTGTTTCATTTACAATGATTTTTTCTGACAAATTTCTTGTGGAAAATATTCCTTCAGAGTTGCAGTGAGTAACTTGGGTTCCGAAACGAGGGGTCCCGGGCTCAACTCCCGAGATTTTTAAATTTCTGATCTTTAGACCGCCTCTGAGTCCAGCCATCTCTAATCGGTACCTCACATTAGCTTGGGAAAGTTAAATATCGTTGCGCTGGCCACATGATACCTTCGTTCAGAAACATATGACCTTTACACCATTTGCCTCATAGATCACAAGGTCTGAAAATGTACATTCAAAGGTGGAAAGACCGAAGGATACACTTTATTTCCCCCTTCAATTATAACACAAGGCAACAAAAAATTTTTTTTTTCTTGTTCCTTACAAGAAATTGTTCTTTTCTTGTTTCTTAGGTCCAGAACATCTATTATAATTCATTTATTCAGGCAAAACTTTGGTTTTGTCACTGCTGTCTAACATTTTCTGTTTTGCAGTGTATATGCATTTACATGTATGAATTGATTTTGCACCTTTAAATATATGTCTGAATTTTTTTAGATTTTTCAGATAAAATCATTGTGAATATTGATTGTTGATTGAAATCAGTGACTTCATTGACTTTATGTAAAATATGGCATCTAGAGGTTGCACCTATCCATCAAATGCCTTCTGTTATGTTTGCGGCGAATTCATAAAGAAACGTGCGCAGAAACATTCTTTGACAACATCAGCAACAATGAAGGAAGCATATAAATCCTACTTTGGCATGCCAGTTGGAGATCTAGATAAATCTTGGTCTCCACATGTGAGTTGTGACTGCTGCAAGAAGACTTTAGAAGTTTGGTTCAGGGGGGAGAAGAGAAGCATGAAGTTTGCGATACCAAGAATTTGTCGAGAGCCTACAGATCATCTGAACAACTGCTTCGATCTGGCATAAATGCAGCTGCTGTGCTCTATCCTGATATCCCTTCTTCCATCGCCCCAGTTCCACATTCCCCTGATCTTCCCATTCCCAAACCACCGCAGAATACACTGCCCTCGGAAGACAGCAGTATCGCTAGTGATGCTGAGGATGTTGATGTTTTTCAAGCGGATGATGAAGGAATACCTCACTTTCCTAACCAAGATGACCTCAATGATTTAGTGAGAGATCTTGGTCTCACCAAAGATAAAGCTGAGCTTCTGACATCCCGACTAAAACAGTGGAACCTGTTAGATGAGAGTGTTCAAGTTACATGTCAGAGAAAACGTCATCAAAGATTTTCAGTCTTTTTCACCCCTCATGATAACCTTTGCTACTGCCATGATGTGAAAGGTCTGTTCGATGCAATAGGGATACCCTGCAACCCACAGGATTGGCGTCTCTTCATCGATAGTTCTTCCCGCAGCCTGAAAGCTGTTCTTCTCCACAATGGCAATCAGCTACCTTCTATCCCAGTGGCTCACTCAGCACAACTTAAGGAGGAGTACAATAGCGTCCGACAGCTTCTGCAGGCTCTAAACTATCAACAGTATGGTTGGGAGGTAATTGGTGATTTTAGGATGGTGGCATTCTTAATGGGTCTTCAGGGTGGTTTCACCAAGTTTCCATGCTATCTTTGTCATTGGGATAGCAGAAACACCAAGCAACACTACCATCGTCGGGATTGGCCAGAACGGACCAACTTTACCATTGGGAGTAGCAATGTCAAGTGGGAGCCTCTAGTGGATCCTTAGAAAGTTCTAATGCCTCCTTTGCACATCGAGCTGGGGCTCATGAAGTAGTTTGTTACAGCTCTGGGTAAAGGGTCGGCAGCTGTTAAATACCTAGAAGAATTCTTCCCCAAGTTGTCAGAGGCCAAAGTGAAAGCTGGGATCTTTGTGGGACCACAAATAAAGAAAATAATGGAGTCTCAGCAATTTCTTAACAGTCTCACAGACATCCAGAAGGCAGCTTGGGGCAGCTTCATCGCAGTTGTTCAGGGATTCCTTGGAAATCATAAGGTCGAGAATTATGTGGAGCTGGTGGAGACACTTGTGAGAAACTATCATTCTATGGGATGCAGAATGTCGCTAAAGGTTCACATCCTAGATGCTCATCTGCGTAATTTCAAGGAGAATATGGGAGCATACTCAGAGGAACAAGGAGAAAGGTTCCATCAAGACCTGAAGGAATTTTAACGTCGATACCAAGGACAGTATACCGAGAATATGATGGGGGACTATATCTGGGGCCTAGTCCGTGATAGTGATTTTGTCTATAATCGTCAGTCTTAAAGAACATGCAATTTTTGACTTTTAATCATCTGTATGGACCATGTTTGTGAAGACTTTGTCAAACATCATAAGTGTATTATAAGTCTTACATGTATTTTAAACGTTGTATAATGCTATCCAATACGTGATCTGAACTATCAATGTCCTGACCACAAAACCAAACTTTTGGGAAAACAAATACTATTTTTTATCATTTGGATGTATAAGCTAGAATTGTTAGGGGGTTTTAATCTCAAAACTTCCTTTGCTGTGCTAGGGCAAGTGATAGTTTAGTCTCAACATCTCACCTAAAATAAACAAAATCAAAGCAAAAAATCAGTCTTTAAATTCCGATCCCCTCCTACGGGAGGGGGGGATTTCATTTCGTGGGGGGGGGGGGGGTTGAGCCCCAACCCCCCTGGCTACGCTCATGCTTTCTATTAATTATATAATTTCATAAAAGCACAATGTCTTAGTATTTTACAGGCAAAGTCCCATAACTGTTTTTTTTTAAACGGTTTTATGTTGAGTGATATTCTGCCTGCCTTTCGACTTCTCAAGTATCATAGATACTCTTGGCTACCGAAGGAAGAAGTGGAAGATGCATGGACACTCCAGTTGAGGGAATGACCCAAACCTGCACCTCTCAGTTCATTATAATGGGGCATCTATTGCCAACTTTAGCCAAACCCAACATTCGAAAAGGTTGGCTTACTATAGTTACTACGAAACACAGATTTAAGCATTTACATAGAAATCGGGATCCTTGCGATAACCTAACGATGTGGTCAATGGTAATTCAACTGAATTTCATTTGTTTGAACCGATAACATTTTCTTATATTATAAGCTGACATCATAGCAATATTTAAGGGTATACAAATAAAAGAATTAAAAAAAACCTAAGCTAAGAAAACTTTGCTATTTAAAATTTAAAAAAATAATTTTTAAGAATAAAAAGGAATCCAATTTACAATATCATTGTACAGTTATTTGATTCAAAATGTTTTCACATTTGTAGACGTTGAAGAAATAAGATGTATGTTTTACAATCTCTCATTTCATTAAGATCAATAATAGACATGAAGTACAAACACATACTTATTTACCATACAATTCTTATATTTATACATTTATGTGAATCTTATGACAGCACATGTACATATAATTATGATCAATTTCAACCTAATCTAAATAACTTCTATTGCACTATATAACAAGACATTAAAAATTCCTGTTACGAGTAGTACTAGTATGCTACTTTGACCATTTTCATCTTTTTTTTTTTACAAAGCTTATATCACCTCACTCCGTCTGCTAAAATTTTGCACGATTATTTTTTTTAACTGACCACACATGAATCAATGAACAAAATGAATCAATTAATTTAATTAGTATTGGTAATCAAGTATTGTGCTTGGATCAGAATTAATCTCCTTTTTTAGTATTTTGCTTGTTTTATTTTTGTGTGCAATTTCTGAAAACCAATCGAGTTTTGTGTTCCTAGTAATAGATGCGATTATAGATATAGGGATTAAATGAATCATCTATATTCTATATTGTTCCTGACATTATCACAGTGTTGAGTGTTGTTTAAATCGGAACAACTTTAATGTTTGCAATATATGGATTGAACTAATTTCTAGAAAATATTGGAATTGTAATGAACCTTTGCAAAGAGACATGGAAATTGTCATCACAGGCAGCAAAATACATAAATAGATTCTTTATGTGCTCAGTGTATTGATAAAAGAAATATAGGTAAACTAACATTGTCACAAAGCATTTTTTTCCACTTTTTATTTTTACAAAGCTTCTATTAACTCACTCTTTCTATTGTCTGTCCATCTGTCTGTCTGTCTGGTAAAAAGTTTGAACACGTTATTTCTTCCAAATCCATTCTCGGATCAAGTTGAAACTTTGCACAATTATTCATGGGCGTAGAAAATATATGAATCAATGTAATAAAAAAATAGAACTAATTCGTCAATGTTTAATTAACATTTGCGTTTGATATTAAAAAGGAAATTAAACCTTTGGTATTCACAGGTATAAATAAATTTGTTGTGCTGTGTACCCTTTAATAATTGTTAAGTTATTTCTCACAGACTGAATCTCGGATCAAGTTGTAACTTTAAACAATTATTTTTTCTACCAAAAAAACCCCAACAAGAATCGATTAAATAAATGAACCAGTTAGTCAATTTATTATTGGTAATTACCCTGGCATGCTACCCTGCCTCATAGTGGCGCCCAGACGGAAACGATTATAAGGGAAACGATTAGGCTAAAGGGTAGCAAAACAAGACTCCCGTGGGGGTGCCTAAGGGGGGTGCGAGAACATCCTCATTGCACTGTGCGGAATTGTAAAAAAGCTCCCACAACCTTGTCACAATCCAGGCGCTGTTCCTCAAGGAGCCGTTACATAAACGGCGTGTCCCGCACAGTTAGCCTGGTATAGAAAAAGAAAAATGGCGGGGGTCTTAGTGTACGAGGTCTCTTGCCGCGAGTCTGAGTCTGACCCACCCGTCAGTGTACACTGTTCTCATTCAGGCTGATGAGAGGGAGCTCTTGTTCACTTTTGCTGGCTTAGAGCTCCAGGAGCTGAAGGCTCAACTCTACCTGACAGTTTAAGAAGAAGAATTGGTAATTAATTATGTGCTTGATATCAAATAAGGGCAATGTCTAAGATGGGTGGATGAGTGGGACTTCTGGTGTGTGTCCTATTCTTAGTTAGAAGATTGTAGATTGCTCTTTGCGGGAGAGGGAGTTAATACCATCAACCGCTAACTTGTACATTTTAATATAGCACAATATTTGAAACAGAAAATAACATATTTCCTTTTGTAAAAAAATCGTTGTTAAATTTTTAATCAAATGAATGAAACAACTGTGTGCTCAAAACATAAGCTCCGTCACTTCCAGTGCAAGTGGGTGTGTCATAAGTGGACCACTGTAATTCCTTATCATCATTGCGCTCTTTATGTGTTTCAATGTAATGACCCACGGACAAATGTTTGTAATAGCCATGTGGATGAAATATTAAAATGACCAGATTTTCTTTGGCAGCCTCCTGGTCACCGAAGTATTTATCAAATGCAGTCTCCCAAGCGTCGATGAAAGTGTCCACACATTTCTCTAGTTTTTCGGCCAGAGTGACGTCACACGTGACGCAAAATAGTTTGGACAGGTCCTTGGTCATGTCACTGGAGGCCAGACGTAAGCCTTTGATGGATGTGACCTTGCTTGATTCACTGTCGTAGAAGAGCTCACACGACGTATGGTGAGCTTCAAGGTCATCAAACACCACGTGACTGGCTGTAACCACTCGGATCAGCCACCAGAATTCGCTTGGAGCGGACGATGTTTTACAAGTTTCACAAGGACAACTTTCTTGACCTTTGGTCACTTCCTCAACTCGTCCTGTACCAAACACGGTTTTATCTTGCACGTCATCTGGCCATGAGTAGGGTGTCTCGATTCCTGGCCAATGTTCTGGTCTGTTAGGACTGATGGCAGAGACTTTTATTCTGACAACTAAAGTACTTAAAGCGATGACCAAATTGTATATTTCTTGGCTCTGATAAGACTGGGGTAAACTCTCTATAGAAAAACTTTGAATCGGGATGAAAGAGCTATGTTCAGGTTGCTTAGTACAATTCAAAAATTCATATTTCTCTTTTCTCACGTGTTCCTCAAAAATATCATTACTTCCATTTACATCTATGAAATAGAAAAAAAATGCTTCAGTTGATCGTTAGAAGACATAATTCATTGATACTGAGTTACGTCTTACAGTTTGAAAAGAGGCGCAAGATACGTCAGATGTCCTAAATCAGTATTTAAATATAAATGAATAAAAACTATTCGGTATTGTGTGTTTCTATGGTGACGATGACAAAAAAATAGCGATTAGCTGCTAGTTTTGCAGTGTGAATGATGCAAGATAAGCGGTACTATCTTGGGTACGACAGACGACTCCAGAATGCCGAGTGTAAAGACGTGTTTTTATAGTTAGTTAGATTTGTTGGAATTATAATTTTTTAAAAATTTTATCTGACGTTGAAATTTTTTATACTTATATTTAGAAATGTTCACAAAGATGTTATTTAATTTATTTTCATACTAGTCGACCCACGGCGTAGCATACGCCACTATTTTGCAGGGCCGTCCTTACGCCATTGCTACCTATGCGACCGCAATGGGCCTCGCACTTTTATAGGACCCGCGCTTATTCTAGGTGTAAATTACTAAATTAAACAATTTTATAAGGTATAACTGATTTTCCGCGGCTACCAGGAGCTCCTGGAAATATCCTAAAATATCAAAATATAAAAAAAAAGTCCTGGAAATCTACGGAAAATATTGAAATCTTTTGAAAATTCCTACAAATATCATGAAATATATAAACAAAATTGTCATTTTGGGGTGTCATTCAATATGGAAAACGCCAATCCTATGCGCAATAAAAAAAATGGCATTATGCAATACTCGTAATTGTGGAATTCAGTGAAAGAAGCTTCTCGCGCCTCAAACTAATGAAGAATTACTTGAGGTCAACAATTCTCGTAGATAGATTGAAACATTTGATAATTCTTGCAATTGAGAGTAATCTATGTAGCAAAAATGTAAGATATACTGTATGACCTCTCTACGCGTAAGACTCGTAAAGTAATTCTGTACGTAGTAAAGAATGAATAAAATGCAAAGACGAATTTATTTTCTAATACAAACTCCTTATTTTCACATTATCCGTATCCCTACCCAAACTTGGCCCCTCAAAATCCGTTTCGCTTAGGGCCCCACATGGTTAAGTCCGGCCATGCTATTTAATGACGGGTGAATACTACTTGTTCCCCTTCCCCATCTTTTTTTTTCGCCGTGATCTTTTCATTACTTCTTGGTGTCCAGACTGTTGAGCCATGAAGGGATTATATATATAGAAGACAGATAATACAAACTGTTAATTTTCACTTATTATCCGTATCCCTAATCAAACTGGGCCCGCGAAATCCTTTTCACATAGGGCCCCACAATGGTTAAGTCGACCCTGCTAATTAGTGACGGGTGAATGCTACTTTTTCTCCCCCCCATCTATTTTTTTTCGCCTCTAAATTTACGTGGGGTAACTCTAATCCGTCTTGCAGAAATAAAAGAGTGATCTTTCCATTACTTCTTGGTGTCCAAACTGTTGAGCCATGAAAAGAATTATATATAGAGAGAGATTTGTAAATTGAAATATAATACGCCAACAGCGGTTTAGTTATCTACCAGCAGTTTGGTGCTACAAGTCAACGACCGTCGTCAACAGACATGCAGGAGAAACATGCTCAGTCTTCGGCTTAGTGAGCACAAAATGGCGCTAGTGAAAGAATAGAAACGCCTTTTCAGAACCCAGTTATAAAAATGATGTAGCTTAAAAAATATTGCTAGAATTTAGTTGAACAATTCTTTTCAAACAATTGTTCATTATCTCTGACTAAAATCTCTGCTATTCACTCCACAGAAATAATAAGCTCAATTGGTCTAGCAAAAAAAGATATCCTTATAGTTAATAAAAAAAAATACTCATTGAAATAGATGTATGATCATTCATAGATATATATACTCATGTACTAGATTATAGCTGTTATATACTCTCAATCTCAACATATTATCAAGACGTCATTTATTTAATAATATATCATATTATACACAAAAGAAACACAATGACCGCTTCTCTCTAAGATCAGAGGACAACTCGGCCCATCATTCCTCATTCTGTCCCAGAACGAGACTGCTTTGCTCGTCTATCTTAACACCTATTTGTAAATATTAATTAACCACAAATGAAGTGGTGTCCTTTTTGAAAAAAAAAAACCAATGTGAAACTATTTTGATTCACTATATTATGATTTATATTGCATATTGAATAAGGCACTTTGGACGCTCTTACGTGTTAAGAAACTGGATTTCAATATCTTTTATAGTTTGAGAGATATAAATGTGACAGACGGACGTACAGACAAACCTAACAAAAATAAGGACGATTTTTCCAATGTTTATAGCCGCTAAAATTTTAAACAACATATTTAAATTGTACTAATTATTTGTAATCAACAAGAGTGGTTCTGCCTCCCGTCTTCCAACTTTATCTCTCTCCTCATTCATTCTCCACTTCCCCTCCCCATGTCCTGCATCCATTCCTTTTTTTTACATCCAAAATCTTCAGTAAGGAAAAACACGCACGTACACTGTGTTATTGTATAGTCAAACTATTTTAAAATATGACAGAGAATTTGATTCTATGAACGATTTAAAATGAACTACTGTCGGATGGAATAAATAAATTAATTAAAGTTTAAATGTGTACCTGTTTTAGGCTCAACAACGGCTGTTACTTGTTCTGTAAAAAAATTAGTTTTATAGTGCATAGGGAGGTTTAATTATCTACAATGTAACAACTATATATATATATATATATATATATATATATATATATATATATATATATATATATATATATATATATATATATATATATAACAATGCTAGAAATTTTAATTAAATCGTATTCAATTTTTTCACCAAATGGATTTACATCTAGTATACGATAGTTTCAAGTTAACTTAAAGGATTGAAATATGGAAAAGAATTTAAAAATTTAAGGATTGTATCATTTACCTCCCTCATATTCTCTTTGTAAAATATCTGTGTCTTGACTTGTTTTTATTGTTCTATATATTATGCAATCATCTGCAAATAATCTGACTTTTGTTCCGGAACTAATGCAATTTGGTTTTTCAAAAGGTTTAGATAATAGTGAAAAAATAGATGCTATCTTACTAGATTTTTTCCAAGGCTTTTGACAAAGTTCACCACCATAGTTTGCTTAAAAAATTAAAATATTTCGGCATTAACGGTCCACTGCATCAGTGGATTAAAGATTTTCTGATAGGGAGAAAACAAACTGTAATAATAAATGGCTCTAAATCAACACCAATAACAGTAAACTCGGGTGTACCTCAAGGAACAGTCTTGGGTCCACTACTATTTTTAATTTACATAAATGATTTACCAAATTGCATTAGTTCAGGAACAAAAGTCTGATTATTTGCAGACGATTGCATAATATATAGAACAATAAAAACAAAACAAGACACAGATATTTTACAAAGAGAATTAGATGAATTACAGAAATGGGAATCAAATTGGAGCATGTCTTTCCACCCAGAAAAATGTCAGTTGTTAAGAGTAACAAAAAAACTAAAACAAATTAATTCCACTTATCTTATTCATGGCAAACCAGTAACACAGACTAAAAACTCAAAATACCTAGGTGTTATAATAAATGAAAAATTGTCATGGAATCCACATATTGATGAAACTATAAAAAAATCAAACAAAGCATTAGGGTTTATTAAAAGAAATTTCTATAAATCAAATAAGAACATAAAACTAAAATGTTATTTAACCTTGGTTAGGCCAATAATAGAATATGCATCCACCGTGTGGGACCCCTCAACTCAAGAAAACATTAAAAAACTGGAACAAACACAAAATAGAGCAGTGAGATTCATAACAAACGAATATTCACATTTGACTAGAGTAACACCATTAGTAAAATCACTAAATTTAGAAAGCCTTCAGGACTGAAGACTCAAAAGTAAAGTAGCAATTATACATAAAACACTGAACCATAATCTTCAAATACAAAAACAAAACTTAATAAAATACTCTGAAAGACACAAAAATAAAGGCACATTCCTCGTCCCCTATGCTAGGACAAATTTGTAGAAATACTCCTTCTTCCCTAATGCTATTAGAGCATGGAATGGGTTGCCTGAGCTAGCCAGAAAAACCAGTGACTTGGCAGAATTTAAGTCATTGGTTAATATGCATGACTAAATGCATGACGCGTAGGACGTAATCATCTTCTTTTTTGAAGTAACGTCTGTATTATATAAGATAAGATAAGATATTCACTACCTTCTTTTGCTTTTTCGAAGGATTGGGTTTTTGTCAGTTTCTTTTCATTTTGCAGAAAGCATGAAAGGGTACTAATATCTTTAGCAGCTTCCTCGTATATGCAGTCCAGACTTTTGTAAATTCTTCTGAACTATATTGATTTGGCGCAGGAGCCTTGACCAGAATTCAAGATAGGCCAAAAATTCTTAATTTTCCACTGCATGAAGAAGATTCTGTGCTAATATTATATGGTATTACGTCATTGTTGGTTGTTTATGTTTTGTGCGAAAGCAAAAGGATTCAGAGCATACAAAAGTGGGAAAGATCCATATCTCGTTATGCTCGAGTATAGAAATACTCCGATAAGTGGACTGCCGTATTCACCATCACAACTGCTGACGAGTAGAAGACTCAGGGAATCATTCCAGCTGATCCCAAACTATTGAAACCATCGGTAGCTGAAAATGCAGAGACATTACTCAACGAACGCCATAAAAAGCAAAGTGAACTACGATGCAAAAGCTAGACTACCTAAAGATTATTCTGTCGGAGAGTTAGTCTAGGTCAAAAATGTCAGAAAGCAGTTGTCATAAAAAAAACATTCAGCACCCAGATCTTACACCATAAAGACAAACGATGGAAAAACATATGGAAGAAATCAACCCTTTTTGAATAAGAGTTTCGATGAATACATCTCTGGGTACTATGATACCGATGAAGACAGTGAACTGCAAACTGTTGGAACAAACGAAACAGACAGTTATAGACCAATGTCTAGAGAACTTGTTATGCGAATTGTTAAAGTTCCGAGTAGACAGGGCCGGCCTTAGGCTTCTGCAGCCTATGCGGTCGCAGTGGGCCCCGCTCTTTTATAGGTCCAGCGCTAATTCTAAGTATTAAATTAAACCATTATAACGTAAATAAATTAACAGGGTTTTCGCGACCTCCTGATTTTCCAGGGCCTCCAGGAAATCTCATGAAAAAGCAAAATATGCGATAAAGTCCTGAACTTTTTTTGAATTTTCTTCAGATCTCATGAAAAATAGACCAAATTGACATTTTGGGGTGCCAATAAATACAAGATTACAAAGAGAGTTTGTGTTGCCATACAAACTCAGAGGCGGCCCGCATATTCGCTGGTCGACTGACGATAGCATCGAGCAGGGTAAGAAACCGAGACCGTAGAGATAATCAGTTCTGCGAGCTAGCCGCACGACCAGGCATTGCTCTTAATCTAATGACAAACTAATAGCATACTATTGATAATATACCTACACATTACGGAATGACAACTACCGGATATGTACAACATGTCAGAAGAGCGATTTTAGATAATCTTTTGGTATTGAGCATTTTCATTTAGGTCTAAATGGAACTAGAATGAGGATGTAGATCTACCTAAATTAAACTACTAATTTAGCACTCTCAATATCTATATCTACTAGATCTAGATGTAAAATATATATATTTGGGATAATGTAGATGTAATTTAGATAAGATTTATATTAAAAAAAACCTTAGATAATGAATTAATAGACTAATTGCAAAATCTAAATATTAAAATAGTAGATTAGTTTTAGTATTTTATAACATTGCAATATTGACATATTGACAATCTAGACTTTAGAAAGAAAATCTACACTTTAAGCATAGAAATTAAAATTATAGATCTTGATCTAATCTAAATCATGGCTGTCTGGTAGTGCGGTTTGCGCGCTGGGCTGTCGTTTGGATTCATCGATGGTCCCAGGTTCAAACCCTGCCCGCTCCCATCCCCCTACGGGAGGTTTGGACTACAACTCTGAAGGAACATCCGAAACATGTAAAAAACAAACATTCTAAACTAGACCAAGAAATTCTAGATCTAGATTCTATAATGATTTTAATTAGAACTTAAATCTAAATCTAGTTTAAAAAATCTAGCTCTAGGAAAAAAAATCTAGATCTAGTATAAAAAAATCTAGCTCTAGTGTAAAAAAAAATCTAGATCTAGTGTAAAAAATCTAAATTAGATCTAAATCTATTATGTCTTTTTAAAATGCAAGTCACATTACGAGGTCTTCTATACGAGCAGCTTCTCGAGGGTTCATAGACATTGGTGCACCGAGTGAGTTCTTTTAGCATTTCATTTAAGGAATTAACTCCATATGACGTCAAAGGAAAAAAATTCCATTACGTCACACGTCCTAGTTAGACTAAAAAATGTCATCTATACGAGCAGCTTCTTGTGGGATCATAGACATTGGTGCACCGAATTTGTTCTTTTAGCATTTCATTTCATGGGCTAGTTAGACTTAATATATATATTAATATATATATATATATATATAAAAGGATTAAAGACGCTTTTTTTTTGTTTTGTCT